>OY744524.1:28426402-28443902 GCA_963556195.1 Sepiola atlantica | reverse complement strand
AAATGTATATGTATACGTATATACATTTCTATATATGAGAAAGGAGGGATGAGAGTATTCCGACGTAATGGAAAATTAAAACATTAAAAAGTAAAATATGTTGTTTTTTTATGTATTCATTAACGTTTGTAAGACTTTCTCGGGATTATAATTTTAAGAAAAATGTCATGCAACTACATAGAAATATTGGGTTGACATGATGGGTAAATGAGAAGTAGTAGTAGCCACTACTGGGAGCGCAGGACCAAGGTCCGGGCTGAGAGATGTCGGTGGCCTAGAGTGAAATGAATGTGGATGGCTGTGAGATAAAAGGGCAAGTATGGGAGTGTTGGTGAATTTGTCTTAGGGTTGGAGAGAGGAGAGGGGGCTACTGAGGTTTTTGTTCTGTGAGGTATAGCATTGATTTTTAGGAGATGGGGAAATAAGAAAGGAGGGGGAAGCTCTGTGTCTTTGGTGTGTTGGTAATGTCATTTTTTAGAAAAAAGATTTGAAGAAATGAAGATAATTTGAAAGTAGGCGGGGTGGGTGGATAAGAGCGTGAAAGAAGTAGTCGAAAGGGTTTGATGGGTGATCGAGGAGAGGGGATATTTTTTGTGGTTAGGTGTGAAATTTTTAAAGGGCAGGAGTATTGACCACTTTCCTTCTAAGTTATGCATATTCACACATTCCTGACATAGCCAGCTGGGCAATACTCCTACCCTCCAAACATGTTACACCTTACACTATATATATATATGTACATATATATACATATATATATATGTTTATATGTATATATATATATGCATATATATATACATATATATATATATATGTATATATATATATATATATATATATATATGTATTAACATTTATATATGAATATGTGCATGCATTTATTTATACATGATTTTACAGAAGATCAAGTTAAAGTCACATAATAATAGCGGTTTTAATATAGCGACAGTCATCAGCCATAATTTATGGCTACCGACGAAATATTTTATTTAATCGAACTTGATGTAATGTTACATTATATAATATGACTATTATACTTCTATTTTAAATATAAGTATTTGAATGAAATTGTATTTTAATAATCAAGCACCCATCTTCCCAAAGAATATGTATATATATATAAAATATATATATATATACATATATATGTATATATACATATATATACATATGTATCTATCTATCTATATATATATATATGTATGTATATGTATATATATATATATGTTTGAAATGTATGTATTTAGGCAGCATATAATCATTTAAACTGACAGATGTTTTATACCTTTTTTGATTTTTTCCATTTGCTTTTAATACAAATGTATATATATATATATATATATATATATATATATATATATATATATATATAAACACATATTTATGGCAGTTAAGCAACACAAAGGCTTCCTCGTTTCTTTCCCATAGAAAAGCGTCAGGATAAAAAAACGCAGAAGAGTATGTGTAGTTTAATTGCCATTTATATATTTTCATAAATTAATACCTAGCTGTACTCACTGAACATCGATCACTAAAATAGTATACACCCCATAGCATTTTATGTGGATACATCAAATAATAATAATATATATATATATATATATATATATGTATATATATATATATATATATATATATATATATATATAATTTTACACAATGAATACAAATACAAACATGTTTTTAAACTATGGCTTTTCAAATATAACGCTCTTATTGTAAAACACGTCTGAACGTCTGACAAATAATAATTTAATATCAATTAATTATTGGATGTAAATATCTCTATAACGCAAAAGTTACAAATTTTGGAAACTATTAAAAGGCAAAAGTTATCCTTTATGTCCTGAAACAGATCAAACATGCCTCAGACTATTAGCAGAATGTTGTATCAAATTTAAATGTGAAAACAAAGAAAGTCGAATAATGTCCTATGAGTTTCACAAACCTAGGGTTCTCAAAGAAATTGTATTTTAAGGTCACAGATAATCTAGGATTGTTAGGTCTGAATTAACGTTGTAAATTACTCAGAGTAATGTTATCAATGTCATCTTTTAATTGTTCTATATATAAAAATATCTATTGAGCTTCGGAGTATCTTGATAAGATCTAATATAATTTTCGATTTTTGTATTATCCACTTATATATAATATATATATATATATATATATATATATATATATATATATATATATATATATATATATATACATGCATATCTAATTTTATATATACGTATATATCCAGTATATGCGTACACACGCATATATATATATATATATATATATATATATATATATATATATATATATATATATAGGTAATACCAGCTATTTTATAGTATAAAGGGTCAGTCTAATTCGTCTGTTAAATAGGAAGTATAATCCGCAGTTTAAACAAGATACACATTATTTTATGTAGAAAATGAACAGTGTAAAATATACCTAAATAGAGAATATTAACTTAAATTTTATTCATGCAATCATGTTTAATTTTAATATCACTTATAGTAACATACAACCTCTACAATAGACTGAATGAAATGTGTAAATCAGATGTAACCATCCCCTTAGACTTATTATAAATAGAATAACTTTTTTCTATGAATACTTGCTGAGTTTATGGACTGTATGGATTCAACAAAAGTATGTTTTTGGATTGATATGTTTGATGTTATGTACTTTTATATATTTGTGTATATAATTTTATATATTTTCAAAGCGTAATTTTATTGCCAGTAGTAGTATAACTGCGGTAATGGTCCTCTGAAGAGAAGAATTATCTTTGAAAACTCATGAGCTAAGGACTTAAGGATGCTTTGCATGAACTTTGAATTCTAATAAAATTTGATTGACACCTTATTTTATTACTTCATTTTATATTATAATATTAATGCTCTATCCAGTATATTGAGCTTCAGTTTTTTTATCCGGATGTTTCACTAATTATAAGATATTAGTTGACGCTTATATCTTTTGTTGGATTGCTTCATATATATTTATATATATATATATTCATATATATATTTATATGCATATATATATATATATATATATATATTTATATATATATATATGGGTATATATTTATATATATATATATATATATATTTATATATATTTGTATACATATGCATATATCATATATGTATATATTTATATATATATATAATTATATATATATATATTTTATATATATGCATAGATATTTAGATATATATGTATCTGTATGTATATATATACATTTAGATATGTATGTATATATTTATATATATATGTATATATTTATATATATATGTATATACTTATATATATTTTTTTTTCACTTACAACCATCCACAGTATCCCTGCTCACCCACACCCTTCTACTTTTTTCACTCAGTTTCTTCAACATTTATTTTCATTCCTCGCAACTGACTTCACCAGGTCCGGACATGGGTCCCTACTGTTTTCCAGTAGTAGCTACTATTTCCCTACTTTAAATCACCATGCCAACCCTATATGTCCACGTTCTGGCATGACATTTTTCTTTATATTATTATCCTGAACAAGTCTTACAAATAAAGACGAAACGTTTGATTTTTCCTTTTTCATGTTCCATATATATATATATATATATATATATATATATATATATATATATATATATATATATATATATATACATTAGGAATGGGACGATTTAAAAGTATTTCACGAGACCGATACACGATTATATTCTTAGTTTCCGATTCGAATAAAATTACCGGTACCGGTACCGATTCTTCTTTAAATTTCTAAATATTTAATTAGAGATGAATTATATATGTTTTTCTTTCAAACTCCTGTAAAAACCATGTGCAATATCCGCATATATTTTTGCATACGTAACAAACACACTTAGTAGGGATAGAGGGCGTTGATTACACAAGTAACTCTTTCTAAATATTTTTTCTCAAATGATTCATAATGTTCGGATCGAGGGTCGTGTTCCCCCGATTATAAACGTGTTAAGTTGAATCAAGCAATGTTGCATGCAAAGACATAGTAATAATTAATAAACAAAAATGAAGTAGTTCAAATAACGTTTATTGAACGTGTGTGTACGTGGAATGATGAAGTGTGTGATGTATGCATGTGTGTCGATGGAAAAACAGTTCTTGAAAAAGGTATGAGAAGAAATGAATCCGGCGTAGGAAAAGTCTTTGAAAGCCGCACACAAAGAAAACGAGTTGAGAACTCTTACCGTTGTTTGCCCACGTGTTGACGGAAGAAACGTGTGTTGGTAGTTGTTTTGCTGAGACCAGTTCAAGAGAAAAGCGTGAGACGAAGCGCTACTGTATTAGCGTCGTTCTGCCGAGGCCAATCGACCTCAAGAGAAAAGGGAGACGGAACGCTAGTGTCAGCGTACTCCTGTCGAGGCTGGTGAAGAAGAGATGGATTTTTCGTTTGCAACGGTTTTTATAGTCAGAAGGGCAGATAACTCTGGTGTCGCTTTACAGTGCCACCTGTCGGTGAAAAAGCGACACCTACCGGCAAACCGGTGTAGTTATGTTTTGAAAGGAGGAGGTAACTGCTACAAGGACTCCCCCCCAGATTGAAAAATATTGAAAATATTATTCAATATGTACAGTTGTAGATGAGAAGCATTCGTTGTGGGTATGTCTGTTTTGCTGTTGAAGACTAGAAAAAGTAGTGTGCACGCTACTTATTTCTGTTTCTGCATCTGTATTGAATGATTGATCGCAAGTGTGTTTGCGGAATTGAGTGTTTGTAACGCATGTGGATCTGCGTGTTGTTTGGGTCTGCATCATGTTTGAGCGCAAGTGAGTTTGCGGTCGAAAAATGTTGAGTGCAAGCGAATTTGCACTTGTTGGTGGCGTTGTTTATGTTGATTAGTCTGCGTGATGCAGAGCTGATGAACAAACGTTGAATTGTCAGTGTTGTCCGGGAATGTTTGGTGTTTGGGTCTGCGCGGTTTTTGATGAGTGAGCACAAGTGAATCTGTGCGGTATTGATGAGTGAGCACAAGTGAATCTGTGCAGATGTTGATTAATGAGCACAAGTGAGTCTGTGCCGGTGTTGATGAATGAGCACAAGTGAGTCTGTGCGATGTTGATGAATGAGCACAAGTGAGTCTGTGCAGGTGTTGATGAATGAGCACAAGTGAGTCTGTGCGGTGTTGATGAGTGAGCACAAGTGGGTCTGCGCGGTTGTTGATGAGTGAGCACAAGTGGGTCAGTGCAGTTGTTGATGAATGAGCACAAGTGAGTCTGTGCAGTTGTTGAGTTTGTTCATGTTAATTAGTCCGTGTTGTGGAGCTGATGAACAAACATCTAGTTGTTGAGATTGGTGGTACACTATGGTCAAAATCAGATGTACAAATGTCTGCAAGTGAGTTAGCAGGTCCAGGTACAAGTGGGTCTGTACTGGTGTTGGTGCGTGTCGTTCGAGTTGATGTGTACCCCAGTTGATCAACGAGCGTCCAGTTGTTGAGTATTTAGTCGTGCTTGTGCAGTTGTACTCATTTTGAACTGGTGTGATTTCTTCCATAGTGTCGTCAGTGATGTCCGGAAATGTTTGGTGCTTGATGAATGTCCGGGAAGATGTGGTTGTTCAAGTTGATGTTTCCTCCTGTTTATCAACGAACGTCCAGTTGTTGAAGAGGGTTGGTAGCCCTTGAAGGGTGATGTTGGTGCTTGCTGAGCCTGACTTTTTACAACCAGTATTAAGTCTTGAGGCTTGGTGATGTTCGACATCGTGTGTTGTCTGTTTTGTAGTTTTCTTTTCTTTTATATATATTTTTCCAACACGTGGGTAGAAGGGAAAAAGAAGAAAAAAATAGAGTCGTAATTTGTTTCACACGAGGAATGACGTTTTTTGTTTTCGTTTTAGTTTGTTTGAATGTTCGTTTCCACGTAGAGAAAGAATGGCGGCTTCTATTTTCTTTGTTGTCGAAAAGAAAGAAAAAAAAATCGTATTTTCTTTGTTTTTGTTGTTTGAATTTTAATTTCCGCGTGGCCCGAGAGATAAAAATAGCGTTTTTTTTTTTGTTTTTTTTAAATTTTTATCAACACGTGGTCCGGAAAGGGGTGACGGCATTTTTTTGAATTTTTTTTTTTTTTTTTTTTCAACACGTGGTCACGAAAAAGATGGGCAGCGTGAGCGTTTGTTTTCTTTTATTTTCTTTTTATCTCCACGTGTTCAAAACAAAAGAAAATGGCGTCTTGTAAAGTCCTTCTGTTCGTCGAAAAAGAAGAAAAAAAAGGATTGGCAAAAGTTTGTATTTTTCTTTGTATATAATTTTCCGACACGTGGGTACGGAAAGAGAAGAAGAAAAAAAATGAAATTGTAATTTGTTTTATACTCGGAGTGAGCCGAGAAATGTTTTTGTTTTTCTTTGTTTGGGGTTTTCCCGTGGCCAGGAAAAAATCGCGGCCTCTTTTCTTTTGTTTGTTTGTATATTTCTACCACGTGGGTAGAAAAAAAAAGGAAAAAGATGGGTGCGTAATTCGTTTCACCACGAAAGAGAAAAACGAGAAATGATATATTTTTTTTGTTTGTTTTTTTGTTCTGGTACGAAATTAATTACCCTGCCCCATACAACAAAGCTTGCACGTTGGGTCACCAATGTTCGGATCGAGGGTCGTGTTCCCCCGATTATAAACGTGTTAAGTTGAATCAAGCAATGTTGCATGCAAAGACAGAGTAATAATTAATAAACAAAAATGAAGTAGTTCAAATAACGTTTATTGAACGTGTGTGTACGTGGAATGATGAAGTGTGTGATGTATGCATGTGTGTCGATGGAAAAACAGTTCTTGAAAAAGGTATGAGAAAAAATGAATCCGGCGTAGGAAAAGTCTTTGAAAGCCGCACACAAAGAAAACGAGTTGAGAACTCTTACCGTTGTTTGCCCACGTGTTGACGGAAGAAACGTGTGTTGGTAGTTGTTTTGCTGAGACCAGTTCAAGAGAAAAGCGTGAGACGAAGCGCTAGTGTATTAGCGTCGTTCTGCCGAGGCCAATCGACCTCAAGAGAAAAGGGAGACGGAACGCTAGTGTCAGCGTACTCCTGTCGAGGCTGGTGAAGAAGAGATGGATTTTTCGTTTGCAACGGTTTTTATAGTCAGAAGGGCAGATAACTCTGGTGTCGCTTTACAGTGCCACCTGTCGGTGAAAAAGCGACACCTACCGGCAAACCGGTGTAGTTATGTTTTGAAAGGAGGAGGTAACTGCTACAATAATAATTGACTGAAAATTGAGAGATACAAATTTATTTCTCTTTAAAAAGAAAACTGATTAGTATGAATTCGTCATTATTTAACAAAATGTTATTTGAAGTTGTTCATAAACCACTGAACATATTCGACGAGTGGTATGCAAAATAAGAAGACGCTGTAGGAACAGAATAGTTTAAAAGCCCCCTCTCCATGTAAAGAATGAGTTTCCAAACCATAATGTTACGTTTTAGTAAAGCATTCTTAACATGAGAAGGACGAGGCGGATAGCTCTGTTTACTAGTGTGTGCCTTCCTTCTATAAATCATGTTCATATTTTGATAGTAATTATAAAGATGGGTCCGATTATTGCTACTGTCAATATAACAGATATGTATAGATTCATTTGTTTTACTGTAAAAAAAAAACAAAAAAACAAGACATTGATAAATGTTGTTATTTCACTTTAAAATATTTCACCGGGACTTTGTAAATATGTAATTCTCATGAAATTATCGGTACTTGTATTTTTTTGCTCTTCATAACTTTTTATTGTGAAAGGAAATAAATAATTTTCGAGTGGTGTATCCATGCTAATTAAACCAAAGACAAAAATGCACTTCTCTATTTTAAGCGATTACATGTAAACAACCCGAAAATACTTAGTAAACAAAAATAAATAAAACAACACACAATCAGTTTCTCATATAAATGTAACGTAACATGATCACTTTCGGATCAGGCATCATTTTAAGGACATTTAACCAATTTTATTTTATTTTCATGTTAGCCATTTTAATGTTCCTGCTAACACTCTACTATAAAATGTGATTTTTAACAGTCATAAATAAAAAAAAAACCTCCTTTATTGTATTAACCCTAAGTATGGGTGGTAATACAAACAATAACACGATTACGTGTAGTTTTATAACTTTGCCGGTCGGATTTAGATGTTGTGATACAACATTTAAATAGCTGCCCGAAATAGTTATAGTGGCTTGTAAATGGGCGGTCGACCATTTTACGTTAAATGTATATACTCCAGCCCCTACTACTTTAAATTCTAAAATAATTGTTTTCATTCAGTATGTTGACACGTAATCACCTAAAAAACTATGATCTATCTATTTTGTTTTGGGGCGTATGTAGATATAATTTTTTTTTTGAAATTTGACAATATTCGAAATTGATTGTTTCCAAGATTTTTATAAACTCATTGTGAGATTTTCATCAATACATTCCACATTAGTATTTTTCGTATTTATCAACGTGTGCAATTATTTCCGTTGCTAGTTCTACATTAATTCAGTGAACATAGCTATTTTTTTGGATAGTTTACCAGTGATCCCTTTTCAAATTCTCGATGAATTACAATTGATTTAATTAATTTCAAATGGTAATAAGCATTAGTTTTAAAGAATTTCAAAGCGAAAAAACTACAATAAAACATTAATTATTTTAGAGGATATTTACGCGGTGACAAAACATCTGCGAGTGTCATAGTACTTAACTTTGAACTACCTGAGAGACATCATATAGACGTGTACCAAATATTGGTGCGAAAACGTTTGAAAAGGGAATATGCGTCAATAAACTCTAGAATATTTACCTTGCTTACCATCATTTACTAATACATTTTAAAACACTAAATTGGAGAGTCAATTCTTTGGATTCCTAACTGTGCGTTCATGTTGTCAGTAGTCTAATGTTGTAAATATTTAAAAAAATCTTCACACAGTGGATGTTTTTCATTATTTATTGTCAAAGGTAAAAGTTAACAGAATCGTTGTGGGTGACGGAAATAAGGCCAAATTGGGCGAATTTACAAAACAATAAGCAAGAGGATTGTCGAATTTCATGTTTCTAACTGTCTTCATTCCGTAAATCATATTCGATTGTTCAATGCAAGATGTACTCGATAAAAAAACGTTTTTATTTTCTTTCCTTAAGCTAGGCTTTTCAAAGATTAACACCTTATCATCAGAGAAATAACGTAGATGGATGAGTTGGCAGTGGAATAGTGGAAGGTTTTATTCTCCCACCCAAAAAAAGAAACAAGGATCATAGGTCTCTACACACAAACAAACAAAATCCAGAACTATTCACATAGATTACAAGATACCTAACCCTACCCAACGAAAACAATTAACAAAACAACGAAAATAATGAAAAGCAAACGCTTATCAAAAAACCTCAAGCAAATTTTAACCTCATCCAAACTAAACCAACACATAATACCAGTTGTCACAAAATGCAACAGCAAAAGATGCGATTTTTACTATGTAATAATATAGAGACACTCATACAAATTCAAAACCCCAACACTAACATTCCAAATAAAAAAGACTTAAACTGCAATTCCAAAACTGTGATATATACATATATATACTAGAATGCAAAACATGAAACGAATCCTATATAGGCGTCTGCGCAACCCTTAAAATAGGTGCTTTGCATAAAACCAACATAAAAAATACAATAACACAGAAAATTATTTGTTTCACAAGATATGCACTCATGCATCAACGTAAATTTAAGACAATGCCTATATTTTTAACTCAAGGGTATTAATACCTCCGCGCATCAGAATAACAAATTTATATCTAAATTAAAACCAGCATTAAAAAAGATCATAACCAAATTCACATCCACATCCATATACAAACGAATGTGGGTACGTCTACGTGCAAGTACCCAGATTCACACGCACAAATGTTCATGTACGCATCACATACATAGAACATATGCATAGCACATGTACATACACTCCACACACCCACGCATACATAGGGACGACAGAGTCCGTAATAAAATTTAATGGACAACAATAATATATCTCAAGAGATAAAATTAACTTCAAAATCAAACAAGAAAATGATCGCGGAGATAAAAGTCATAAATAAACGCATGCATAAAAAGAACATAGCTTAGACCCAGTAAAGTAAATTCAACAGACACGAATGCACCAAAAACGCAAACCTGTTAAAAATAAACCTATTTTTTAAATGAAAATAATATCTGAATATAACCAATATGCTCGATACACGTTATAAAATTATAAAATTATGAAATTATAAAACAATAAAATGATCAACAATTAAAAGAGTGTTTCTCAAATGTGCACATGTCTGCAGCCTACCTTCTTTAAATATCACAGATACACACACACACACACACACACACACACATATATATATATATATTTATATATGTATGTATGTATGTATGTATGTATATAGATATATAGATATATATGTTTATACATATATATATATATATATATATATATATATATATATATATATATATATATATATATATATACTAGCAGGGGTACGCGGCGTTGCCCAGGGCTCTCCCCCCTCCTCTCCGCAAGCAAAATAGGATATTGAGCACTTTTCCCCCGGACAACGCCGAGTATTTAGAAAATCAAGACGGCCTCCAGAGCACTACTAAAATCACTCTTACCGATCCCCCCTCTTTTCATCTGCACAACAGTCCGAAGAGAAACACTACAGTAGCTCTATCTATGACATTTAGCACTTTTCTCCCGAACAACGCCGAAGCCTCTTGGTCCTAAATTGATGAAGCCCCCCCTTCCGATGCTGGGTCCTATACTGTAGATGAACCCCCGTGGTCCTATACTGTAGAAGCGCCCCGGTGGTTATACTGCAGAAGCGCCCCGTCCCTGTATTGCAGAAACCTCTGGATCCTATACTGTAGAAGCACCCACGGTGCCTATACTGCATAAGCACCGATGGTCCCTATTCTGTAGAAGCATTCGGGTCCCATATTGTAGAAGCACCTCCGGTGCTGGGTCCTATGCTGTAGAAACAATCCTGGTCCCTATACTGTAGAAGCAGCCCTGGTCCCTATACTGCATAAGCACCCATGGTCCCTATTCTGCAGAAGCATCCGGGTCTTATATTGTAGAAGCACCCCTGGTTCCTATACTGCAGAAACCCTTGGGTCCTATACTGTAGAAGCGCCTCCCCCCTGGTGCCTAGACTGCTGAAGAACCCCCCCCCCCCCCCGCCCAGGTCCATATACTTCAGAAGCCTCCGGGTCCTATACTGTATAAGCACCCCCGCAGGATGAAGATGTTGATAATTCCCCCCGCCACCACCGCCACCACCACCACCACCTGCCCCCAAAATTCTCCCCCCCCCAAAAAAAAAATTCCCCCCACCCGCGTCCCAAACATTCTCCCCCCTACCCCAAATAACTATTTTATTTTAAACTAGCAGGGATACCCGGCGTTGCCCGGGGCGATAAAATAACAAAGTAGTAGAAATTAAAGAGTGAGTGTAACATCTTTATATAAAAATTCAATCTCTCTTCTTTCTTTAGCCGTCTTTCTTTCCCTGGTCCACATTAGTTCTCTCCCTCCTTCAATCCTCTATTTTCCTTTTTCCCCATATGATTCTTATCGTTTTAAATGTGTTAAAAACTTATAATAATGTAATTCACGTAAATTCTTTTTACTAAATATGTATTTTATGTAACTGAATTTTCTTAAAGACATATGCTATGTAAACAAATATTTTGGATGAAAGTTATTAATTATTCTAACATTGTATTTTTTATCCCGAAATAAAATTATATTTTATTTTTTCAATAAATCGAATTTGAATGCAATGACTTAATTGCTGGCGACCATGTTGTAATTTCCTATAATTTCCTTTCGTAAAATAGTAGCAATACTTTGATTAGCGTTTGTTGCTTATTTAAAAATCAATACCAAAGAACTAAAAATTTAGAGGCGCGTCTCTGGCGCTAAGAAACGTTAAATAAAATTAAAAGTTATTTCAAATTATTAGGTAATTAAATTAAAATATGACTCAGGATTTTACGATTCTATAAAATATCATGAAAAATAACTGAAAACAGTCCACCCGATGAAATCTGCCCCATGAACCCCTAAGGGGTCAGTTTATAGATTCGGGAATACTCCCATCACCTTACTCTGTGAATTTTACATATAAATGCACTTTTTCCCGACACCTCAATCTCTCCAGCCATCCCCCTTCCCAACTTTTTTTCACTCCCCCCAACCCTGAGAAATATTTTAAGTTAAAAAAAAAAAAATTTGGCCCGACCCTTAAAAAATTTGGCCTGACCCCTAAAAGTTTCCCCGACCCCCTAATCTCTCCAGCTCCCCTCCAACCCGCCAACATTTTTTTCACTCTCCCACAACCCTGAGAAATATTTTAAGTTCAAGGAAAAAAAACAGTTTGGCCCGAAACACCAATATTTGTTGGGACCGTAATACTTAAGAAGCACCAATATTTCTTGGGACCGTTATACTTAAGAAGCACTAAAATTCCTTTTAAAATCAAGGAGGCCTCCTGAGCACTACTGAAATAACTCTTACCGGTGGCCAGGTGCGGATGTGATTGAGCAACCCTTGTTTCACTACACACTCTTAACGTAGCCTTTCTATGATGTTTTTGATTTATCCGAACAGAAGTTATGGGATGACCTGATACAACCGGACACAATTTAAGGCAAGACCGGGTACATCCAGCAAGGGATTATGGGACAGGGGCGGATGTGATTGAGCAACCCTTGTTTCACTACACACTCTTAACGTAGCCTTCCTATGATGTTATTGATTTATCCGGACAGAAATTATGGGATGACCTGATACAACCAGACACAATTTACGGCAAGACCGGGTACATCCGGCAAGGGATTATGGGACAGGTGCGGATGTGATTGAGCAACCCTTGTTTCACTACACACTCTTAACGTAGCCTTCCTATGATGTTATTGATTTATCCGGACAGAAGTTATGGGATGACCTGATACAACCGGACACAATTTAGGGCAAGACCGGGTACATCCGGCAAGGGATTATGGGATGTTTTCAGTGACCCAGCATTTTTATAGGATTAGTACATAAATACATTAGATTATTTCCAAATTAATACTATTTAACATTGAAAAAAGTCTGAAAAATACGGGAAAAATGCTACCCTCTGTCGGAAACTGGTCCGGTTGATCCTCAGCAAGTGAATCGTTTTTTTGCGATTTTGAGATATTATGATTCCAGGATATGTACGGTGCTAAAAATATCAACTTTTTGACATGTAGCCGCTTAGTTTTTGAGGAGTAGCTGTACATTAAATACATACATTAGATAATTTCCAAATTAGTACTAATACAAATTGAAATATAGCTGAAAAGGACCCCCCTCTGATGAAATCTGCCCAATGGACCCCTAAGGCGTGGGTTTATAGATTCAGGAATACGCCCATCAACTTACTCTGTGAATTTTACATTAGAATACACTTTTATATTGTATCTATATTCTCTAACATTTTTTCTATACGGCACACACACACACACACAACCACGCAAACATACATAGATTCAATTTTATATAGAAGAAGAAATAAGTTTAGGTTGCTAGGTGCGGATGTGATTGAGCAACCCTTGTTTCACTGTTATTGATACATCCGGACAGAAGTTATGGGATGACTTGATACAACCGGACAGTGCATTTTTATCAAGTGGTTACATGAATACATTGGGTGATTTCAAAAACACCAGTAAATAACATTGAAAAAGTTTTCAAAAAACAGAACCGCCCCCGAAAACTGGCCCCGTTGAACCCCGGGTACATTTTTTTTGTTGACATTTTGAGATATTATGCTCTCAGGTGTTGCCCGGTCCTAAAGATGTCGACTTGTTGACAGTTTGCCGAGTAGTTTTTTAGGTGTAGCTGGACATACACACAAACATACATACAGACAACTGCCTTTTATATAATAGACTAAACTGATCAGAATAGGCAAATAGCCAAATAAGAATAGGCAAATTAGAATAGTCAAATAGGCAAACAATGGCGGAGCATATTTATTTATTCCGTAAATTGCACTGGTTGAGACGTTATTTAATATGTATACAAATACTAGTGAAAACAATGGCAGAGCGTAATTATTTATTCATGTAATTTCACTGATTGAGACATATTTTAATATCCATACAAATATTAGTGAACCCAATGGCGGAGCATAATTATTTATTCCGTTAAGTTCAATGATTGAGAGGTAATATTATATGCCTACAAATATTAGTGCAAACAATGGCGGAGTATAATTATTTATTCTGCTAATTTCACTGATTTAGACGTTATTTAATATGTATACAAATATTAGTGCAAACAATGGTGCAACACAATTATTTATTCATTTAATTGCACTGATTGAGACATCATGTAATTTGTATACAAATATTAGTGAAAACAATAACCGAGCATAATTATTTATTCATTTAATTTACCTGATTGAGAGGTTTTTTTAATATGCATACAAATATTAGTACAAACAATGGCGGATCATAATTATTTATTCATTTAATTTACCTGATTGAGAGTTTTTTTTAATATGTATACAAATATTAGTGCAAACAATGGCGGATCATAATTATTTATTCCGTGAATTACACTAATTGATACGTTATTTCATATGTATACAAATATTAGTGAAAACAATGGCGGAGCATAATTATTTATTTTGTTAATTTCACTAATTGAGACGTTATTTAATATGTATGTAAATATTAGTCAAAACAATACCGGAGCATAATTGTTTGTTCATTTAATTTCACTGATTGAGACATAATTTAATATGTATACAAATAGTGAAAACAATGCCCGAGCATGATAATTTTTTCCTTTAATATTACTTATTGAGATATCATTTACTATGTATATAAATATTAGAAAAAACAATGGCGGAGCATAGTTATTTATTCCGTTACTTTCAATGATTGAGAGGTAATATTATATCCCTACAAATATTAGTGCAAACAATGGCGGAGTATAATTATTTATTCTGCTAATTTCACTGATTGAGACGTTATTTAATATGTATACAATATTAGTGCAAACCATGGCGGAGCATGATTATTTATTGCGTTACTTGCACGTATTGTGACGTTATTTAATATGTGTACAAATATTAGTGAAAACAATAGCGGAGCGTAATTTTTGATTACTTTAATTTCACTGATTGAGACATTATTTAATATGTATACACATATTAGTACAAACAATGACGGAGCTTAATTTGTTATTCCTTTAATTTCACTGATTGTGACATTATTAAATATGTATACAAATATTAGTGAAAAGAATGGCGGTGCATAATTATTTATTTCTTTAATTTCTCTGATTGAGACGTTTTTTAATGTGTATACAAATATTAGCGAAAAAAATGGCGGAGCATAATTATGTATTCCTTAAATTGCACTAATTGAGACATTATAATATATGTATACACATATTAGTGAAAACAATGGCGGAGCATAATCATTTATTCCTTTAATTTCACTAATTTAGACATTATCAAATATGCATACAAATATTAGTGAAAACAATGGCGGAGCATAATTATTTATTCCTTTAATTTCACTGATTGATTCATCGATTTAAAGCTCGATTTTACAGCACCTGGTAATCCTAAATCGTCACGCATTTCGTACTGGCCATACTATGCATTGCTTAACTTGTTTTTGACCGATAATAATGAGAACAGAGCGTTTTAAACATTGTATTGTTTTATTCTCGGCAACGCCAAATACAAGGAGGCCTCCAGAGGTGTACTAAATCGCTCTGTCTTATTTCCCTCCCGTTTGGTGAGGGAAATAGTCCGAAGAGAAATGAAAAAAATCAGTAATAATGTGACGATGGCATAAAAATAGTATACAAACCTATCACTATGACGTCATGTACCTATCAATGTGACGCGATGTGCACAAGATAACATTTAAAAACCGTGATCACATTAAACGAAAAATTGGCTAATTGACACCTTAAAAATGAATCATTTGTTTTAATTTTTAGATATTATTTTCTCGAGGTTATGCCGGTTTAAATAATTCCTAATTTGGGGGTGGGCGGGGTTGTTGAGGAGTTTTTAAGTTTTAGCGAGACATACACACAGAGAGATGTTTGCCTTATATATATTGAGATAAGATTTAATGATGTATATATGATGACATAAGATTCTGTGTAGACAGGATGTGCTAACAATTAAAAACAGGAACACTTTTCTAAAACAAGATCATCGAACATCTTCGGAAAAAAATCAGGATTTTAGCATTTATTGAATAACGGAAAAACATAAGAAAAAAAAGAAAACACTACGTCATGTTTTAGTTTGACTATTTAAAACAAAAGAAAGAATTATGCAGCGCGTGCGACAAAGATGTTTAAATGGGAAAAAAGAAGATAGAAAGACAAAGAATTAAGAATAAAAACTGAATTATGGAAGAAAAAGTAGTAGAAAGAAAGAGTGTGTAATGCTGTTGCTAGATATATTGAATGGTTCAAGGCGGTTTTTACCAGATATTTGCTTAAGTAAAAAAAATGCAATACTTAGCTGATGGAAGTAGCATTACAGGTGTTCGATGTTTATTTCAATAGATTATTTAGTCTTATATTCAAATTGTGTTTTTTTTATTACTTTTTACACACGTATAAATATATAAACATATACACCTATGTATATATACGTATGCATATATATATATATATATATATATATATATATATATATATATATATATATATATATATATATATATATATATATATATATATATATATATATATATTAAAATAAACATAGTTTGAGTATCTGACAATTGTTTCAGAACCTTCTCGGCTAATCCTCAGGGATATAGTGATGAGCAAAGATTAGATCCGCCAATACACAATCACAAAAAAACAAAACAAAAGACAAAAAACAAACACAGAAATTACATTTCAAAACTTTCAGACAGGAAACCTTTTTGCATAGGATGACACTTTGACACCTACCTATCGACGCATAAGAAAGCTCTAATATATATTGAGCACTTTTGAAACGTAATGGTTTTGTTAATTTTGTTAATATTTGAACTTAATCAATATATATATATATATATATATATATATATATATATATATATATATATATATATATATATGTATATTAGGGTAGGTCGATTTTACACTTTTTTTTAAATATTAAAAAAAGGCACGTACCGAAAGTTGTATATAGACCTATTAAATACTCATGCAAAAAATTAGATCAAAAACTTCAGCGGTTTTTTGAGCGTTTGGTATCAAAGATCGTAGACAAGAATATACTGAAAATTCCTCGTTTTTGCAAGATTTGCTTGAATACTGGTGTTAAAACCAAATAATTTGTGCATTTAAAATCAGCGAATGTCCTTTTATTTTATAAAAATGATATTAATTAAAGAAATCTTCAAATTAAAAATTTGCCCCCCCCCTCATTTTCAGTATCT
>OY744524.1:28411402-28421402 GCA_963556195.1 Sepiola atlantica | reverse complement strand
AAAAATTTGGGAATTTCCTTGCTTTTGTACATTTAGTGTATATGAATTTTTATCTTTACCGTATTAAGGGCATATGATTTCAGTATACTGGCATTATTCATGGAATATATATATATATATATATATATATATATATATATATATATATATATATATAATGTTTACCGAAGTTGACATCAATGCCTATTTATTAAAATATGTCTTTACTGCATGTCAGGCTAAAGGAAGCAAACACCTTTTTTACTTAAAATGCAATAAAATGATGAAAAATAAATAAATAGTTGCATGAAAATACTGTAACAGATAAACACGTTTATTATTCATGTGTATGATGACGTTTTAAATCATCTAAGAAACAAAGAGAAATTTATAATTAAAAAAAAATTGACTAGTGTGAGATTCGGACTATGGAAAATTGCTTTAAATTTTAAAACTCAAAGCCAACACGTTATCTACACGTTCACCACCGAACGAAAACATATATCAAGTCTTTGTAACTTATAACAAACAGTTAAGCGTATGAATACACATTCCGCATAGATTTAAAATAGTTCGATTGCCTTAAGTGAATATAACAACAGAAAAGGAAATATCGATTTAAAAAAAAAAAACTTGTCTAATGCATGAGTTGTTTTGACATACTTCTCAGTCTTGATGTATTTTTATATGTTTCTTTGATTTATTTTTCTTTGTCCTAGTATTCAAGTTCGGAAGCTAAAAGATACGCATCAGCTATTTTTAATATTATTTTGACGTATATTTAATGTTGAATAATAAGTTTTAAAAGAGTATAGAGGGTCTGACATAGATAAGGGCATCGGATCAAATAAATATATATATATATATATATATATATATATATATATATATATATATATATATATATTTAAGTTAAATGTTTGATAAAATCAACACCTGAATGCAATTAAAATAGAAAAATCATTCACTTGTTTATGAAAGCGTTCGCTGTAAACAACTTTTTCAGGCGAGCTGATATATATATATATATATATATATATATATATATATATATATGTGTGTGTGTGTGTGTGTGTGTATGTACATATATGTATATACATATACGTATGCACATATATGTATATATATATATATATATATATATATATATAATAATACTATGTGTGTGTGTGTGTGAAAAGGACAAACGAAAAACAAATTTATCCTCAAAACACAAATAATTTTACCGGTTTCGTTCAGATTAGCTGACGTCTTCAGAAAAGTTATAATGTGTTATTTATTTAATAACGGTAAAAACATAGGGAAAAGAAAAACACACAACGGGGTGTTATTAACTCGTGTTTTACAATTTGAAAAAATAAATAATTACTTAACGTGTGTGTTAAAATTAGATAACGAAAAAGAGAAGTAAAAGGGAGAAAAAAATTGAAATATGAATGAAATTTAGTAAAAATGAAAAGTTACTTCAACCGGGATCGCATTGTTACAGTGCGGTTTTTGCCAGCTGTTTACATAAGGAATAAGATCCGAGTGTTAGGTTTGCGTGCGATTGTGCTGAGAGAAGTTTAGTATCTATTTACCTCCTCTCCAGGAGGTTAGTTTTATCTTACTCCCACAAGTAAGATGTGACCCAAGGTCGGGTCGGAAAGTCGGGTTTGAAAAGCCAGCGCCCGAGAGGTGAGAACTCTGGCAATTAAAAATTGCCTGGGCAGCCCCGTCGGCATTCCCCGGTAGGGGCGCCACAGGCAGTAAGAAATACACTTACTCCTCCCCAAAGACGGAAGGCGGAGCCTGGGAGGGTAGTTATTTAACGCCTACCCACAATAGGTGTATGTGACACAAGGTCGGAAAGTGGGATTTGAAAAGCCAGCGCCCGAGAAGGTGAGCGCTCTGGCTATTAAAAATTGCCTGGACAGCCCCGTCGGCATTCCCCGGTAGAGGCGATTCAGGCAGTAAGCTATAAACTTACTCCTCCCCAAAGAGGGGAGGCAAAGCCTGGGAGAGTGGACCTCCTAGAACTGCACAGGACAAACAAATAGACCGGCGTCATCAAGCCCCGAAGGCCAAGACGATATCGGTCTATAGGGTGTAGTATCCATCGGAACAGATACTACACTTTGATCTTAGCCAAAAGGCCAAGTTCGCTGCATGTGCGAAGTAAGAGTGTGCAGTTTCTATAGTCAAAATTATGGATAAAGGTGATTTTTCCGTTTGTCATTTTCCCTTTTATGACATTTTATGTTGTTTTTCTTAGAATCTATTATCGCTGATCGAAGTGTGTATATATATATATATATATATATATATATATATATATATATATATATATATGTATATATGTATATATGTATATATATATGTATATATGTATATATATATATATATATATATATATGTATATATGTATATATGTATATATATATGTATATATGTATATATATATGTATATATATATATATATATATATATATATATATTACTATTTCATGTATCCACATGAAAAAATTATAAGGGGATATACTTTTTTATGTATCAATTTTCAGTATTTACTTCAACAGTGCTCGATACGTACGTAGAGCTAGGTAGTAAGTTATGAAAATATATTCATAGCAATTAAGCTACACAGAGGCTACCGCGTTTCATCCCCCGGGGGGGGGGAATCTTCAGGCGAAAATTTTTAGCCTGAAGATTCACCCCAGGGATGAAACGCAACAGCCTGTGTGCAGCTTACTGTGATCAATAGTAATAGCTTACTAACAAAAATAGTTATATCTCAATATTCCATGGGCAAATTTCGAAAAAAGTTTCACGGGTTATTTAGCACTCTATTGTAAAAGTGTTGCTAAAAAAAATTCACTTATAGCTAGTTTTTCCAAGATAAACTATTTATTGAAATCACTGAATGTTTACGACCAATGTTTAATAATTTTAATTAAAACAAACAACATAAACCTTTATTAGTGAAAATAAGGAATAAAAACTAAAATAAATGTGTATGACGGATATATTTAACAATTTATTGAAATAATAAAATATTTAACATTGTAGAGTTCAATGCATATAATAAACAAATACATTTTGTATCCAAGGGTCTATATTTACAAAGTATTGTATTTTCTGAATAAATTTATTATAATGACTGGTGGCACTGGTCGTGCTGCAGCATTAATCGCTTTCTTTTAGTTAGTTTTAGACGAAAATCAACATGCATTTGCATAAATATCTCGTTTGATGCTAGACCAATAGTTTTCTATTGGGTGTAATTCTGGGGAGCATGGAAGCCAAATCATCAACCTTTGCACATTTGATGTTCGATGATGCTTAGGATGCTTTAGTGTGATATGCAAAGTGAGAAGGAGCATTGTCGGGCCTAAAAAGAAATTCTCTTAGTAGAGCATAATGTATGTTATCTAGCCAAAGTAGCAGGTATTCTCTCACGAGATTGCAGTAGGCAGCAGACGTATTTCTTACTCATTCGGTACTCTTATGGGACAAACACGTGTATCTCAATGATACCCACCCATATCATGACTCTCCAATCCTTTTGTTGTTGTCTCAAACGCTTGTGACTCTCATCTTCGAAATAATCATATCCTTTTCCACAGCCTGGCTATCTTCAGTGAAAATAACCTTACTCATATCAATCTTCATGTATTTCTATTCCCAGTTTATACTCAATTATTTTGTGTCTTATTTTATAATTAGACACAAAATACTTTTTAAGACTTTTTAAGTGGAACTTTCACAGAATCATCGTTTGAAGAATTGCATATTTTTTTTGTTATTTTGGTATTCAGAACAGTCAGATAATGTGGATATTGATTTGCTTGATAACCCAGGTTGTCTACAGAGTTGACGAAAAATATTCCTACAAATCCCTGTTTTTGACAGTATTGGATACCCCAGCTTCTGATCGTGTTTTCCTTGGGGCAGGTTTCTTCAGAAATGTCTTTACACTATTCACGTGACGACTTATTTTTACGGCAATTACACCAGGAGACGTCTCCTTAGCCGTTTCTTACATTATACTTTATTGTTCTTTGTGATTTTGACCGTCCCATTGTTGTTTAGAAATAAAACAGCTATTTTCTCTCGCCACACTGAAATATATAAAAAAAAGTGTTAACAAACTATGTAAGTCAATTAAATGATGTTATTATAATGTGCAAGCATTCCTGTAAAACAATTGATGATATTAGTTAAAAGAATGATTAGTACATTTAATTTTTATTAGAAAGCCATGGACGTTGGTCGCAGTGTACCCATATATATATATATATATATATATATATATATATATATATATATATATATATATATATATATACTAGCAAATATATGCTCCCTCCTGTCGCATATTTTAGCTAGGTCAGAAGCATGCTATAATGATAAACACACTGCATTCATTAACCCCCAACAACCACCGGAAGAGGTAATGACTAAAAGGATTATAGCATGAATACTAATCCGTCCCCCCAAAAGAAGTGTTAATGCCTAGGATGATAATAGCATGAAACAGAATAGATAGTAAACTACCCCGACCCCGTATAAAAGGAGAAATGCATCGTCAGACGATTATATCGCGATGTACGATCTTATATAATACAGTCCCCCTACCCCAAAAAAGAGACGGTAATGCCACATTTTATTTTTTTGTTATTTTTAAATGCAGTCCTCTGTCCTTTGAGAGAGAAAGCAAGAAAAAGAGAGAGAGACAGAGAGGGAAAGAGAGAGATACACAGAGAGAAATCAGTGTTCCATTTCTGTGAACTCAGTATATCTTTCTAGCTAGCTTCATCTAATTTATCTCCCTTTTTATTTTAGAAATGTTTTTTTCGTAATTTATTCATTTTTTAGTAAATTACTTACATTAATAACTGCTAATTTAAACAAAACTATTGTAGATGCGCAGGGGTCCTAAAATTACATAATCATAAATGAATAACAGCAATCATTAATTAATTATAGACGGTTAAAACCGAATTCATGCCAATTAGATAGATATTTGAATGCCTAAATGTGTTTCCTTAGTACGATATATACCGGATTTCAAAGGATAGTATTGTAAAATTAAAATAGCATTTATGTATATGGAACTGTCAATTATTCAATGACACACGAACTTCAATTTTTTTTTTTTTGCACAAAATTGAAAAATGATTTCTTTCAAATTCAACCCGAATGATTAAAACGAACGATTGAATTTCCGTTCCTGGTGGAAAAAAACCCTCTTTACTGCATTTATAGCTAGATATATGTAAATCAAACAACAATTCGGACAGTTTGTAGTCAAGGGATAAGCGAGGCTTCACCGTTGAATTCGAAGTGTCATTGTATAATTGCCGCCACCAAACCTTTGACATGGAAAAAACATCATATGTAAATATTTTATTTGATATATATATATATATATATATATATACATACACATATATATATATATATATATATATATATATATATATATATATATATATATATATATGTGTGTGTGTGTGTGTATGGGGGTGTATGTGTATGGGTGGGTGTGTGTGTTTGTGTATAAATTAGTATCCGTGCAATCAAGAATATACTATTAAGAATATACTTTATTGCAAAACTGTCCTTTCTAGGTTTCTTTATTTTAGAATTTAAAATATTGTTTTCGTTATATTAATGTGTACAGTAATGTCTTCTCATATATATATATATATATATATATATATATATATATATATACAGAGATAGAGAGAGAGGAAAAGGGGAAGAGATACAGATATTGACATATGAGCCAATGCATTTAACGAAATACTTGTTTAATCTTTTGCTGATATTTAAATCTATTTAGTTGCCTGCATTTTCTCACCATAAAATAATATATCTTTCCGAACACTTTTCTTACCATAATAGACCATTTTCTATTCGCGCAAACATTTTGTGTTAATGCGCATTTGGTTGTAGATGCATTTATTGCTTTTTAAGTGACAATTAAATGTTGTTTACCTTAGATGTTTAAATTGAAAAGTCGCGTGCGAAAAATAGTTATCTATAAAAACTGCCTAAAGATTGTCAGTCTCATTTTCTCAACCAACAAAGACATTCGGAAAAATTCAGATTTTCATAAACTAACTCGTCTAAATGATGGCTTTTTAAATTGCATTGGTGATTTGTCTGCAGCTTGCAATTATTTGACAGGACTTCAAAGACTATAATAATTACAAATACTATATACAGTCACTTATAACTTTTAAGGAGAGTCACTGACTTGAATGTAGATAAAGGAATATTCCATTAAAATAAATACACGCTTTACGAATAACATTTGCTTTGATACCGAATTGATAATAAGTAAAAATAAAGTATTGACATGTGCTAACTTAGTATGTCATGTAGTATATTAAAACAAATATTTTTTTATCATAGTGTGAATTCTTCTGAATATTAATAATTAAATACGCTCAATAATAATAACATTTTTTTAGTTATAACAAGAGGAATGCAAAATATTTTTTTGATATCTACAGATGTTGGTGTTTAACTTATTTTAAACAGTTATGTCTGGTGTTTGTTCCCAGTATTTGCTTCTTCACTGGATATTCGTATTTTTTTACAAATAGTTTAGGGGCGATATTTACAAACTCTATTATTATACTAAATCGTAGTTAATCAGATTGTCTTTTCTAAAAAATAATATTTCATACATTTAATGCCACAACATGCATTATGTGTTATTCCTAAGTTCCAGGATCGAAAAATGTTTGAACAGACTTCATGTTAATTTTTCTAATGCGAGATGACTTGCACTTTAGGGTACGAGGCACACATCTCTTAATTAGCTAAATATGAGATTCCCTCACTCTCTCACTGTGTGTTTACTAACAGACTCACATTTTTGTAATATTCGTGTGAGCATTTAGTTCAATTGTGGTCAATTTTCAAATAATTTACTAAGTAATTGAGGTTAATCAAGTACAGACCATGTGTTAGCATTATAGAAGGTTTGGCGGGAATTATGTAATAACCCCCCTGAAGATGGACCCGCATGGGCCTGAAAGTAGTTGGCAGACCAATCCAAACTATGGCAAATTCATCAGCCAATTCCCTTCCGAAACTAAAATCCTGATTCGGACTATTGAAAAGATCTACCAAAGGATATCTAGACATGAGTTGTCTCTTATATTCAGCAATACTGGCCTGCAAGAGAAGTTGCTGCCTAGATATACATATATATATATATATATATATATATATATATATATATATATGTGTGTGTGTGTGTGTGTGTGTGTGTGCGGTTGAGTGTGTGGCTAAGTATCTATGTGAGTGTGTGTGTCTAGTTGGATTACTCAATTTAGTGTTTCAACCAAAATGAGAAACGATGTCCGAATAATCAAATTAATACAAATTATCAGTCTTCATGCTAAATATTGGGGGGGGGGGGCATAGACTCTCTCCTACGCCCCCCACACACACATATATATATATATATATATATATATATATATATAATGATTGATTTAATTCCAATGACTAAAGAAAGCAGTTAACAAGCATCATTTTTTCTTTATTTTTTTTTCTTTGGCAAATGCATATAGTATTTCTGTCTTACGCCCGTTTCGCAATCTGCAATCGAAAAAAATGTTCTGTTGGTCTACCGTCTGCTCTTCAGAGACAATTAATTATCGATTAACGATGAAAAAAACGCATTATTTCAACACGGAATGGGAGGAAAATTGGTCACGAAAAATAGAAAGAACGGTTTATATATATATATATATATATATATATATATATATATATATATATATATATATATATATATATAATGTATATATATAATGTGTATATATATGTATTATGTACATATATATACATATATATATATATGTTGATATATATATATGTTTATATATATATGTATATATATATACATATATGTACATATATATATGTATATGTATATATATAAACATATATATATATGTATACATATATGTATACATATATGTTAATATATACACACATATATATGTGTATACATATATATATATATATGTATACATATATATATATATATATATATATATATATATATATATGCATATATCTCTCTCTCTCTATATATATATATATATACATAAATATAAATCTCATTTTCTTTCTAGAAAAGCTTGTTTCGTCTTTACGGAACTACCAGTATTAATGTTACAACTGTTATATGTACCCATGGGTTTGAACTTACAATTTGTAAATAAACATCATAAAGCACTTTCTAGCGGAGTAGCTTCGATATTGATACATCTAAATAAGATTCTCATAAAAAGTTCGTAATGTAAATTAGACCTACAAGGGTTAAGCCGCTAAGGGTAGTCAATATAGTTTTACTGCTAGGGCGATGTAATTATATTTCCGTAATCAAAGTGCACTCCTTTATAAAAGGGCGTATAATAATCACATATTACTATATATCATAGACACGCTTGTTTCGTCTTTTAAAAATAATCACTATAGATTATACATCGACGGGTTCGAACACGCAATGATGTTTTCCTCTCAATAGGACGGGTATCATATATATATATATATATATATATACATGCAAAGCTGATAACAAACATTCCTCATATAGAAAAATGAGCACTCCTTAATTGATCCAATTCGATGCATATCTGATATATTTCAATTGTATCCATAGTATGCCTTAAAATACCTTTTTATATCCGATATATATTACTTTATGTCCTATACATTTTTTCTAAATTTACACAAAACAGGTATTTCCTTTTAAATGAAGGGCTTCTGCCCAGTTTCCATTTTTTTTTCAAATTACATTTAATCAAATATAGTATACATTCTTACCTAGCAACTCTTCCCCAAATTAATAATTATCGGTAAATAAGTTTATGTCTTAATCAAATCATGTTCATACAAATATATAAAAAAACTCGTTGCTATATATATATATATATACATATATATATATATATATATATAAATTGATTTATAGTTTATCTAGTTATATCTGTCAATATTTTTCTGTCTTTCTCGTTCTCTCTCTCTCTCTCTCTCTATATATATATATATATATACATGTATATATATATACATGTATATATATATATATATATATATATATATATATATATATATATATATATATATTAAAAGTATATCTAAATAAATAAATGCGAAAGGTATTTCACATCTCCTTAATATACTAATATCAAAACAGCTAACACTGATTGAATTCTATGATACAAGATGAAATTTTTAATAATCTGCACACATCAACAAGCAGCCTTGGGTATTACTAATTTCGATATTTATTTGTTTTAAAAGTTTCATATAAACTAATATACTGTAATATACAATTGCATTTTGCATTCTCACATTTCCTATTGGAGAGGAGTTTTAATTACTTACCCCGAGTGCCTTAGATATCTCTCTACAAGGGTATGTAAGGACAATTTACATGAGTATACCTCACCGCATGGCTATACAGTGGTTCATACGGGGAATGGTCCCCTTCTTCTTAGTGAGGTTACCTTAGCTTGAGACCCCACCTGTACATGTACATAGTACGGCTTTAACCCTGGTTGTGTAAAACGTGCTTCCTCCAAAGGCGGAAGTTTCATGGGAGTATCAGCCCAGTTAGGGGAGATGATAACATTATTTTTTGCAGGTCTTGCAGAAAGCTGTCGACGCCATCCTACATCCAACCCATGGTGTTCCTAAATGATCGCCCGCCTAGTACTAATAAGGCTAAACGTTGCTTAACTTCGGTGACTGGATTTTTCATGGGGGATCCGTTCAGGCATTATATTTTCTTTTTATATGGGTAGTGTAATATGTGTTCTATTGTCATGATTACATCCTTTTAATCATTACCTCCTTCTTTGGGGGTAGCGTAGTATATATTCGTTTATTCTGATACTATCCTTCTATGTACTTTTAGAAGGAATTTTATCGTCCAATGCTTTAACTCTTCCTTTGGGTGATCGTTTAATAATATTTAGTCGTCATGATATATCTCTCCGTAGCA
>OY744524.1:28328902-28408902 GCA_963556195.1 Sepiola atlantica | reverse complement strand
TCGCTGATCAACTATGATAATGAAATAAAGTTAATCATAAATTTTAATAAAATGAAAACATCGAACCATGTAGTTAAAAATAATACTCCTCAGACCCAAAATACATTAGAAAGAACAAATGTAATATATCCGTTGCAATGCCCCATGGGAGAATATATATCCGACAATAATAATACAACCAATTATTTACATTAGTTTTACTACCGCAAC
This sequence comes from Sepiola atlantica, assembly GCA_963556195.1. Taxonomy (NCBI): domain Eukaryota; kingdom Metazoa; phylum Mollusca; class Cephalopoda; order Sepiida; family Sepiolidae; genus Sepiola; species Sepiola atlantica. The sequence continues at coordinate 28,408,692 of OY744524.1, read as the reverse complement.
ACTTTTCCGAAGACTCACCTAACATCTCTCCGACACAAGCACCATTTGCCAGCACCTAAAAAAACATGACTGACCGTTCTTATATATGCACCCCCTAGTTAACAATACTAAAATAATTAACCACAATATAAACATCAAAAGATAAAACATTATTGAAGCCATCTACATAAAAACTAAGTATCCTGCAATAAATAATGTGAATAGCGAAACTAGTCAAAACGTTTTAACGGTTTAGCATAGTAATTTACGTTACAACATTCTTAGCCATTAAGCAAGTACACGTTTGAATCTTAAACGCGCTTTTGTAGTAATCATATTTTAGCGGTTGCGCAATACAAACAATTGCATCTTGCACGCTCTTAGAACGTAATCATGTTCTCGTGTAACATGTCACTATTATAGACGTTATTTTTTAAAAGTTGTAATTACTAGATGTTATAATAATTAAAAAACTAAACAGTTAAAAAATATTTTAAGAACACCAAGACAAACACCGCCTGAAGATGATTTTACGAAACAAATCGAAAGTACTCGTGAAAAAGTAAAGAAAATCGAAAAAAGAAACACACGGAATTAACATACACCAATTTGATCGAAACCGTAAATCGACAATTTGAATTGTTCGCGGAATAGCAATAATAAAGAGAATACTTTTTTATAAAATATTTAGAAAACCTTGCACAACATTTCGCCAATGCTTCAAATGTGTGACTTCTTTCCACGCAACCACGTGACACGCACGTCATATCAACATATTCGTACTAACATCAAGACGAATTTCAACTTGGCTGCGATAAGTATGTCTCAATCAAGAAGAAAAAAAAAGGAAAAAAAGAAGAAATATTCTTCTGAAGATGGTATATATTACCGAAAGTACTCAAGTTTATTAAAAAAAAAAAGAAGGTTTTTAAGGAAAATAGATAATTTATTTTTAAAAACAAATAATTTGCGTTGTGCAAGATTTTCTAAATATTTTATAAAAAAAATATTCACTTTATTATTAACATATGTTTTGTTTTTTAATTTCATTATTTCAAGTGAAAATATAATTTATGGAATGTTGAGTATGCTATAACTTCTTCGATTTTAATCTTGTTTTTAATTTTATATATTTTCCAGTTTATGGAGCATCCACTGCTGAGTCAGACGGGAATGACAATTTTCATGGTACCGAGACTAGAATCATCTGTGTTTTGTATGACAGATACAAGGACGGTTTCACAGGGGCAAATACTGTGTGCAAAATAATGAAAGGTGCGTTGAGAAAAATTTCGTCTTTTTTCTAGCGAAAACTGACCGGTCAAGTGAAGGATGTTTTCCACTCATAATGCTGATAACGTCATGAATTGTGTTTTCAAATAAAATATTAAACATAACATAAGCTGGTCGAACATAATAGAAAGACACGCTATGGTATCATAGACTTCCGTTTCTGCCGGAATTCTTCCTTGACGTGCCCGTTTTTTTGTTTTTTTTTTTGTTTGTTTTTAGTTCTGTCTAAACATACGAACGTTTTGGATATCGAAACACTGAACCCATACGAGAATTAACCAACGTACACTCTCATGGACACGTAATGCGGTAATGCGTTGCAGGAATCCAACAACGAACAACTCAATAGGGTTCCTACACGAGTTGTTTGCAAGATTCGGTGTACCAGACACAATAACTGGAAGCAAAGATTCGAAATCTGCATTCAACACGGTATGTGAATTTATTCAATCCTACGTTTTTTTTTTTTTCTTTCGAATGATGTGAATTGATCAATAACATGGAAATAAACAAGACATAATTTACATGCAAACGTTAGAAACGGAAACTAATGTTTTGTCTAAAATTTGAATTTTGAAAAAACGGACTTTCGAGTTATTTGCTCAACATGAAAGCAAGAAGGTTGAATATTTGATTTGATTTGATTTTGACAAGCAAAGTGTTTTTCTAAAACTGAGACAAGAAAAAAAAAAAAAAAAAAGAAAAACTCCACCGTCACGTAAAGAATTAAAACTAAAACGACGAACTTATTTCAAAACGAAATTTTGAACCGAGCCGGAAAAGGCAAGATAAATAAATAAAAACATGCCCGTCGATTTTTCCTTCTCGTAAAACCAGAAAGAAAGTAAATATGTATTTTTTCTTTTCACTAAGTTGTTCCAAACTTACTTCGTTAGTAAAAACTACGAATTACATTAATTAAAAGGAATATATATATGTATATATATATATATATATATATATATATATATATAGGTACCAAAAACATTTTAGTATGTTAGTGTTGGATATTCACTCGCCTTCACTTCATTGATTCTAACCAATTCGTTGACGAGGTGGCAACGCTTTTTGAAATGCTAAAAAAAACAAAAAAAACAATAACATTGAAAAAAAAATATGCTATTTAAAAGTTGATGCTTAAATGCTATAAGGATCTCTAGGCAATACTTAAACTAGAATTCGTTGACAAGGTGGCAACGCTTTTTGAAATTCTAAAAAAAAAAAAAAAAAAAAAAAAAAAAAAACAATAACATTGGAAAAAAATGCCATCTAAAAGTTGATGCTTAAATGCTATAAGGATTTCTAGGTAACACTTAAACTAGAATTCGTTGACAAGGTGGCAACGCTTTTTGAAATACTACTCTTTGAATTGAATGTGTGATCTCTCTGCTGTGCTACTAAAGTTTTGTTTCCAGTTAGAGTTCCCTGCACATCTTCAGTCTGCAATCTTGATTTTCTATTGTCTCTGTTTTGTTCCACTGCCTTTTCTCTGTAACTATGAGTGCTGATACCCCAGACTTAAACTCGAGCGAGTCGGTTTGCCTGCACCCTGATCCGTTGGAGAATGATTTGCCAACTGCAAAATCCGAAGTTGAAAATCTAATTGTGGAACTCTGTGTCAATGCCCCAAGTGACTCTGTAAAATTTTGCCTCCGCATATACCAGTATGAAAAGAGTCTAATTCAGCTTGAAAGGGAGTTCGAGCGAGAAAAACTTCAGTCATTGCGCGATACCGCACTATTTCTACAAATTCCAAATAATGATATCAAAACCAAAAAATCCCTTGCTCACTTGATCATACGCCGTATTCAGAATTTGCTCCCTGAAAACTGTCCCTTGTGCCATGAACGCTATCAGATTGGGTTGTCCGAAATTCCCCTCCTAGAGTGTTCTATTTGTAGACAGGGGGTACATAGGAAGTGTTGGGTACAACTGGCGGGTAACGTGAATAACACAGAATATGATGGGCTGAGTCCAGATAAATTTAAACTGTTATGCAATCCCCTCTGTCTGTCCTCTTTGTACTACATATGTCATGTATGTAAGGATAGTACAATTCCAAATGAGGAGTCAGGGAACAGGAAAACTAAATTAAAATCAAAATCAAAAGAAACAGGTGCGAAGCCTAAAGTGACTTTTAAATTATCCCAAGAACCGCTTCCTTCTCCTGACACAGATGTCTCCAAGTGCGAGTTGACTGTCACTGAACCTGTTTCAGCCACTATACCTGTTTCAGCCACCGAGACTGAATCTGTTCCACCCACTGTAAACAATCACCTTCCTTCCAATGGCGCGCCCCCACCTGAGGCCCTCATTACTACCACTGTCAATGAACAGTCAGTCACTGATGATTCAGACAGGAACGAGCGGCCAAAGGAAAACGTATCAATTTGTCGTTTCTTCAGAAATGGGAACTGTAAACATGGTATTAAAGGAAGAGAATGTAAATTTAAACACCCCAAGGTCTGCCCGAAATATGCAAAGTATGCGACACGCCAACCAAGAGGCTGTAACCTTGGGAAAGCATGTAAAGATTTTCACCCGAAAATGTGCAAGGATTCTCTGAGAAGAGGAGAGTGTCTGAATGAATCATGCACTTACAACCATGTTAAGGGTACTAGACGCCAACCAATCTCGACTAGGAATGAACAAGCAAGGGAAATTTCACAGCGCAACTCCGTCCCAACCACGAGTCAGGAGTCAGTTGAGAATTCGTCCCCAGTTATATCCACACCTCGAGAGAATGGAAGAGATACGTGCAATTTTTTAGAAGTGATCCGCCTATTGAAGGCGGAAATCCTCCACACTTTGGACCAGAGGATGTTGTTGGTGTCGAATCAAATCAACGCACTACACAACCAACAACAAGATGTGCCAACTCCTCGAATGCCAATGCAATTCACGTGGCAACAGCCAGCCGAAGTTCCCAATCAAATCCATCAACCAATGTTTATGATTCCGAACCAACAACTCACTCGGCCCAGAATAAATCTGGTGGACTATCAAGAATTCCCTCGACCCAGAATGAATTTGGTGAATCCAGTTCACCACTCTTAAATAACTTTGCTTTTGTAAATATTCAAGGTCTTTGTCCTCAGACCGTTTCAAGCAAAGTACCGTTTATCAAAAATGAACTTAACAGTGACAATTCTCTTTTTATTGGCTTATCGGAAACTTGGTTAAATTCGCACAGAGATGCTGAACTTGAAATAGAAGGTTTTACACTCTTCCGATGCGACACATCAAGAAAAGCCAAAACACGTGGAAGGCACACCGGCGGTGTTGCTCTTTATGTCCGTGATGATATTGGATGTTCCTGTAATGTAATTTTTTCTCATGCGTCTGAATGTGTGCAGATGTTATGCCTTTACTCCTCCTATGAAGATTTAGCCATTCTTGTTACTTATAGACAACCTGATGACAGCTACCATGGACACCCATCCACACCAAATGATTTTAGTTCTCCTCTTAATAAAGTCAAACATATATTATCAACAATAAACCCGGCTCCAGATATCATTGTCGGTGGAGATTTTAATCTCCCTCACGTATCTTGGCCTGATGGACAGGCTATTCCAGGAGCATCAAATGCTGAGCGATTGATGATAAATTCACTGAACGAATTCTGCAATGAGCTTTTTTTGTCACAGCATGTGCTGTCTCCCACGCACAAAGATGGGAATATCCTTGATCTTGTTTTCACCAATAATTCTGATTTGATTCATGAGAGCATCAATGTACCCTTACTGCAAAGCACATCTCACCACAGTCTCATCCAGCTTCAAACAACATATAAAGTTAAATATAAAAGTGAGGTATTGAATAATCGTGCACCAAGAACAATGTTCAATGCACTAAACTTTTTCAGCGAGGAAGTCGATTGGACTGCTCTTTCAGAGGAACTAAGCCATGCTGATTGGGAAGACTCATTAAGAGACATGGGTGCATCTGCAATGCTGGACACTTTTTATTTAATTGTCTACACTGCCTGCTGCAAGCATGTGCCATTGCGTAAATCAGAATGCGAGAAAAGAACGCCCAAGGTGGTAAGATACCGTCACTCACTTTCTAAAAGAAGACGGAAGATAAAAAAGCGTCTTTTGAAAGTGTCATCGCCTGCTGTTATTTCCAAACTGTCCAAGGAATGTTTGGATATTGAAAGGAAACTGCAGAAGTCTTTTGCTGACTCTAACGCTTTTATGGAGGGAAAGGCTGTCAACTCCATTAAAAGTAATTCAAAATATTTCTTTTCATATGTCAAGAAAAAGTCCAAAGTCAAGACAAAAGTTGGTCCATTGGTGGACCAGAATGGTGTTCTTACTGGTAACAGTACTGAGATGGCAGAAATTTTGTCAAAACAATACACAGACGTTTTTAGCAAACCAATGCAAAGCAGTCAAGCTTCACATAATCGCACTTTTGATATAAGTTCTATACTGTCAACTGTTACTCTAACTGCAGCCGATTTTGAGCTTGCAATTGATGAACTCTCTCCGTCAGCTGCTGCGGGTCCTGACGGCTTTCCTGCATTACTACTGAAAAACTGCAGGGCCCATTTGGTCCATGCTCTCGTATTTCTATGGACGAAAAGTCTTGAAGAAGAGGTCGTTCCAAGCAAACTAAAGAATTCTCTTATTACACCCATTCACAAAGGTGGAAGCAAGTCGGTGGCTGCCAATTATAGACCAATAGCTTTGACCTCCCACCTCATTAAACTTTTTGAGAAAGTCATACGGAAACACATAGTTAGACACATGAATGAAAATAACCTGTTCAATGACAGTCAGCATGGGATGAGATCTGGAAGATCTTGTTTAAGTCAACTCCTTGAGCAGTTTGACACCATTCTATCAATTCTTGATGATGGCGCTAATGCAGATGTTGTCTACTTAGATTTTGCCAAAGCTTTTGACAAAGTTGACCACAAAATAGTTCTGCAGAAAATATTTGATCTTGGCATTCGTGGAAGCATCTTCAAATGGATCGAATCCTTCCTGAGTAACCGCCTCCAAACAGTTATGGTTGATGGTGCAACCTCGAAGCCACAACCTGTCATTTCTGGAGTTCCCCAGGGAAGTGTATTGGGACCCATAATCTTCCTAATCCTTATTGGGGACATTGATGAAGATATCGCCATGTCAATAGTCAGGTCATTCGCCGATGATACAAGGGCCACAAAATCCGTTCGGTCTCCCGAAGATGCTGTGTTGTTTCAAAAGGATCTCGATCAGATCTACAAATGGACGGAGGACAATAACATGGAGCTAAATGACGTGAAATTTGAGCTTCTCCGCTATGGTAATAACGACCAGCTAAAAAGCGAGATATCATACCACACTCCGTCAGGAAAAATGATAAACATAAAGCAAGAAGTAAAGGACCTCGGTGTATCTATGTCTAGTGATTGTCTTTTTAGCAATCAAATAAACAAAGTTGTGGAAAAGGCCAAGAACCTCATTGCCTGGATCCTGAGGACATTTAAAACCAGAGAATATCGTGCAATGGTCACGCTGTATAAATCCTTGGTCATTCCAGTTTTGGAATACTGTTCTGTCTTGTGGAACCCAAGTAGCCCTAGGCTCATCCAAAAGCTTGAAGCCATTCAGTGGTCCTTTCTACGGAAAATTCAAGCTGATCGGAACTACTGGTCATGTCTGAAGAAGACAAAAATGTTCTCGCTGCAAAGACGACGTGAAAGGTACCGGATAATTTACATCTGGAAGATATTGGAAGGAAAGGTACCGAACATTAATGGCCACATTCAAGCCCGAGACAATGAACGCCGCGGGAGGCACTGTATTGTTCCCTCGCTAAAAACTGGTGGGAAAATACGAACCATTTTTGAAACGAGCTTACCTGTACAGGGGTCACAACTCTTCAATGCCATGCCTAGGTGTATTCGGGATATGAAAAATGCTGCTGTGGAACAATTTAAGCGCTCTCTTGATGCCTACCTCGCTAATATCCCGGACCAACCCCAAATTGTCGGATACACGGCGTGCAGGCAAGCCGACACCAATTCTATCGTGCACATGCAAGCACATGCTGGTGCGGTTCCTTTGTCTCACAGGATCCTCACATCAGCCAGGGCGAGTTGAACAACCAGCAAGCCTGAACACGCCTGTTCGAAGCACCAGACAAAAAAAAAAAAAAAAAAAAAAAAAAAAAGCATTGATTTATATTTTAGTGTCATATCTTGAAGTCATAAAATTAAACCTTCTCTCTCTCTCTTTCTTTTACTTTTTCTCTATGCATGTATATATATATATGAATATATAAACATATATATGTATATAAGTATATATATGTATATATAAACATATATATGTATATATATGAGTATATATATGTATATATAAACATGTATATGTATATATATATAAGTATATATATGTATATATAAACATATATATGTATATATATAAACATATATATGTATATATAAGTATATATATGTATATATAAACATATATATGTATATATATATGCATATATGTATATATAAACATATATATGTATATATATATATATATGCATATATGTATATATAAACATATATATGTATATATATGTATGTGTATGCATATATAAACATATCTATGTATATATATGTATGTATACATATATATCTATATATATATGTATATATATATATGTATATATAAACATATATATATGTATATATAAACATATATATATATATATATATAAACATATATATGTATATATATATATAAACATATATATATATATATGTATATATACACATATATATGTATATATGTATATATATATATATATAATATATATATATATATATATATATATATATATATATTTTCATGGCCATAAGCATAAGTCTGATATTAGTTAAAGTGCCACAAGTTGAGGCATATTTATATCTGCCACCGACAAGGAATTAAGACCTCAAGTTCTAAAAAAAACAGCTATGTTCTAAATTTCTTATTTCTAAACTGTCTCTGTCTTAAATAATCAATGTATTTACGTTGATGACTACTTCTTTGTTAAACAATTTTTTCTATGTTCTTGCTCCTTTTGCCTGTGCACTATCCTTTATTTGTCTGTATTTTTTTCTTCTTGCTAATATTATGTTACTAAACACTTTCTTATTGGCAGCAAACCGTTAGGGAGGGATGTCTCCTTTGTTCTGGTAAACAACCTTCCTAGAACTTGAATCTCGAAGAAAATATCCGGTTTGTAAACCTACAATAGTTAAAGGAGTAGATGGGATCTGCCTATCGCCCAACCTTTTCACTCATAAATGTGTATAAGCCAGACGCAGATATACCAGCGTTGGAACGCCTCAAAAGCACCCAGTGTCTTGCCTTCTTTCTTGACAAGGACATTGAATGGGCAACTTGGGGCAAGTGTTGTCATAATTAAGTCTTACATGACAGGTCTGGGGCGCTCTTGTTCCGAGAGATTGAGGGTACAGGTTAGACAGCTTGTGTGGCTGCTGTGTCCGACTAACAGCAAGGAGCCAACCTCTTAGGTAGCGCTATGCACGGCTGCTCTATCATCAGTTGTATAATACCTTAGGTAGCTGTACGTGCCATGTCGCTACAGTTATATTCGGTGGGTTTTTTCGAGGCCACAAACCCCATGGGGCAGGTCGGGAATAATGGACTGTTGTGTGAGCTTATTCGCACTTAACATGAACCCATTTTGTGCACCCCAATCTATCAAAAACAAACATGACATTGTAAAATAACAAAAGTCAAGCCTAAACAAGACCCCAAACACAAAACAATTTCGCCTCTGCCATTGAGGCTCGCATTCACTAATATACGCGGAGTTAGGACCAACATACACGACGTAGAAACTTCTCTACTGACAAACACCCTGGATATGCTAGCACTATGTGAAACGAACCTTCAATCCGCAACCTCCTCTCACCACTTTGACATGACTGACTACCTCCCTCCCTACCGTAAAGACTCTGACAAACATATTTACGGGCTAGGAGTTTATGTTGGGACCCCCCCCCCCCGACTAGAAAATATAGGTTAGAATCAGGTAAGCAAGCCTACATGTGATTTAGATTGACTTTCCCTAACAGCGTTAGTTTCTTATATTTCTTATACCGTTCCTCTTCGATCGAGGACTATCCCCTGCTAAACTCTCTTTCTGAAAGCATAGACATGCCACTCTCTCTCTACCCTAATGCCCACTTATATTTATTTTAGGGGTTTTAATGCACACAACCGTGACTGGCTAGGATTTGCCAGCTTTACTGACGCAACCGACGACTCTACGTATAATTCACCTTTAGGCTACATCCTCTAACCAACTGTCGCTTTCCCGACCCGCCTCCTTTATCGATTAGACCAGCAAGCCTCACTTCTCAACCTGTTCCTGACCTCATTGCCCGAGGGGTGTGTGATTGAATCCTATAACGCGCTCGCGACCGATAACCACGTCGTGGTTATGATTGCTATCACCCTAAAATCTCGTTCAAATGTTAATTAGCCATTGCTTAAAACAACTAGATTCTACGAGCAGGCTGATTTTGAGTCCATCAGAGATCACAACAGCGATGCCCAAAAGACTGACACTTTCTCACTTTCTGCTGATCAGTGTTCAAATAAGTTAACTGAATGGGTCAAAGCTAGCATTGAAGCCTTAATCCTTACGCGAAGATTCTTCAGCAAACCCCACTCTCAACAATGGTTCACCTCGAAATATGCAGCTACCATTGCTGAGAGGCAGCAAGCATTCCGAAAGTTTGTCCGCTATAAGTAATCTGCAACACGTCAGCAATTCGTAGAATCAAGAACTACTTGTAAGGCAGTGATAGGTGAAGCAAAGAGAAAGTATACAGCGATAGCAAAAAACACATTCAGTCACAGGCACTCGCGATTTCTGGAAAATGTACAATAGTGTAGTGAATAATGTACAATCAACGATTCCTCCGCTATCAAAACACAATGATGTCGTTTGCACGGCAGCTGATAAGGCTGAACTACTTGCTCATCGTTCTGCCTCAAACTGTACTTTCTCCCTAAATTGCTATTGCTGACTGAAACCACACTTTCAAACCTGGTCATCATCCTAGCTAGGCCAGGTCATCAAAAGAATACCTCGACATCTCCAAAGCTGGTGGGCCAGAGCTTATACCGGTAATAAAAATAAACAAATGTTCTGCTGAACTAGACCCTGTCCTCTACAAACTCAACAACAAATGCCCTTCTGAATCCTCCTTCGCTGATAGCTGGAAAATTGGCTCTGTGGTACCAGTCTTCAAGAATTCTGAGGATAGAACTGATCCCCAGAATTATCCCCCAATCAGCCTACTCACAATTTTTGCTAAAATCTTTGAATCCATAATCAATCTAGCGATAGTCCGGCACCTAGTGTATTCTAAACTTCTTCTGACCACCAGTTTTGATTTAAATAAACATTATCTAAAGCAGATATATTAACTGTCATCTCTGAACGCATATACCATACACTGAACAAGGCAGGTGGAGCTAGATCAGTAGCGTTTGATATATCCAAGGCCTTTGACAAGGTATGGCATAAAGGGGTTCTTCTAAAAATTCGCTTATATGGTATTACTGGACGAATATTTAAAATAATTAGATCCTTCCTAACCAAATGAAAGATCCAAGTTGTCCTCGATGGCTGTTTATCCAAGCAACATGACATAAATGCGGGTGTACCCCAGAGATCCATCGTCGGATCTTGATTGTTCCTTATTTTCATAAACGACCTCCCTGATGACATCGAGTCTGAGATAGGTATATTTGCTGACGATACCACCCCCTACTCTCGTCATGTGGGCAAAACGGGCGCGTACATATCTGAGGCAATGGCTTAATCCTTAGGAAGTGACCTCCAGCCTCTAGTGGATTGTGGTCAAAAATGGTTGCTAACTTTTAATGCCGCAAAGACAAAGCTCCTTTCCTTCAATAACTACAAGAAACCTCTTCAACCACCGATTGTCACAGCAAATAATACCCTACAAGAAAGCTCAACAGTGAAATTACTCGGCCTAACATTCACATGTAACATGAATTGGTACAAATACATTTAATACATTGCCAAGGCTGTTGCAAAGAAAGAAGGCTCCCTTGACCGTGCTAGTAAAATCCTCACACCTGGCATTATCTTATATCTCTACAAATTCACCAGCCGCCCATGTATGAAATATTGTTGTCACATCTGAGTTGGTGCTTCACCCACTAGTCTCTTCCTCTTAGACTAGATCCAAAAAAGCGTCGTAAACCTAATAGGTCCCTCACATTCCACAAAGCTCCAGGCCCTGTCTACTTGCCGCAATGTTGCATCCTTGTGCTTGTTTCACAAATAGTTCAATGGATTGTGCTCCGATGAACTAGCTGCTCAAGTGTCCCCTCCACACAAATACACTAGAAAAACTCGACAATCGGCTAGATTCTATCTAGTCACTGTGAAGGTCTCCATTTGCCGGAGATCCTTTCAACTCCAGCAGGTTCTTTTACAGTGCTGCCCGCCTCTGTAACCCCATTCCTGCTCCCTGTTTCCCCGACTGCACTGCCATGCAGAGTTTTTAAACTAATGTAAATAGGCATGTCGCTGAAGAGATCCCAACTTAAGATGACACACAAAATTGCTCCCTAATTGTCAGTAACCCGTTATGTCTATAGTGGCGATCTGCCTTGTTTGGAGTGACATATCTTAAAAAAGAAAAGTTTACATTAACAGGGTAAAAATAAAGAGAACCATTACTGTGTTTCTATAAGAGTTCTCAATAATCATTTCAGCTCTGTTTGCTTATACGTGGGTGAGTAGGAGTAAACTGTGTTTGTCTTAATGACAACTTTACATATGACCGGATATATAAAGCAGGGTTTTCTGATCTTGAGTTGATAGTTTAGTTCCGAGTTCTTTTTGATACAAAAGTAAAGTAATGCATAAATAAACAAACACATGAAGACATCGTAAACTTAACGCTTAATCACATTTAGAATACCAAGTTTTATTCTATACTTAACGAAAAAGTTGCAAAAATTGAGATTTTGTTTTTACAAAAGCGCGGTTTATAGGTAGTATCGGGAACCATTTTGATGACTAATGAACGTTCTGATCCATACATCGGCTGAGCTGTTTACTAGCTAATGGAATCTTCATTATATGCTATATTAATGAAACACTTACGCTAACACATACCCATATACATATATATATATATATATATATATATATATATATATATATATATATATATATATGTATATATTCTCCTTAAATCAAGTGGATTCATGCCTCGTGTTGAGCGATGTCCATAAAAACATGCATATATAAATAAATACAAGTATATATATATATATATATATATATATATATATATATATATATATATATATATATATATATATATATGTGTACGAGTGTTTTAATATTAGTGATTTCCACATAATTAAAACGTAGGTTACATATATTTTATAAATAGTGATGTTGGTAATAATTAATTAAATGTTCGAACTGTAAATAAACAATAAGTAATCAGTCGTTTTCACGTACCAAACATACATTATATTTTACTTATCGCTGAACAAATTAGAAAGTTTCATAAATGTCTATGAAGATAATACTTTGTGAAATATAGGCACAACACCAACTTAATCAATCGACATTAAGAAACGGTCACTGATGTTTCAGTCGCAAAATATTTTCATACGACCCATTCGTCAATGTTCATTAAGTGTATTCGATAGTTTATAAAACAAACTTTATGAATTTCCGTTGCATTCATGCATGAATTTAAAGTAGACAAAATAAGATGTTCACATTAAAACTGTAATGAGTATACATCCAAAGAATTGTATCTAACTATTATTATTTTCATTAATATTTTGCACCTAATGTTTCAGCTCGAATATAAACCTATATAATAAAATAAAATCAGTGGGATTTGGGATATTTGACATCGATGCGTTTATTTCTACAAATCAATATTCATTTGTAGATAGTGAATTCTTCTAGTGTATCGTGGCTCCATGTTCTTTAAAACACTAAATGTAATCACGTTTGATTCCTTTTAGACTTGGAATATTTTAACATAGAGGTGACAGGAAACTGATTGGCGTGCACTGAGAAGCAGAAGACCGATCTCCATACTGACGAGGTTTTCCAAGCTACGATTGAACAGCTTTGTAAGTATAGGTGCTAGTTTTGGTTGCAGCTTTTAAATCACTATGATTGGAATGTTGTCAGGGCCAGTTGCTTTGCTGACATCAAGGTTCTTCATAAGCTTGGCAACATCCCGAACAGACATATAGATGCCGTTCAGAGTAGTTTCAGTCATAGGGGAAAATCAAGGGAGTATGCGGCCCTAATCGCAAAGGTTGGAATTTGATGCAACCTTCTCTGCAAACACTTAGAGTTTCTCGGCAGCCGACGAAATTAGCTCAGGTTTATTGGAACCAATGGTGTAAATACGTGCAATGCTTGCTTATGTAAATGGATAAATAAAATACGTGAGACGCGAGCAAAACCGATCCGATCATATCATAGATTCTCACGACACTTACTTCATGAGTAGCATGTCTACGACAAAGTATCACAGATAATTTTCAATTTGTAGAGAATAAAATATATGACCACGTATAGCTCAATGTGATAACAAGAGACGGGCTCAGACTAATCAACAAAAATTGAGTGAACATTTATGTATTCTATATTTTTTATTCTCTAACAGGTCGGTTTTAAACACAGATACGTGTATATATATATATATATATATATATATATATATATATAGAGAGAGAGAGAGAGAGAGAGTAAGAGAGAGTGTCAGGTTGTATATGAAAAGAAATCAGATAAAGTGCTCGATCATATAAGAGAGCTAATATAATTTATTTAGATACTATTTAGATATATAGTATCTAAATAAATTATACATATATATATATATATATATATGTATATATATATATATATATATATATATATTTATTAATGACAATATATGTATTAGCATATACAATCAGTGCCGATTTACTTTGCAGTCTCCTTAATAGATTCAGCTAGATGATTGTCAATTAGTAACAACAGAGCAAATATAAGTCAGGTTCATATTATATTCCAATAACCATGGTTTTATTTCATCATTTTTATTTTTTCACATTTCCAAAAAACATAAAATTTTTATTTTGGAAATGTGAAAAAATAAAAATAATAAAATAAAACCATGGTTATTAGAATATAATATGAACGTGACTTTATATATATATATATATATATATATATATATATATATATATATATATATATATATATATATATATATATATATATATATATATGAAAAATATTTGTTGTTGTTTATTATCTACGGACGTATACGTTTCGTCTATTTTCAATCAAGACTCTTCAGCGTAGAAGTATGACTATTCACTACCGGTCACTCGGTTCGAAACCCTGGATTATAAGTATTTTTCAACTTCAATCCAACGTCTTAAACCTCGCGGCCAATATTTGAACAGCTGATACACTGTGGTAGTTTAAATACATTTATAAGCGGCGATGGCGACACAGGCATTCTACTTATATTAAGGAATGATGCATTATAAAGCAAATGACGTCACGCTGTATTTGCACTACTACTAAAGTGCTCTACTAATTATTAAGGAGCGACATATATATATATATGCAAACATTGTTTAAAATAATAAGATCCGTCTGTTTAATTATACCTTTGTTTTCACTGTTTCTGATGTAATTGTTTGTATTAAAATCAAAAAAAGTCAATAAATGTTGAATAGATATCAAGAACGCTTTCGATTCTGAGGATGATTCAGCGTTAAATCGAACACATGCTTGATATCAATTGAATATTTATTATTTTCTTATATTTTATTACAAACATAAATATATATATATATATATATATATATATATATATATATATATATATGAAGCGATGAAGCCATTTTTAAAAATTGTTGACTTACCTCTAGTAAAAATGTTTCATATCATCACGCTAACGCACACGAAACCATTTCGCTTAAGTATTGTAATGTTGGGTTAATATTCTTGCGTTTAATCTAAATAAGCTTTTACAGTCAATTTTAAGATTTGAAATATTCGTCTTGTACTGTTTATTTTATCAATTTGAAGAAATTGGATTTATCGCGTTTTGCATTCGAACTCTTCATATATATATGTGTGTATATATATATATATATAATATATATATATATATATATATATATATATATATATAATATATATATATGTGTGTGTGTGTGTGTGTGTGGATGTGGATGTAATTTCTACGTGTGTGTGCAGAATTTATATATGAGTTGTGACATGTTCAGCAGATCAAAGCTTCAGAATGCATAGTGATGAAGACAAATTGCATAGGATACATAGTATATATGTTTGTTTTTGTCTATATATGTATACAAAGACAGAGAAGAGAAGGCGTCTACCAAGGAAATATTGGTATGATCGTAAGACACCCCGTAGGAAGCACACTCCCGAAAGAAGGGAAATACAAACCTTCTTTGAAAATCGGTATTTTGTTGTATCCTTTTTTTCTATTGTTTCGCCAGTCTTTCTAGTTTTCACGTATTGCGGAATACTGTTTAGGATCAGAGGCAATATTGTTATCAATTTGATTAATCACAAAAGTTACAAAAACAAACAAAATAATTAACAATTCGACGAGCGGATTCTTTTCGGTTTGTTTGGGTTTTTTTCTTTTGCTCACGTGGCGTTTCCTCTAAGCAAACTAATCGAATCTATAATTGGCCAGAGCCATAAATACTAGAAAAAAAAAGGACGCCATTGCTTCTGTCCAGAAAAAAGAAAGTGGATGGAGAGAGGAGAGAACGAGATGACCAATCGGTCGCCAACTAAAGTCGCCCACGTGCGATAGCAGAACGCGCGGCCATTTGAAAGACAAACATTTGTTTGTATTTGTTTTGTATCTGTAGCTGCATGCTATGCGATTATATCATTTTGCAGAACATGTTTTATTTTGCGGAAAGATGTGTTCAAAGTTGGGTTAGGAATGTCGGGGAACACAAAAGACAGTCATTTCATTTTAAGTAGATACAAAATAAGAGTATTGTAATACAAAGAAAGAAACCACATAAAACGTATGTAAGAAAAACATGATAAACAAAAACAATTGTGTAAATTAATACCATCTCCTCCTATAAAGGGCAGTTGTCTGTATGTCTGTCTGTTTGTCTGTATGTCCAGCTTCTCCTCAAAAACTACGCGGCGACATGTCAAAAAGTTGATATCTTCAGCACCGTACAACACCTGGGATCATAATATCTCAAAATTACAACAAAAAAACATGTTGCTGGAGGTCAACGGAGCCAGTCTTCGGCAGCGGGTCTGCTTTTTTCAAACTTTTCTAATGTTATTCAGTAGTAATTTGGAAATCAGCCAATGTAATTATGTAATAATAATTTTGTTTTCAACCAGCATATTCTTGTGCACGTGACGTCACAGTAATAGGTATATGACGTCATCGTTATAGGTTTTGAATTGTTTTTCTCTTCAAAATTTATTTTACTTCAACATATTTTTATACATAACATATAAAAGTGTATTCTTATGTAAAATTCACAGAGTAAGATGATGAGAGTATTCCCGAATCTATAAACCCACCTCGTAAGGGTTGTTTACAGTGACCCGTTGGGTCAGAACCACTCTATATATGTATAAAAAAAGAAAAAAAGAATAATTTAACAAGTACACGTTTACAGTGACCCGTTGAGTCATAACCACTCTATATATGTATAAAAAAAGAAAAAAAAGAAGAATTTAACAAGTACACGTTTACAGTGACCCGTTGAGTCATAATCACTCTATATATGTATAAAAAAAGTATATAACCAGTACATGTTACCAGTGACCCGATGGGTCATAACCACTCTATATATGTATAAAAAAGACCCAGAACCGGGGGTGCTTCTACAATATAGGACCCGGAGGCTTCTGCAGAATATGGACCATGGGTGCTTCTACAGTATAGGACCCAGAACCGGGGGTGCTTCTACCATATAGAACCCGGAGACTTCTACAGAATTGGGACAATGGTGCTTCTACAGTATAGGGACAAGAGGTGCTTCTACAGTATAGGGACCAGAGGTGCTTCTACAGTATAGGACCCAGTACCGGGGGGTGCTTCTACAATATTAGAACATAGAGGCTTCTGCAGAAAAAGGACCATGGGTGCATCTCCAGTATAGGGACCAGGGGTGCTTCTACAGTATATGACCCAGCACCAGGGGTGCTTCTACATTTTAGGACCCGAAGGCTTCTGCAGAATAGGGACAATGGGTGCTTCTCCGGTATAGGGACCAGGGGTGCTTCTCCACTATAGGGACCTGGGGTGGTGCTTCTAAAGTATCACATCCCGCCAGGAATGTTGGTGATTCTATAGTATAACGGTCCCTAGAAATATTGGTGCTTCTGAAGTATAACGGTCTCACCCCAGGAATGTTGGTGCTTCTAAATTATAATGGTCCCTACAAATGTTGGTGCTTCTAAAGAATAACGGTCCCCCAAGGAATGTTGTTAAAGGATAGCTAAGGAAGAGCGATAACTCACGTTTTTACAAAAAAGTTGGGGGAGGGGGGTGGAGAGATTGAGGGGTCGGGGAAAATTTTAGGGGTACGGCCGAACTTTTTAGGGGTCAGGCCAAGTTTTTTTTTTTTTTGTTTTGAACTAAAAATATTTCTCAGGGTTGGGGGAGAGTGAAAAATTAGTTGGGAGGGGGGCTGGAGACATTGAGGAGTCGGGGAAAATTTTAGGGGTCAACCGAACTTTTTAGGGGTCAGGCCAAATTTTTTTTGTTTTTTTTTTGTTTTGAACTCAAAATATTTCTCAGGGTTGGGGGAGAGTGAAAAATTAGGGGGCTGGAGAGATTTAGGGGTCGGGGAAAATTTTAGGGGTCAGGACGAACTTTTTAGAGGTCAGGCCAAATTTTTTTCTTTGTTTTGGTTTTGAACTCAAAATATTTCTCAGGGTTGGGGGAGAGTGAAAAATTAGGGGTCTGGAGAGATTTAGGGGTCGGGGAAAATTTTAGGGGTCAGGACGAACTTTTTAGGGGTCAGGCCAAATTTTTTTGTTTTTTTTTGTTTTGAAGTCAAAATATTTCCCATGGTTGGGGGAGAGTGAAAAATTAGGTGGCTGGAGAGATTAAGGGGTCGGGGAAAATTTTAGGGGTCAGGACGAACTTTTTAGGGGTCAGGCCAAATTTTTTTGTTTTTTTTTGTTTTGAAGTCAAAATATATCTCATGGTTGTGGGAGAGTGAAAAATTAGGGGGCTGGAGAGATTTATGGGTCGGGGAAAATTTTAGGGGTCAGGACGAACTTTTAAGGGGTCAAGCCAAATTTTTTTTTTTTTTTTTTTTTTTTTTTTCTTTTGAAGTCAAAATATTTCTCAGGGTTGGGGGAGAGTGAAAAATTATGGGGCTGGAGAGATTTAGGGGTCGGGGAAAATTTTAGGGGTCAGGACGAACTTTTTAGGGGTCAGGCCAAATTTTTTTGTTTATTTTTGTTTTGAAGTCAAAATATTTCCCATGGTTGGGGGAGAGTGAAAAATTAGGTGGCTGGAGAGATTAAGGGGTCGGGGAAAATTTTAGGGGTCAGGACGAACTTTTTAGGGGTCAGGCCAAATTTTTTTGTTTTTTTTTGTTTTGAAGTCAAAATATATCTCATGGTTGTGGGAGAGTGAAAAATTAGGGGGCTGGAGAGATTTATGGGTCGGGGAAAATTTTAGGGGTCAGGACGAACTTTTAAGGGGTCAAGCCAAATTTTTTTTTTTTTTTTTTTTTTTTCTTTTGAAGTCAAAATATTTCTCAGGGTTGGGGGAGAGTGAAAAATTAGGGGGCTGGAGAGATTTAGGGGTCGGGGAAAATTTTAGGGGTCAGGACGAACCTTTTAGGGGTCAGGCCAAATTTTTTTGTTTTGAAGTCAAAATATTTCTCAGGGTTGGAGGAGAGTTATAAATTAGGGGGCTGGAGAGATTTAGGGGTCGGGGAAAATTTTAGGGGTCAGGACTAACTTTTAAGGGGTCAGGCCTTATTTTTTTGTTTTTTTTTGTTTTGAAGTCAAAAGATTTCTCATGGTTGGGGGAAAGTGAAAAATTAGGGGGCTAGAGAGATTTAGGGGTCGGGGAAAATTTTAGGGGTCAGGCGGAACTTTTTAGGGGTTAGGCCAAATTTTTTTGTTTTTTTTGGTTTTGAACTCAAAATATTTCTCAGGGTTGGGGGAGAGTGAACAATTAGGGGGCTGGAAAAGTTTAGGGGTCGGGGAAAATTTTAGGGGTCAGGCGGAACTTTTTAGGGGTCAGGCCAAATTTTTTTGTTTTTTTTTGTTTTGAAGTCAAAATATTTCTCATGGTTGGGGGAGAGTGAAACATTAGGGGGCTGGAGAGATTTAGGGGTCGGGTAAAATTTTAGGGTTCAGGACGTACTTTTTAGGGGTCAGGCCAAATTTTTTTGTTTTTTTTTTGTTTTTTTTTCTTTTGAAGTCAAAATATTTCTCAGGGTTGGGGGAGAGTGAAAAATTAGGGGGCTGGAGAGATTTAGGGGTCGGGGAAAATTTTAGGGGTCATGACGAACTTTTTAGGGGTCAGGCAAAATTTTTTTGTTTTTTTTGGTTTTGAACTCAAAATATTTCTCAGGGTTGGGGGAGAGTGAAAAATTAGGGGGCTGGAGAGATTGAGTGGTCGAGGAAAATTTTAGGGGTCAGGACGAACTTTTTAGGGGTCAGGCCAAATTTTTTTCTTTTTTTTGGTTTTGAACTGAAAATATTTCTCAGGGTTGGGGGAGAGTGAACAATTAGGGGGCTAGAGAGATTTAGGGGTCGGGGAAAATTTTAGGGGTCAGGACGAACTTTTTAGGGGTCAGGCCAAATTTTTTTCTTTTTTTTGGTTTTTAACTCAAAATATTTCTCAGGGTTGGGGGAGAGTGAACAATTAGGGGGCTGGAGAGATTTAGGGGTCGGGGAAAATTTTAGGGGTCAGGCGGAACTTTTTAGGGGTCAGGCCAAATTTTTTTTTGTTTTGTTTTGTTTTTTTTTCTTTTGAAGTCAAAACATTTCTCAGGGTTGGGGGAGAGTGAAAAATTAGGGGGCTGGAGAGATTTAGGGGTCGGGGAAAATTTTAGGGGTCAGGACGAACTTTTTAGGGGTCATGCCAAATTTTTTTGTTTTTTTTGTTTTGAACTGAAAATATTTCTCAGGGTTGGGGGAGAGTGAAAAATTAGGGGGCTGGAGAGATTTAGGGGTCGGGGAAAATTTTAGGGGTCAGGACGAACTTTTTAGGGTTCAGGCCAAATTTTTTTCTTTTTTTTTGGTTTTGAACTCAAAATATTTCTCAGGGTTGGGGGAGAGTGAACAATTAGGGGGCTGGAGAGATTGAGGGGTCGAGGAAAATTTTAGGGGTCAGGACGAACTTTTTAGGGGTCAGGCCAAATTTTGTTTTTTTTTTGTTTTGAAGTCAAAATATTTCTCATGGTTGGGGGAGAGTGAAAAATTAAGGGGCTGGAGAGATTTAGGGGTCGGGGAAAATTTTAGGGGTCGGGACGAACTTTTTAGGGGTCAGGCCAAATTTTTTTATTTTTTTTGGTTTTGAACTCAAAATATTTCTCATGGTTGGGGGAGAGTGAACAATTAGGGGGCTGGAGAGATTTAGGGGTCGGGGAAAATTTTAGGGGTCAGGCGGAACTTTTTAGGGGTCAGGCCAAATTTTTTTTTGTTTTGTTTTGTTTTTTTTTCTTTTGAAGTCAAAACATTTCTCAGGGTTGGGGGAGAGTGAAAAATTAGGGGGCTGGAGAGATTTAGGGGTCGGGGAAAATTTTAGGGGTCAGGACGAACTTTTTAGGGGTCATGCCAAATTTTTTTGTTTTTTTTGTTTTGAACTGAAAATATTTCTCAGGGTTGGGGGAGAGTGAAAAATTAGGGGGCTGGAGAGATTTAGGGGTCGGGGAAAATTTTAGGGGTCAGGACGAACTTTTTAGGGTTCAGGCCAAATTTTTTTCTTTTTTTTTGGTTTTGAACTCAAAATATTTCTCAGGGTTGGGGGAGAGTGAACAATTAGGGGGCTGGAGAGATTGAGGGGTCGAGGAAAATTTTAGGGGTCAGGACGAACTTTTTAGGGGTCAGGCCAAATTTTGTTTTTTTTTTGTTTTGAAGTCAAAATATTTCTCATGGTTGGGGGAGAGTGAAAAATTAAGGGGCTGGAGAGATTTAGGGGTCGGGGAAAATTTTAGGGGTCGGGACGAACTTTTTAGGGGTCAGGCCAAATTTTTTTATTTTTTTTGGTTTTGAACTCAAAATATTTCTCATGGTTGGGGGAGAGTGAACAATTAGGGGGCTGGAGAGATTTAGGGGTCGGGGAAAATTTTAGGGGTCAGGCGAAACTTTTTAGGGGTCAGGCCAAGTTTTTTTGTTTATTTTTGTTTTGAAGTCAAAATATTTCTCATCGTTAGGGGAGAGTGAAAAATTAGGGGACTGGAGAGATTCAGGGGTCGGGGAAAATTTTAGGGGTCAGGACGAACTTTTTAGGGGTCAGGCCAAATTTTTTTGTTTTTTTTTTGTTTTGAAGTCAAAATATTTCTCATGGTTGGGGGAGAGTGAAAAATTAGGGGCTGGAGAGATTTAGGGTAAGGGGAAAATTTTAGGGGTCAGGCCAAATTTTTTAGGGTCTGCCCAAATTTAGGGGCGGCGATATGTACGTATTTAGCTTCCACACCGGGGCGGCGATAGGTACTTATTTAGCATTCAGCGGTGGTGATAGGTACTTATATAGCATGTGCACATGGACGGTAATAAGTACATATATAGTATGCACACCGGGGCAGTGATAGGTATGTATTTAGCATGCGCACTGAGGCAGCGATCGGTTTATATGTAGCACGCGCACCGGGGCGGCGATAGGTACATATATAGCACGCGCACAGGGGCGGCGAAAGGTACATATTTAAAATTCACACTGGGCGGCGAAAGGTACATATTTAAAATTCATACCGGGGCGGCAATAGGTACGTATTAAGCATTCACGCCGGGGCGGCGATAGGTATGTATTTAGCATTCACACCGGGGCAGCGATAGGTATGTATTAAGCATTCGCACCGGGGCAGCGATATGTACGTATTTAGCTTCCGCACTGGGGCGGCGATAGGTACGTATTTAGAATTCACACCGGGGCGGCAATAGGTACGTATGTAGAATTCACACCGGGGCGGTGATAGGTATGTATTTAGCATTCGCACCGGGGCGGCGATATGTACGTATTTAGCTTCCACACCAGGGCGGCGATAGGTACGTATTCAGAATTCAGGGGTGCGATCGCTACGTATATAGCATGTACACATGGGCAGCAATAAGTACGTACATAGCATGCGCTCTGCGGCGGCGATCAGTACATATATTGCACGCGCACCGGGGCGGCGAAAGGTATGTATTTCGCATTCGCACCGTAGTGGTGATAGGTACGTATTTAGCATTCGCACTGTGGCGGCTATAGGTACGTATTTAGCATTCGCACCAGGGCGGCTATAGGTACGTATTTAGCATTCGCACTGGGCCGGCGATAGGTACGTATTTAGCATTCACACCAAAGCGGCAATATGTACATATTAATTATTCGCACTAGGGAAGCGATAGGTACTTATGTAGCATGCACACCGGGGCGCAATAGGTATGTATTTAGCATTAACACCGGGGCAACGATAGGTACTATTTAGCATTCGCAACGGGGCGGTGATAGGTACTTAAATAGTATCTGCACCGGGGCGGCGACAGGTACGTATATAGTATGTGCACTGGGGCGGCGATAGGTACGTATATTGTATGCGCACCGGGGTGATGATAGATATGTATATAGTATGAACACCGGGGTGGAGATAAGTACCTATATAGAAGGCGCAGATAGAGGTGTTACTTTTTATAGAAATATGTCATACTATTACCCTGGGCAATAGGAGAAATGGTGGGGAAGAAACAGCTTTTGCAAAAGGCAAAATTAGAAAGTAGCGGCAAAATGGGGCGACCAGGGAAGAAAAAGGTAGCAGATAAAGAGACGGCTATAGAGAGAGGGGGCGGACATAGAAGTTTGAATATAAAGATGTTACACACACGATCTTTCTTCAAATATATGTTTTTATGACCCTGAGCAACGCCGGGTAGCCCCGCTAGTCTATTATATAAAGGCCAGTTGTCTGTATGTCTGTTTGTCTGTTTGTCTGTTTGTCTGTATGTCCAGAAACTCCTCCGAGAGGACCCAACAAACAGTCACACGGTTGACGTCATTATGACCGGCCAGCCCCGGGTCGTATAATATCTCAGAACCGGAAAAAAAAATGGACTCTTCGGGGTTCGACTGAGCACTTTTCTCCAATGGGGGGGTGCCTTTTTCCTCGATTTTCAACGTTGTTTAGTACTAATTTGAGAAAAAACAATGAAATAATGCACCGTCATGATTTTAACAGGAAGTGACGTCAGAGGAAATCCCTAACGGCTCTTTTTTGAACATGAGTTTATAGTGAAGCAAGTGTTGCTTAATCACAAACGGCACTTTTTTTGAACACGAGTCCATAGTCAAGCATGGGTTGCTTACTTACTAACGGCACTTTTTTGAACATGAGTCCATAGTGATGCAAGGGTTGCGTAACTCCTAACGGCACTTTTTGATACATGCGTTTATAGTGACGCAAGTGTTGTTTAATCAATAACGGCACTTTTTTTAACATGAGTTCATAGTGAAGCAAGGGTTGCTTAATCCTAACCACATTTTTTCTGTTGACATGATAACATCCTCCTAGGTATTACCTCCTCCTTTTTGAGAGGTGTGAAGTTAGTGTAGTATCAGTAAAATTAAAGTAATGTATGCTCTCCCATTGTTTTCACTACTATTTGTATACATATTGTATACATATTGAAAAATTGGGGTGGGTGTGGGGGGTGTCGGCATTCGCCGGTGTGAGCGCCTCAGGAGAAATTTTGGGGGGGGGGGGTATCGACATTCGGCGGTGGGGCGCATCAGGCGAAATTTGGGGGAGGGTCAGCATTTGCCGGTGGGGCGCCTCAGGCAAAATTCGGGGAGGAGTTACGCAAGTATGGTCGCCTCAGGCGAAATTTGGGGAGGAGTGTCGGCATTCGTCAGTATGAGCGCCTCAGGTCGAATTTGGGGAGGAGTGTCGGCACTTTTTTTTAACACGAGTCCATAGTGAAGCAAGGGTTGCTGAATTACTAACGGCACTTTTTGATACATGCGTTTATAGTGACGCAAGTGTTGTTTAATCAATAACGGCACTTTTTTTAACATGAGTTTTTTTCTGTTGACATGATAACATCCTCCTAGGTATTACCTCCTCCTTTTTGTATACATATTTAAAAATTGGGGTGGGTGTGGAGGGTGTCGGCATTCGCCGGTGTTAGCGGCTCAGGCGAAATTTGAGGGTCGGGTCGGCATTCGGCGGTGGGGCGCCTCAGGCCAAATTTGGGGAGGGGGAATGTCGGCATTTGCCGGTATTAGCGCCTCAGGCGAAATTTGGGGAAGAGGAGTGTCAGCATTCGCCGGTGGGGCGCAGAATTTGGGAAGGAGTGTCGGCATTCGCCAGTATGAGCGCCTCAGGCGAAATTTGGGCAGGCCGAATTTGGTGGAGGGGGAGTTGCGGCATTCGCCGGTATGAGCGCCTCAGGACAAATATGGGAAGGGTGAGTGTCGGCATTCGGCGGTGGTGCGCCTCAGGCGAAATTCGGGGAGGAGGTCCTCAGGCCGAATTTGGGGAGTAGTGTCGGCATGGGGGAGGCCGAATTTGGGGGAGGGGGAGTTGCGGCATTAGCCGGTGTGAGCGCCTCAGGCCAAATATGGGGAGAGTCAGTCGGCATTCGGCGGTGGTGCGCCTCAGGCAAAATTTGGGGAGGGGAGCGCTTAAGGCGAACTTTGGAGGAGTGACGCCAGTACTTTAGGGGAGAGGAAGTGAAAAAAAGGAAAAGGGATTCAAAAATAAAATGATAATCTGATTTTTGATTCGAGAGTGTAAGATCGACACCTATAGGATAGGACTAGATAATACACTTTATCTCAAGGCAAAAATGCCGAGAACAGATACTACACTTTGATCTTAGCCAAAAGACCAAGTAAAGATCCGAAATTAAAATTCTGGGGTTTTACTGGGGTATTTATAACCAATCTACACCTGAACAGCGGTCTATCCACTAGACACTGTTTAAATTACATTATTAAATTAACAAGTAATAATAACTAGGATTTTCTTTCAAAAAACATTGTATACTACTATTTAACAAATTCTTATATAAGTTTGGAATATCAACAATGAATTTTAGACTCCCCTAGGCCGTTTTTCTCTAATTCAACATAGCTTTCATACGCCATTACCGAAAATGACATTAATTCACTTCTTTTGGCTAACATCAAAGTGTAGTATCTGTTTCGATGGATACTGCACCCCATAGACTGGTATCGTCTTGGCCTTCGGTGCTTCATTCCGTCGGTCTATGGGTTTGTCCTGTGCAGTTCTAGGAGGTCAAATTCGATAGTAAATTCGAAATAATCTAATGTATTTATGTACTAATCCGATAAAAATGCAGAGTCACTGTAAACATCCCATAATCCCTTGCCGGATGTACCCGGTCTTGCCCTAAATTGTGTCCGGTTGTATCAGATCATCCAATAACTTCTGTCCGGATGCATCAATAACAACATAGGAATCCTACGTTAAGAGTGTGTAGTGAAACAAGGGTTGCTCAATCACATCCGCACCTGTCCCATAATCCCTTGCCGGATGTACCAGGTCTTGCTCTAAATTGTGTCCGGTTATATCATGACGTCAGAGAGTGGCAGATAATTTGAAAAATAATGCAAAGTGGCGGGAAGAAATTCACTCACACTACAACCTTTTAATAGACGCTAATATTCCTCCCCCCCCTCCCTTCCGTTATCATGATAGGCATTACCTCCTCCTTTCATGTCAAATTGGGGGGGGGGGTGACGGCATTCGCCGGTGTGAGTCCCTCAGGCCAAATTTGGGGAGGGGGAGTGTCGGCATTCGCCGGCGCTCACACCTTTTTGAGAGGGTGGAGATAGTGTAGTATCTGTTGCGAGGAGAGAGTGTCAGCATTCGCCGGTGTGAGCGCCTCAGGCCAAATCTTTTCTTGGGGGGGGGGGTATTAAGCAAATCTATAATAAAGACCAATGTGCATTTTTTTGTATCTATAATAAAGGCCAATGTGCATTTATTTGTATCTATAATAAAGGCCAATGTGCATTTATTTGTATCTATAATAAAGACCAATGTGCATTTATTTGTATCTATAATAAAGGCCAATGTGCATTTACCTGTATCTATAATAAAGGCCAATGTGCATTTATCTGCATCTATAATAAAGACCAATGTGCATTTATTTGTATCTATAATAAAGACCAATGTGCATTTATTTGTATCTATAATAAAGAGCAATGTGTATTTATTTGTATCTATAATAAAGGCCAATGTGCATTTACCTGTATCTATATAATATTGTAATTTAATTACGTAATACCTCAAGTTCATAAACCAATTAATGTTTTGTAATGAAATTTATTATTTAGAGGATAGCTAAGGAAGTGCGTTAACTCACGTTTAAAAACACAATTATGGTGTTTAAAACAAGGTTAGAGAATATATACATAACATATAAAAGTGTATTCTTATGTAAAATTCACGAGGTAAGATGATGAGAGTATTCCCGAATCTATTAACCCAGCCCTTAGGGGTCCATGGGGAATATTTCATCGGGGGGGGGGGGCTTTTCATTTATTGTTCATTATATTTTATAGTAATTTGAAATTGCTGAGTCATATTGTAATTTAATTATGTAATACCTCAAGTTCATAAACCAATTAATGTTTTTTAATGAAATTTATTTTTTTGAGGATAGCTAAGGAAGTGCGTTAACTCACGTTTAAAAACACAATTATATTTTAGGGGTCAGGACAAATTTTTTAGGGGTCAGGCCAATTTTTTTTTTTTTTTTGAACTTAAAATATTTCTCAGGATTGTGGGACACAGAAAAAAAAGTTAGGGGGGCTGGAGAGATTAGGGGTCAGGACGAACTTTTTAGGGGTCAGGCCAAATTTTTTTGTTTTTTTTTGTTTTGAAGTCAAAATATATCTAATGGTTGTAAGAGAGTGAAAAATTAGGGGGCTGGAGAGATTTAGGGGTCGGGAAAAATTTTAGGGGTCAGGACGAACTTTTTAGGGGTCAGGCCAAATTTTTTTGTTTTTTTTTGTTTTGAAGTCAAAATATATCTAATGGTTGTAAGAGAGTGAAAAATTTGGGGGCTGGAGAGATTTAGGGGTCGGGGAAAATTTTAGGGGTCAGGACGAACTTTTTAGGGGTCAGGCCAAATTTTTTTTTTTTTTTTTTTTGTTTTGAAGTCAAAATATTTCTCAGGGTTGGGGGAAAGTGAAAAATTAGGGGGCTGGAGATATTTAGGGGTCGGGAAAATTTTAGGGGTCAGGACGAACTTTTTAGGGGTCAGGCCAAATTTTTTTCTTTTTTTGTTTTGAAGTCAAAATATTTCTCATGGTTGGGGGAGAGTGAAAAATTAGGGGGCTGGAGAGATTTACGGGTCGGGGAAAATTTTAGGGGTCAGGACGAACTTTTTAGGGGTCAGGCCAAATTTTTTTTTTTTTTTTGTTTTGAAGTCAAAATATATCTAATGGTTGTAAGAGAGTGAAAAATTAGGGGGCTGGAGAGATTTAGGGGTCGGGGAAAATTTTAGGGGTCAGGACGAACTTTTTAGGGGTCAGGCCAAATTTTTTTGTTTTTTTTTGTTTTTTTTTGTTTTGAAGTCAAAATATTTCTCAGGGTTGGGGGAGAGTCAAAAATTAGGGGGCTGGAGAGATTTAGGGGTCGGGGAAAATTTTAGGGGTCAGGACGAACTTTTTAGGGGTCAGGCCAAATTTTTTTGTTTTTTTTTTGTTTTGAAGTCAAAATATTTCTCATGGTTGGAGGAGAGTGAAAATTAGGGGGCTGGAGAGATTTAGGGGTCGGGGAAAATTTTAGGGGTCAGGACGAACTTTTTAGGGGTCAGGCCAAATTTTTTTGTTTTTTTTTTGTTTTGAAGTCAAAATATTTCTCATGGTTGGAGAAGAGTGAAAAATTAGGGGCTGGAGAGATTTAGGGATCGGGGAAAATTTTAGGGGTCAGGACGAACTTTTTAGGGGTCAGGCCAAATTTTTTTGTTTTTTTTTTTGTTTTGAAGTCAAAATATTTCTCATAGTTGGAGGAGATTGAAAATTAGGGGGCTGGAGAGATTTAGGGGTCGGGGAAAATTTTAGGGGTCAGGACGAACTTTTTAGGAGTCAGGCCAAATTTTTTTTTTTTTTTTTTTTTTTTTTTGTTTTGAAGTCAAAATATTTCTCAGGGTTGGGGGAGAGTGAAAAATTAGGGGGCTGGAGAGATTTAGGGGTCGGGGAAAATTTTAGGGGTCAAGACGAACTTTTTAGGGGTCAGGCCAAATTTTTTTGTTTTTTTTTGTTTTTTTTTGTTTTTTTGTTTTGAAGTCAAAATATTTCTCAGGGTTGGGAGAGAGTGAAAAATTAGGGGGCTGGAGAGATTTAGGGGTATGGGAAAATTTTAGGGGTCAGGACGAACTTTTTAGGGGTCAGGCCAAATTTTTTTGTTTTTTTTTGTTTTGAAGTCAAAATATTTTTCATGGTTGGAGGAGAGTGAAAAATTAGGGGGCTGGAGAGATTTAGGGGTCGGGGAAAATTTTAGGGGTCAGGACGAACTTTTTAGGGGTCAGGCCAAATTTTTTTCTTTTTTTTGTTTTTTTTTTGTTTTGAAGTCAAAATATTTCTCAGGGTTTGGGGAGAGTGAAAAATTAGGGGGCTGGAGAGATTTAGGGGTCGGGGAAATTTTTAGGGGTCAGGACGAACTTTTTAGGGGTCGGGCCAAATTTTTTTCTTTTTTTTTGTTTTTTTTTGTTTTGAAGTCAAAATATTTCTCAGGGTTGGGGGAAAGTGAAAAATTAGGGGGCTGGAGAGATTTAGGGGTCGGGGAAAATTTTAGGGGTCAGGACGAACTTTTTAGGGGTCAGGCCAAATTTTTTTGTTTTTTTTTGTTTTGAAGTCAAAATATTTCTCATGGTTGGAGGAGAGTGAAAAATTAGGGGGCTGGAGAGATTTACGGGTCGGGGAAAATTTTAGGGGTCAGGACGAACTTTTTAGGGGTCAGGCCAAATTTTTTTGTTTTTCTTTGTTTTGAAGTCAAAATATATCTCATGGTTGGGGGAGAGTGAAAAATTAGGGGGCTGGAGAGATTTAGGGGTCGGGGAAAATTTTAGGTGTCAGGACGAACTTTTTAGGGGTCAGGCCAAATTTCGTTCTTTTTTTATGTTTTTTTTTGTTTTGAAGTCAAAATATTTCTCAGGGTTGGGGGAGAGTTAAAAATTAGGGGGCTGGAGAGATTTAGGGGTCGGGGAAAATTTTAGAGGTCAGGAAGAACTTTTTAGGGTCTGCCCAAATTTAGGGGCGGCGATATGTCTGTATTTAGCTTCCACACCAGGGCAGCGATAGGTACTTATTTAGCATTCAGCAGTGGTGATAAATACTTATATAGCATGTGCACATGGGCGGTAATAAGTACGTATATTGTATGCACACCGGGGCAGTGATAGGTATGTATTTAGCATGCGCACTGAGGAAGCGATCGGTTCATATATAGCACGCGCACCGGGGCGGCGATAGGTACGTATATAGCACGCGCACAGGGGCGGCGAAAGGTACATATTTAAAATTCACACCAGGTGGCGAAAGGTACATATTTAAAATTCACACCGGGGCGGCGATAGGTACGTATTTAGCATTCACACCGGGGCAGCGATAGGTATGTATTTAGCATTCGCACCGGGGCAGCGATATGTACGTATTTAGCTTCCGCACCGGGGCGGCGATAGGTACGTATTTAGAATTCACACCGGGGCGGCAATAGGTACGTATTTTGAATTCACACCGGAGCGGCGATAGGTATGTATTTAGCATTCGCACCGGGGCGGCGATATGTACGTATTTAGCTTCCACACCAGGGCGGCGATAGGTACGTATTCAGAATTCAGGGGTGGCGATAGCTGCGTATATAGCATGTACACACGGGCAGCAATAAGTACGTACATAGCATGCGCTCTGCGGCGGCGATCAGTACATATATTGCATGCGTACCGGGGCGGCGAAAGGTATGTATTTCGCATTCGCACCGTAGTGGTGATAGGTACGTATTTAGCATTCGCACTGGGGCGGCTATAGGTACGTATTTAGCATTCGCACCAGGGCGGCTATAGGTACGTATTTAGCATTCGCACTGGGCCGGCGATAGGTACGTATTTAGCATTCACACCAAAGCAGCAATATGTACATATTAATTATTCGCACTAGGGCAGTGATAGGTACTTATGTAGCATGCACACCGGAGCGCAATTGGTATGTCTTTAGTATTCGCACTAGGGCAGCGATAGGTACTTATGTAGCATGCACACCGGGGCGCAATAGGTATGTATTTAGCATTCACACCAGGGCAACGATAGGTACTATTTAGCATTCGCAACGGGGCGGCGATAGGTACTTAAATAGTATCTGCACCGGGGCGGCGATAGGTACGTATATAGTATGTGCACTGGGGCGGCGATAGGTACGTATATAGTATGCGCACCGGGGTGATGATAGATAAGTATATAGTATGAACACCGGGGTGGCGATAAGTACCTATATAGAAGGCGCAGATAGAGGTGTTACTTTTTATAGAAATATGTCATACTATTACCCTGGGCAATAGGAGAAATGGTGGGGAAGAAACAGCTTTTGCAAAAGGCAAAATTAGAAAGTAGCGGCGAAATGGGGTGACCAGGAAAGAGAAAGGTAGCAGATAAAGAGACGGCTATAGAGAGAGGGGGCGGACATAGAAGTTTGAATATAAAGATGTTACACACACGATCTTTCTTCAAATATATGTTTTTATGACCCCGAGCAACGCCGGGTAGCCCCGCTAGTCTATTATATAAAGGGCAGTTGTCTGTATGTCTGTCTGTCTGTTTGTTTGTTTGTTTGTATGGCCAGATACTCCTCCGACAGGACCCAACACACAGTCACACGGTTGGCACCATTATGACCGGCCAGCCCCGGGACGTATAATATCTCAGAACCGGAAAAAAAAATGGACTCTTCGGGGTTCGACTGAGCACTTTTCTCCAATGGGGGGGTGCCTTTTTCCTCGATTTTCAACGTTGTTTAGTACTAATTTGAGAAAAAAACAAAGAATTTGAGAAATAATGCACCGTCATGATTTTAACAGGAAATGACGTCAGAGGAAATCCCTAACGGCTCTTTTTTGAACATGAGTTTATAGTGAAGCAAGTGTTGCTTAATCACAAACGGCACTTTTTTTGAACACGAGTCCATAGTCAAGCATGGGTTGCTTACTTACTAACGGCACTTTTTTGAAGATGAGTCCATAGTGATGCAAGGGTTGCTTAACTCCTAACGGCACTTTTTGATACATGCGTTTATAGTGACGCAAGCGTTGTTTAATCAATAACGGCACTTTTTTTAACATGAGTTCATAGTGAAGCAAGGGTTGCTTAATGCTAACCACATTTTTTCTGTTGACATGATAACATCCTCCTAGGTATTACCTCCTCCTTTTTGAGAGGTGTGAAGTTAGTGTAGTATCAGTAAAATTAAAGTAATAAATAATTATGCTCCCCCACTGTTTTCACTAATATTTGTATGCTCCCCCATTGTTTTCACTAATATTTCTATACGTATTGTATACATATTGAAAACTTGGGGTGGGTGTGGGGGTGTCGGCATTCGCCGGTGTGAGCGCCTCAGGAGAAATTTGGGGAAGAGGGGGGGGGTATCGGCATTCGGCGGTGGGGCGCCTCAGGCCAAATCTGGGGAGGGTGAGTGTCGGCATTCGGCGGTGGGGCGCCTCAGGCGAAATTCGGGGAGGAGTGTCGGCATTCGCCAGTATGAGCGCCTCAGGCCGAATTTGGGGGAGTGTCGGCATTCGCCGGTGTGAGCGACTCAGGCCGAATTTGGTGGAGTGTCGGCATTCGCCGGTGGTGCGCCTCAGGCCAAATTTGGAGATGGGGGATTGTCGGCATAATGCAAAGTCACGATTTTAGCAGGAAATGACGTCAGAGGAAATCCCTAACGGCACTTTTTTGAACATGAGTTTATAGTGAAGCACGGGTTGCCTTATCCCAACGAAACATAAGTTTTTATTGAAGCAACTGTTGCTTAATCCCTAACGGCATTTTTTTGAACATGAGTCCATAGTGAAGCAAGGGTTGCTTAATTCCTAACGGCACTTTTTTGAACATGAATCCACAGTGAAGCCAGGGTTGCTTAATCAACACCGGCACTTTTTTGAAAACGAGTTTGTAGTGAAGCCAGGGTTGCTTAATCCTAACTGCATTTCTTCTGTTGACATGATACCATCCTCCCAGGTATAACCTCCTTCTTTTTGAGAGGTGTGAAGTTAGTGTAGTATCAGTAAAATTAAAGTAATAAATAATTATGCTCCACCATTGTTTTCACTAATATTTGTATACATATTAAATAACGTCTCAATAAGTAAAGTAAGAAGCAAAATAATTATGCTCCACCACTGTTTTCACTAATATTTGTATACATATTAAATAACGTCTCAATAAGTAAAGTAAGAAGAAAAATAATTATGCTCCACCATTGTTTTCACTAATATTTGTATACATATGATATAACGTCTAAATAAGTAAAGTAAGAAGAAAAATAATTATGCTCCACCACTGTTTTCACTAAAATGTGTATACATATTAAATAACGTCTCAATATGTAAAGTAAGAAGAAATATAATTATGCTCCGCCATTGTTTTCACTAATATTTGAATACATGTTAAATAACGTCTCAATAAGTAAAGTAAAAAGAGAAATAATTATGCTCCGCCACTGTTTTCACTAATATTTGTATACATATTAAATAACGTCTCAATAAGTAAAGAAAGAAGAAAAATAATTATGCTCCACTATTGTTTTCACTTATATTTTTAGACATGTTAAATAACGTCTCAATAAGTAAAGTAAAAAGAGAAATAATTATGCTCCACCATTGTTTTCACTAATATTTGTTAACATGTTAAATAACATTTTTTTGTTTTGACCTCAAAATATTTCTTAGGGTTGGGGGAGAGTTAAAAATTAGAGGGCTGGAGAGATTGAGGGCTCGGGGAAAATTTTAGGGCTCAGGCCGAACTTTTTAGGGGTCAAGCAAAATTTTTTTGTTTTCTTTTGTTTTGAAGTCAAAATATTTCTCAGGGTTGGGGGAGAGTGAAAAATTAGGGGGCTGGAGAAATTTAGGGGTCGGGGAAAATTTTAGGGGTCATGGCGAACTTTTTAGGGGTCAGTCAAATTTTTTTGTTTTTTTTGTTTTGAACTCAAAATATTCCTCAGAGTTGGGAAAGAGTGAAAAATTAGGGGGCTGGAGAGATTTAGGGGTCGGGGAAAATTTTAGGGGTCAGGCCAAATTTTTTTGTTTTTTTTTGTTTTGAAGTCAAAATATATCTCATGGTTGGGGGAGAGTGAAAAATTAGGGGGCTGGAGAGATTTAGGGGTCGGGGAAAATTTTAGGGGTCAGGACGAACTTTTTAGGGGTCAGGCCAAATTTTTTGTTTTTTTTTGTTTTGAAGTCAAAATATATCTCATGGTTGGGGGAGAGTGAAAAATTAGAGGCTGGAGAGATTTAGGGGACGGGGAAAATTTTAGGGGTCAGGCCAAATTTTTTAGGGTCTGCCCAAATTTAGGGGCGGCGATATGTCTGTATTTAGCTTCCACACCGGGGCGGCGATAGGTACTTATTTAGCATTCAGCAGTGGTGATAGGTACTTATATAGCATGTGCACATGGGCAGTAATAAGTACGTATATAGTATGCACACCGGGGCAGTGATAGGTATGTATTTAGCATGCGCACTGAGGAAGCGATCGGTTCATATATAGCACGCGCACCGGGGCGGCGATAGGTACGTATATAGCACGCGCACAGAGGCGGCGAAAGGTACATATTTAAAATTCACACCGGGCGGCGAAAGGTACATATTTAAAATTCACACCGGGGCGGCGATAGGTACGTATTTAGCATTCAAACCGGGGCAGCGATATGTACGTATTTAGCTTCCGCACCGGGGCGGCGATAGGTAGGTATTTAGACATCACACCGGGGCGGCAATAGGTACGTATTTTGAATTCACACCGGGGCGGCGATAGGTATGTATTTAGCATTCGCACCGGGGCGGCGATATGTATGTATTTAGCTTCCACACCAGGGCGGCGATAGGTACGTATTCAGAATTCAGGGGTGGCGATAGCTACGTATATAGCATGTACACATGGGCAGCAATAAGTACATACATAGCATGCGCTCTGCGGCGGCGATCAGTACATATATTGCATGCGTACCGGGGCGGCGAAAGGTATGTATTTCGCATTCGCACTGTAGTGGTGATAGGTACGTATTTAGCATTCGCACTGGGGCGGCTATAGGTACGTATTTAGCATTCGCACCAGGGCGGCTATAGGTACGTATTTAGCATTCGCACTGGGCCGGCGATAGGTACGTATTTAGCATTCACACCAAAGCGGCAATATGTACATATTAATTATTCGCACTAGGGCAGTGATAGGTACTTATGTAGCATGCACACCGGAGCGCAATTGGTATGTCTTTAGTATTCGCACTAGGGCAGCGATAGGTACTTATGTAGCATGCACACCGGGGCGCAATAGGTATGTATTTAGCATTCACACCGGGGCAACGATAGGTACTATTTAGCATTCGCAATGGGGCGGCGATAGGTACTTAAATAGTATCTGCACCGGGGCGGCGATAGGTACGTATATAGTATGTGCACTGGGGCGGCGATAGGTACGTATATAGTATGCGCACCGGGGTGATGATAGATACGTATATAGTATGAACACCGGGGTGGAGATAAGTACCTATATAGAAGGCGCAGATAGAGGTGTTACTTTTTATAGAAATATGTCATACTATTACCCTGGGCAATAGGAGAAATGGTGGGGAAGAAACAGCTTTTGCAAAAGGCAAAATTAGAAAGTAGCAGCGAAATGAGGCGACCAGGAAAGAGAAAGGTAGCAGATAAAGAGACGGCTATAGAGAGAGGGGGCAGACATAGAAGTTTGAATATAAAGATGTTACACACACGATCTTTCTTCAAATATATGTTTTTATGACCCCGAGCAACGCCGGGTAGCCCCGCTAGTCTCTTATATAAAGGGCAGTTGTCTGTATGTTTGTTTGTTTGTTTGTTTGTTTGTTTGTTTGTATGGCCAGATACTCCTCCGACAGGACCCAACAAACAGTCACACGGTTGACATCATCATAACCGGCCAGCCCCGGGACGTATAATATCTCAGAACCGGAAAAAAAAATGGACTCTTCGAGGGTCGACTGAGCACTTTTCTCCAATGGGGGGGTGCCTTTTTCCTCGATTTTCAACGTTGTTTAGTACTAATTTGAGAAAAAAACAAAGAATTTGAGAAATAATGCACCGTCATGATTTTAACAGGAAATGACGTCAGAGGAAATCCCTAACGGCTCTTTTTTGAACATGAGTTTATAGTGAAGCACGTGTTGCTTAATCACAAACGGCACTTTTTTTGAACACGAGTCCATAGTGAAGCATGGGTTGCTTACTTACTAACGGCACTTTTTTGAACATGAGTCCATAGTGATGCAAGGGTTGCTTAACTTCTAACGGCACTTTTTGATACATGCGTTTATAGTGACGCAAGTGTTGTTTAATCAATAACGGCACTTTTTTTAACATGAGTTCATAGTGAAGCAAGGGTTGCTTAATCCTAACCACATTTTTTTCTGTTGACATGATAACATCCTCCTAGGTATTACCTCCTCCTTTTTGAGAGGTGTGAAGTTAGTGTAGTATCAGTAAAATTAAAGTAATAAATAATTATGCTCCCCCACTGTTTTCACTAATATTTGTATGCTCCCCCATTGTTTTCACTAATATTTCTATACATATTGTATACATATTGAAAACTTGGGGTGGGTGTGGGGAGTGTCGGCATTCGCCGGTGTGAGCGCCTCGGGAGAAATTTGGGGAAGAGGGGGGTATCGGCATTCGGCGGTGGGGCGCCTCAGGCCAAATCTGGGGAGGGTGAGTGTCGGCATTCGGCGGTGGGGCGCCTCAGCCAAAATTCGGGGAGAGGTGTCGGCATTCGCCAGTATGAGCGCCTCAGGCCGAATTTGGGGGAGTGTCGGCATTCGCCGGTGTGAGCGACTCAGGCCGAATTTGGTGGAGTGTCGGCATTCGCCGGTGGTGCGCCTCAGGCCAAATTTGGAGATGGGGGATTGTCGGCATAATGCAAAGTCACGATTTTAGCTGGAAATGACGTCAGAGGAAATCCGTAACGGCACTTTTTTGAACATGAGTTTATATAGTGAAGCACGGGTTGCCTTATGCCAACGAAACATAAGTTTTTATTGAAGCAACTGTTGCTTAATCCCTAACGGCATTTTTTTGAACATGAGTCCATAGTGAAGCAAGGGTTGCTTAATTCCTAACGGCACTTTTTTGAACATGAATCCACAGTGAAGCCAGGGTTGCTTAATCAATAACGGCACTTTTTTGAACACGAGTTTGTAGTGAAGCCAGGGTTGCTTAATACTAACTGCATTTCTTCTGTTGACATGATACCATCCTCCCAGGTATAACCTCCTTCTTTTTGAGAGGTGTGAAGTTAGTGTAGTATCAGTAAAATTAAAGTAATAAATAATTATGCTCCACCATTGTTTTCACTAATATTTGTATACATATTAAATAACGTCTCAATAAGTAAAGTAAGAAGAAAAATAATTATGCTCCACCACTGTTTTCACTAATATTTGTATACATATTAAATAACGTCTCAATAAGTAAAGTAAGAAGTAAAATAATTATGCTCCACCATTGTTTTCACTAATATTTGTATACATATGATATAACGTCTAACTAAGTAAAGTAAGAAGAAAAATAATTATGCTCCACCACTGTTTTCACTAAAATGTGTATACATATTAAATAACGTCTCAACATGTAAAGTAAGAAGAAATATAATTATGCTCCGCCATTGTTTTCACTAATATTTGAATACATGTTAAATAACGTCTCAATAAGTAAAGAAAGAAGAAAAATAATTATGCTCCACCATTGTTTTCACTTATATTTTTATACATGTTAAATAACGTGTCAATAAGTAAAGTAAAAAGAGAAATAATTATGCTCCACCATTGTTTTCACTAATATTTGTATACATGTTAAATAATATTTTTTTGTTTTGAACTCAAAATATTTCTTAGGGTTGGGGGAGAGTGAAAAATTAGGGGACTGGAGAGATTTAACGGTTCGGGGAAAATTTTAGGGGTCAGGGGGAACTTTTTAGGGGTCATGCCAATTTTTTTAATTTTTTTTGGTTTTGAACTTAAAATATTTCTCATGGTTGGGGGAGAGTGAAAAATTAGGGGGCTGGAGAGATTCAGGGGTCGGGGAAAATTTTAGGGGTCAGGACGAACTTTTTAGGGGTCAGGCCAAATTTTTTTCTTTTTTTTTTGTTTTGAAGTCAAAATATATCTCATGGTTGGGGGAGAGTGAAAAATTAGGGGGCTGGAGAGATTTAGGGGTCGGGGAAAATTTTAGGGGTCAGGACGAACTTTTTAGGGGTCAGGCCAAATTTTTTTGTTTTTTTTTTGTTTTGAAGTCAAAATATATCTCATGGTTGGGGGAGAGTGAAAAATTAGGGGGCTGGAGAGATTCAGGGGTCGGGGAAAATTTTAGGGGTCAAGACGAACTTTTTAGGGGTCAGGCCAAATTTTTTTGTTTTTTTCGGTTTTTTTTTGTTTTGAAGTCAAAATATTTCTCAGGGTTGGGGGAGAGTGAAAAATTTGGGGGCTGGAGAGATTAAGGGGTCGGGGAAAATTTTAGGGGTCAGGACGAACTTTTTAGGGGTCAGGCCAAATTTTTTTGTTTTTTTTTGTTTTGAAGTCAAAATATTTCTAATGGTGGGAGGAGAGTGAAAAATTAGGGGGCTGGAGAGATTTAGGGGTCGGGGACAATTTTAGGGGTCCGGACGAACTTTTTAGGGGTCAGGCCAAATTTTTTTTTGTTTTTTTTTTTTTTTTTTTTTTTGAAGTCAAAATATTTCTCAGGGTTGGGGGAGAGTGAAAAATTAGGGGGCTAGAGAGATTTAGGGGTCGGGGAAAATTTTAGGGGTCAGGACGAACTTTTTAAGGGTCAGGCCAAATTTTTTTGTTTTTTTTTTGTTTTGAAGTCAAAATATTTCTCAGGTTTGGGGGAGAGTGAAAAATAAGGGGTCTGGAGAGATTTAGGGGTCGGGGAAAATTTTAGGGGTCAGGACGAACTTTTTAGGGGTCAGGCCAAATTTTTTTGTTTTTTTTTGTTTTGAAGTCAAATTATTTCTCATGGTTGGAGGAGAGTGAAAAATTAGGGGGCTGGAGAGATTTAGGGGTCGGGGACAATTTTAGGGGTCAGGACGCACTTTTTAGGGGTCAGGTAAAATTTTTTTGTTTTTTTTTGTTTTGAAGTCAAAATATATCTCATGGTTGGGGGAGAGTGAAAAATTAGGGGGCTAGAGAGATTTAGGTGTCGGGGACAATTTTAGGGGTCAGGACGAACTTTTTAGGGGTCAGGCCAAATTTTTTTTTTTGTTTTTGTTTTTTTTTGTTTTGAAGTCAAAATATTTCTCAGGGTTGGGGGAGAGTGAAAAATTAGGGGGCTGGAGAGATTTAGGGGTCGGGGAAAATTTTAGGGGTCAGGACGAACTTTTTAGGGGTCCGGCCAAATTTTTTTTATTTTATTTTTTTTTTTTTATTTTGAAGTCAAAATATTTCTCAGGGTTGGGGGAGAGTGAAAAATTAAGGGGCTGGAGAGATTTAGGAATCGGGGAAAATTTTAGGGGTCAGGACGAACTTTTTAGGGGTCAGGCCAAATTTTTTTGTTTTTTTTGTTTTGAAGTCAAAATATTTCTCAGGGTTGGAGGAGAGTGAAAAATTAGGGGGCTGGAGAGATTTAGGGGTCGGGGAAAATTTTAGGGGTCAGGACGAACTTTTTAGGGGTCAGGCCAAATTTTTTTGTTTTTTTTTGTTTTGAAGTCAAAATATATCTCATGGTTGGAGGAGAAAGAAAAATTAGGGGGCTGGAGAGATTTAGGGGTCGGGGAAAATTTTAGGGGTCAGGACGAACTTTTTAGGGGTCAGGCCAAATTTTTTTGTTTTTTTTTTGTTTTGAAGTCAAAATATTTCTCATGGTTGGGGGAGAGTGAAAAATAAGGGGGCTAGAGAGATTTAGGGGTCGGGGAAAATTTTAGGGGTCAGGACGAACTTTTTAGGGGTCAGGCCTAATTTTTTTGTTTTTTTTTGTTTTTTTTTGTTTTGAAGTCAAAATATTTCTCAGGGTTGGGGGAGAGTGAAAAATTAGGGAGCTGGAGAGATTTAGAGGTCGGGGAAAATTTTAGGGGTCAGGACGCACTTTTTAGGGGTCAGGCCAAATTTTTTTGTTTGTTTTTTGTTTTGAAGTCAAATTATTTCTCATGGTTGGAGGAGAGTGAAAAATTAGGGGGCTGGAGAGATTTAGGGGTCGGGGAAAATTTTAGGGGGCAGGACGCACTTTTTAGGGGTCAGGCCAAATTTTTTTGTTTTTTTTTTGTCTTGAAGTCAAAATATATCTCATGGTTGGGGGAGAGTGAAAAATTAGGGGGCTAGAGAGATTTAGGGGTCGGGGACAATTTTAGGGGTCAGGACGAACTTTTTAAGGGTCAGGCCAAATTCTTTTGTTTTTTTTTGTTTTTTTTTGTTTTGAAGTCAAAATATTTCTCAGGGTTGGGGGAGAGTGAAAAATTAGGGGGCTGGAGAGATTTAGGGGTCAGGGAAAATTTTAGGGGTCAGGACGAACTTTTTAGGGGTCAGGCAAAATTTTTTTGTTTTTTTTTGTTTTGAAGTCAAATTATTTCTCATGGTTGGAGGAGAGTGAAAAATTAGGGGGCTGGAGAGATTTAGGGGTCGGGGACAATTTTAGGGGTCAGGACGCACTTTTAAGGGGTCAGGTAAAATTTTTTTGTTTTTTTTTGTTTTGAAGTCAAAATATATCTCATGGTTGGGGGAGAGTGAAAAATTAGGGGGCTAGAGAGATTTAGGTGTCGGGGACAATTTTAGGGGTCAGGACGAACTTTTTAGGGGTCAGGCCAAATTTTTTTTTTTGTTTTTGTTTTTTTTTGTTTTGAAGTCAAAATATTTCTCAGGGTTGGGGGAGAGTGAAAAATTAGGGAGCTGGAGAGATTTAGGGGTCGGGGAAAATTTTAGGGGTCAGGACGAACTTTTTAGGGGTCAGGCCAAATTTTTTTGTTTTTTTTTGTTTTGAAGTCAAATTATTTCTCATGGTTGGAGGAGAGTGAAAAATTAGGGGGCTGGAGAGATTTAGGGGTCGGGGAAAATTTTAGGGGGCAGGACGCACTTTTTAGGGTTCAGGCCAAATTTTTTTGTTTTTTTTTTGTCTTGAAGTCAAAATATATCTCATGGTTGGGGGAGAGTGAAAAATTAGGGGGCTAGAGAGATTTAGGGGTCGGGGAAAATTTTAGGGGTCAGGACGAACTTTTTAAGGGTCAGGCCAAATTCTTTTGTTTTTTTTTGTTTTTTTTTGTTTTGAAGTCAAAATATTTCTCAGGGTTGGGGGAGAGTGAAAAATTAGGGGGCTGGAGAGATTTAGGGGTCGGGGACAATTTTAGGGGTCAGGACGAACTTTTTAGGGGTCAGGCCAAATTTTTTTGTTTTTTTTTGTTTTGAAGTCAAAATATTTCTCATGGTTGGGGGAGAGTGAAAAATTAGGGGGCTAGAGAGATTTAGGGGTCGGGGAAAATTTTAGGGGTCAGGACGAACTTTTTAAGGGTCAGGCCAAATTTTTTTGTTTTTTTTTGTTTTGAAGTCAAAATATTTCTCAGGTTTGGGGGAGAGTGAAAAATATGGGGTCTGGAGAGATTTAGGGGTCGGGGAAAATTTTAGGGGTCAGGACGAACTTTTTAGGGGTCAGGCCAAATTTTTTTGTTTTTTTTTGTTTTGAAGTCAAATTATTTCTCATGGTTGGAGGAGAGTGAAAAATTAGGGGGCTGGAGAGATTTAGGGGTCGGGGACAATTTTAGGGGTCAGGACGCACTTTTTAGGGGTCAGGCCA
Source organism: Sepiola atlantica (assembly GCA_963556195.1). Taxonomy (NCBI): domain Eukaryota; kingdom Metazoa; phylum Mollusca; class Cephalopoda; order Sepiida; family Sepiolidae; genus Sepiola; species Sepiola atlantica. The sequence continues at coordinate 28,367,143 of OY744524.1, read as the reverse complement.
AATTTTTTTGTTTTTTTTTTGTCTTGAAGTCAAAATATATCTCATGGTTGGGTGAGAGTGAAAAATTAGGGGGCTAGAGAGATTTAGGGGTCGGGGACAATTTTAGGGGTCAGGACGAACTTTTTAAGGGTCAGGCCAAATTCTTTTGTTTTTTTTGTTTTTTTTTTGTTTTGAAGTCAAAATATTTCTCAGGGTTGGGGGAGAGTGAAAAATTAGGGGGCTGGAGAGATTTAGGGGTCAGGGAAAATTTTAGGGGTCAGGACGAACTTTTTAGGGGTCAGGCCAAATTTTTTTGTTTTTTTTTGTTTTGAAGTCAAATTATTTCTCATGGTTGGAGGAGAGTGAAAAATTAGGGGGCTGGAGAGATTTAGGGGTCGGGGACAATTTTAGGGGTCAGGACGCACTTTTTAGGGGTCAGGTAAAATTTTTTTGTTTTTTTTTGTTTTGAAGTCAAAATATATCTCATGGTTGGGGGAGAGTGAAAAATTAGGGGGCTAGAGAGATTTAGGTGTCGGGGACAATTTTAGGGGTCAGGACGAACTTTTTAGGGGTCAGGCCAAATTTTTTTTTTTGTTTTTGTTTTTTTTTGTTTTGAAGTCAAAATATTTCTCAGGGTTGGGGGAGAGTGAAAAATTAGGGGGCTGGAGAGATTTAGGGGTCGGGGAAAATTTTAGGGGTCAGGACGAACTTTTTAGGGGTCCGGCCAAATTTTTTTGTTTTTTTTTGTTTTTTTTTGTTTTGAAGTCAAAATATTTCTCAGGGTTGGGGGAGAGTGAAAAATTAGGGAGCTGGAGAGATTTAGGGGTCGGGGAAAATTTTAGGGGTCAGGACGAACTTTTTAGGGGTCAGGCCAAATTTTTTTGTTTTTTTTTGTTTTGAAGTCAAAATATTTCTCATGGTTGGAGGAGAGTGAAAAATTAGGGGGCTGGAGAGATTTAGGGGTCGGGGAAAATTTTAGGGGGCAGGACGCACTTTTTAGGGTTCAGGCCAAATTTTTTTGTTTTTTTTTTGTCTTGAAGTCAAAATATATCTCATGGTTGGGGGAGAGTGAAAAATTAGGGGGCTAGAGAGATTTAGGGGTCGGGGACAATTTTAGGGGTCAGGACGAACTTTTTAAGGGTCAGGCCAAATTCTTTTTTTTTTTTTTTTTTTTTTTGTTTTGAAGTCAAAATATTTCTCAGGGTTGGGGGAGAGTGAAAAATTAGGGGGCTGGAGAGATTTAGGGGTCGGGGAAAATTTTAGGGGTCAGGACGAACTTTTTAGGGGTCAGGCCAAATTTTTTTGTTTTTTTTTGTTTTGAAGTCAAAATATTTCTCATGGTTGGAGGAGAGTGAAAAATTAGGGGGCTGGAGAGATTTAGGGGTCGGGGACAATTTTAGGGGTCAGGACGAACTTTTTAGGCGTCAGGCCAAATTTTTTTTTTTGTTTTTGTTTTTTTTTGTTTTGAAGTCAAAATATTTCTCAGGGTTGGGGGAGAGTGAAAAATAAGGGGTCTGGAGAGATTTAGGGGTCGGGGAAAATTTTAGGGGTCAGGACGAACTTTTTAGGGGTCAGGCCAAATTTTTTTGTTTTTTTTTGTTTTGAAGTCAAAATATATCTCATGGTTGGGGGAGAGTGAAAAATTAGGGGGCTAGAGAGATTTAGGGGTCGGGGAAAATTTTAGGGGTCAGGACGAACTTTTTAAGGGTCAGGCCAAATTTTTTTGTTTTTTTTTTGTTTTGAAGTCAAAATATTTCTCAGGTTTGGGGGAGAGTGAAAAATAAGGGGTCTGGAGAGATTTAGGGGTCGGGGAAAATTTTAGGGGTCAGGACGAACTTTTTAGGGGTCAGGCCAAATTTTTTTGTTTTTTTTTGTTTTGAAGTCAAATTATTTCTCATGGTTGGAGGAGAGTGAAAAATTAGGGGGCTGGAGAGATTTAGGGGTCGGGGACAATTTTAGGGGTCAGGACGCACTTTTTAGGGGTCAGGTAAAATTTTTTTGTTTTTTTTTGTTTTCAAGTCAAAATATATCTCATGGTTGGGGGAGAGTGAAAAATTAGGGGGCTAGAGAGATTTAGGTGTCCGGGATAATTTAAGGGGTCAGGACGAACTTTTTAGGGGTCAGGCCAAATTTTTTTTTTTGTTTTTGTTTTTTTTTGTTTTGAAGTCAAAATATTTCTCAGGGTTGGGGGAGAGTGAAAAATTAGGGGGCTGGAGAGATTTAGGGGTCGGGGAAAATTTTAGGGGTCAGGACGAACTTTTTAGGGGTCAGGCCAAATTTTTTTGTTTTTTTTTGTTTTGAAGTCAAAATATATCTCATGGTTGGAGGAGAAAGAAAAATTAGGGGGCTGGAGAGATTTAGGGGTCGGGGAAAATTTTAGGGGTCAGGACGATCTTTTTAGGGGTCAGGCCAAATTTTTTTGTTTTTTTTTGTTTTGAAGTCAAATTATTTCTCATGGTTGGAGGAGAGTGAAAAATTAGGGGGCTGGAGAGATTTAGGGGTCGGGGAAAATTTTAGGGGGCAGGACGCACTTATTAGGGTTCAGGCCAAATTTTTTTGTTTTTTTTTTGTCTTGAAGTCAAAATATATCTCATGGTTGGGGGAGAGTGAAAATTAGGGGGCTAGAGAGATTTAGGGGTCGGGGACAATTTTAGGGGTCAGGACGAACTTTTTAAGGGTCAGGCCAAATTCTTTTGTTTTTTTTGGTTTTTTTTTGTTTTGAAGTCAAAATATTTCTCAGGGTTGGGGGAGAGTGAAAAATTAGGGGGCTGGAGAGATTTAGGGGTCGGGGAAAATTTTAGGGGTCAGGACGAACTTTTTAGGGGTCAGGCCAAATTTTTTTGTTTTTTTAGGTTTGAAGTCAAAATATTTCTCATGGTTGGAGGAGAGTGAAAAATTAGGGGGCTGGAGAGATTTAGGGGTCGGGGACAATTTTAGGGGTCAGGACGAACTTTTTAGGGGTCAGGCCAAATTTTTGTTTTTTTTTGTTTTGAAGTCAAAATATTTCTCAGGGTTGGGGGAGAGTGAAAAATTAGGGGGCTAGAGAGATTTAGGGGTCAGGGAAAATTTTAGGGGTCAGGACGAACTTTTTATGGGTCAGGCCAAATTTTTTTGTTTTTTTTGTTTTTTTTGTTTTGAAGTCAAAATATTTCTCAGGGTTGGGGAGAGTGAAAAATAAGGGGTCTGGAGAGATTTAGGGGTCGGGGAAAATTTTAGGGGTCAGGACGAACTTTTTAGGGGTCAGGCCAAATTTTTTTGTTTTTTTTTGTTTTGAAGTCAAATTATTTCTCATGGTTGGAGGAGAGTGAAAAATTAGGGGGCTGGAGAGATTTAGGGGTCGGGGAAAATTTTAGGGGTCAGGACGCACTTTTTAGGGGTCAGGCCAAATTTTTTTGTTTTTTTTTGTTTTGAAGTCAAAATATATCTCATGGTTGGAGGAGAGTGAAAAATTAGGGGGCTGGAGAGATTTAGGGGTCGGGGAAAATTTTAGGGGTCAGGACGAACTTTTTCGGGTTCAGGCCAAATTTTTTTGTTTTTTTTTGTTTTGAAGTCAAAATATTTCTCATGGTTGGGGGAGAGTGAAAAATTAGGGGGCTGGAGAGATTTAGGGGTCGGGGAAAATTTTAGGGGTCAGGCCGAACTTTTTAGGGTCTGCCCAAATTTAGGGGCGGCGATATGTACGTATTTAGCTTCCACACCGGGGCGGCGATAGGTACTTATTTAGCATTCAGTGGTGGTGATAGGTACTTATATAGCATGTGCACATGGGCGGTAATAAGTACGTATATAGTATGCACACCGGGGCAGTGATAGGTATGTATTTAGCATGCGCACTGAGGCAGCGATCGGTTCATATGTAGCACGCGCACCGGGGCGGCGATAGGTACGTATATAGCACGCGCACAGGGGCGGCGAAAGGTACATATTTAAAATTCACACTGGGCGGCGAAAGGTACATATTTAAAATTCACACCGGGGCGGCGATAGGTACGTATTTAGCATTCACGCCGGGGCGGCGATAGGTATGTATTTAGCATTCACACCGGGGCAGCGATAGGTATGTATTTAGCATTCACACCGGGGCAGCGATAGGTACGTATTTAGCTTCCGCACCGGGGCGGCGAAAGGTATGTATTTTGCATTCGCACCGTAGTGGTGATAGGTACGTATTTAGCATTCGCACTGGGGCGGCTATAGGTACGTATTTAGCATTCGCACCAGGGCGGCTATAGGTACGTATTTAGCATTCGCACTGGGCCGGCGATAGGTACGTATTTAGCATTCACACCAAAGCGGCAATATGTACATATTAATTATTCGCACTAGGGCAGCGATAGGTACTTATGTAGCATGCATACCGGGGCGCAATTGGTATGTCTTTAGTATTCGCACTAGGGCAGCGATAGGTACTTATGTAGCATGCACACCGGGGCGCAATAGGTATGTATTTAGCATTCGCACCGGGGCAACGATAGGTACTATTTAGCATTCGCAACGGGGCGGCGATAGGTACTTAAATAGTATCTGCACCGGGGCGGCGATAGGTACGTATATAGTATGTGCACTGGGGCGGCGATAGGTACGTATATAGTATGCGCACCGGGGTGATGATAGATACGTATATAGTATGAACACCGGGGTGGAGATAAGTACCTATATAGAAGGCGCAGATAGAGGTGTTACTTTTTATAGAAATATGTCATACTATTACCCTGGGCAATAGGAGAAATGGTGGGGAAGAAACAGCTTTTGCAAAAGGCAAAATTAGAAAGTAGCGGCGAAATGGGGCGACCAGGAAAGAGAAAGGTAGCAGATAAAGAGACGGCTATAGAGAGAGGGGGCGGACATAGAAGTTTGAATATAAAGATGTTACACACACGATCTTTCTTCAAATATATGTTTTTATGACCCCGAGCAACGCCGGGTAGCCCAGCTAGTCTATTATATAAAGGCCAGTTGTCTGTATGTCTGTCTGTTTGTTTGTCTGTTTGTCTGTTTGTATGGCCAGCTACTCCTCAAAAATCACTCGGCAAACTGTCGACAAGTCGACATCTTTAGGACCGGACAACACCTGGGAGCATAATATCTCAAAATTACAAAAAAAAAAATGTCCCCGGGGGTCAACGGGGCCAGTTTTCGGGGGCGGGTCTGGTTTTTTGAAACTTTTTCAACGTTATTTACTGGTGATTTTGAAATCAGCCAATGTATTCATGTAACAACTTGATAAAAATGCACTGTCCGGTTGTATCAAGTCATCCCATAACTTCTGTCCGGATCTATCGATAACAGTGAAACAAGGGTTGCTCAATCACATCCGCACCTAGAAACCTAAACTTATATTTTTACAGATAAAAATAGTTCTTTGGGGGGGAGGGGGGAGAATTTTTTTTGGGGGGGGGGGGTAGTTTGGTGGGGCGGAATTATCAACATCTTCATCCTGCGGAGGTGCTTATACAATATAGGACCCGGAGGCTGCTGAAGTATATGGACCTGGGCGGGGTGTTCTTCTGCAGTATAGGCACCAGGGGGGGCGGGGGGGGGGGGAAAGGCGCTTCTACAGTATAAGACCCAAGGGCTTCTGCAGTATAGGAACCAGGGGTGCTTCTACAATATAAGACCCGAATGCTTCTGCAGAATAGGAACCATGGGTGCTTATGCAGTATAGGGACCAGGGCTGCTTCTACAGTATAGGTACCAGGGGTGCGTCTACAGTATAGGACCCAGCACCGGGGGTGCTTCTACAATATAGGACCCGAATGCTTCTACAGAATAGGGACCATGGGTGCTTATGCAGTATAGGCACCGGGGGTGCTTCTACAGTATAGGATCCAGAGGCTTCTGCAGTACAGGGACGAGGGAGGGGGGTGCTTCTGCAGTATAGCCACCGGGCCAGCTTCTACAGTATAGGACCCAGCACCGGGGGGGGGGTCTTCGTCAATTTAAGACTCAGAGGCTTTGGCGTTGTCCGGGAGAAAAGTGCTAAATGTCCTAGATAGAGCTACTGTAGTGTTTCTCTTCAGACTATTGTGCAGATGAAAAGGAGGGGGGAGGGGATCAGTAAGAGTGATTTTAGTAGTGCTCTGGAGGCCATCTTGATTTTCTAAATACTCGGCGTTGTCAGGGAGAAAAGTACTCAATATCCTATTTTGCTTGCGGCGAGGAGGAAGGAGAGCCCCGGGCAACGCCGGGTACCCCTGCTAGTCTCCTATATAAAGGCCAGTTGTCTGTATGTCTGTCTGTCTGTCTGTCTGTCTGTCTGTTTGTTTGTTTGTTTGTATGTCCAGATACTCCTCCGAGAGGACCCAACAAACAGTCACACGGTTGACATCATCATGACCGGCCAGCCCCGGGACGTGTAATATCTCAGAACCGGAAATAGAAATTGACTCTTTGGGGGTCGACTGAGCACTTTTCTCTAATGGGGGTGTGGTTTTTTCCTCGATTTTCAACGTTGTTTAGTACTAATTTGAGAAAAAACAATGCTATCATGTATAATTTTAGAAATATGCAAAGTCACGCTTTTATTTAACAGGAAATGACGTCAGAGGAAAAGAGTGTAGGGAAGAAAATCCCTCACACTAAAACTCTTCTTTCCCTCTCACTCCCACCCTTTCTACCTTCCCTTCCTCCCCTACGCCCGTTCTGTTGTTATGATACCACCCTCCTAGGCATTACCTCCTCCTTTTTGAGAGTTGTGGAGATAGTGCGGCGGTGTGACTGCTTCAGGTCAAATTAGGGGGGGGGGAGTGTCGGCATTCGCCAAATTTGGGGGAGCGGCGCGTCAGGCGAAATTTGGGGAGGGGGGAGTGTCGGAAAAAAAATGACTCTTCGGGGGGGGGGGGGAGCTTTTTCCATCACTTTTCAACGTTGTTTAGTACTAATTTGAGAAAAAAACAATGCTATCATCGTCACGCTTTTAACAGGAAATGACGTCAGAGGAGATCCCTAACGGCATTTTTTTGAACATGAGTTTATAGTGAAGCAAGGGTTGCTTAACTACTAACGGCATTTTTTGAAACAAGCGTTTATAGTGACGCAAGTGTTGTTTAATCAATAACGGCACTTTTTTGAACATGAGTTTATAGTGAAGCAACAGTTGCTTATTCTAACCGCATTTCTTCTGTTGACATGATACCATCCTCCCAGGTATTACCTCCTCCTTTTTGAGAGGTGTGAAGTTAGTGTATTATCAATAAAATTAAAGTAATAAATAATTATGCACCACCATTGTTTTCACTAATATTTGTATACATATTAAATAACGTCTAAATAAGTAAAGTAAGAAGAGAAAAATTATGCTCCGCCATTGTTTTCACTAATATGTGTATACATGTTAAATAACGTGTCAATAAGTAAAGTAAGACGAGAAATTATTATGCTCCGCCATTGTTTACACTAATATTTGTATACATGTTAAATAACGTGTCAATAAGTAAAGTAAGACGAGAAATAATTATGCTCCGCCATTGTTTACACTAATATTTGTATACATGTTAAATAACGTCTCAATAAGTAAAGTAAGAAGAGAAATAAGTATGCTCCGCCATTGTTTTCACTAATATTTGTACACATGTTAAATAACGTGTCAATAAGTAAAGTAAGACGAGAAATAATTATGCTCCGCCATTGTTTACACTAATATTTGTATACATGTTAAATAACGTCTCAATAAGTAAAGTAAGAAGAGAAATAATTATGCCCCGCCATTGTTTTCACTAATATTTGTACACATGCTAAATAACGTGTCAATAAGTAAAGTAAGACGAGAAATAATTATGCTCCGCCATTGTTTACACTAATATTTGTATACATGTTAAATAACGTCTCAATAAGTAAAGTAAGAAGAGAAATACTTATGCTCCGCCATTGTTTACACTAATATTTGTACACATGTTAAATAACGTCTCAATAAGTAAAGTAAGAAGAGAAATAATTATGCGCCGCCATTGTTTTCACTAATATTTGTATACATGTTAAATAACGTCTCAATAAGTAAAGTAAGACGAGAAATAATTATGCTCCGGCATTGTTTTCACTAATATTTGTATACATGTTAAATAACGTGTCAATACGTAAAGTAGGACGAGAAATAATTATGCTCCGCAATTGTTTTCACTTAAAATATTTATCAGGGTTGAAGGAGAGTGAAAAATTTGTTGGGATGGGAGGGGGGCGTGAGAGATTGAGTGGTAGGGGAAAATTTTAGGGGTCAGCCCGAACTTTTTAGGGATCAGGCCGAACTTTTTAGGGGTCAGTCCAAATTTTTTTCTTTTTTTTGCATTGAAGTCAAAATATTTCTCAGGGTTGGGGGAGAGTTAAAAATCAGTTGGGATGGGGGGCTGGAGAGAATGAGGGGTCGAGGTAAATTTTAGGGGTCAGGACGAACTTTTTAGGGGTCAGGCAATAAATTTTTTTTTGTTTTGTTTTGAACTGAAAATATTTCTCATGGTTGGGGGAGAGTGAAAAATAAGGGGACTGTAGAGATTGAGGGGTCACGGAAAATTTTAGGGGTCAGGCCGAACTTTTTAGGGGTCAGGCAAAATTTTTTTCTTTTTTTTGGTTTTGATCTCAAAATATTTCTCAGGGTTGGGGGAGAGTGAACAATTAGAGGGCTGGAGAGATTGAGGGGTCGGGGAAAATTTTAGGGGTCAGGACAAACTTTTTAGGGGTCAGGCCAAATTTTTTTTTTTTTTTTGGTTTTGAACTCAAAATATTTCTCAGGGTTGGGGTAGAGTGAAAAATGAGGGGGGTGGAGAGATTTAGGGGTCGGGGAAATTTTTAGGGGTCAGGACGAACTTTTTAGGGGTCAGGTCAAAGTTTTTTCTTTGTTTTGGTTTTGAACTCAAAATATTTCTCATGGTTGGGGGAGAGTGAAAAAGTAGGGGCTTGAGAGATTTAGGAGTCTGGGAAAATTTTAGGGGTCAGGCTAAATTTTTTAGGGGTCCGCCCAAATTTAGGGGCCGCGATATGTACGTATTAAGCTCTCACACCGGGGCGGCGATAGGTACTTATTTAGCATTCACCGGTGGTGATAGGTACTTATATAGCATGTGCACATGGGCGGTAATAAGTACATATATAGTATGCACACCGGGGCAGTGATAAGTATGTATTTAGCATGCGCACTGAGGCAGCGATCGGTTCATATATAGCACGCGCACCGGGGCGGCGATAGGTACGTATATAGCACGCGCACAGGGGCGGCGAAAGGTACATATTTAAAATGCACACCGGGGCAGCGATAGGTACTTATTTAGCATTCAGCGGTGGTGATAGGTACTTATATAGCATGTGCACATGGGCGGTAATAAGTACATATATAGTATGCGCACCGGGGCAGTGATAAGTATGTATTTAGCATGCGCACTGAGGCAGCGATCGGTTCATATATAGCACGCGCACCGGGGCGGCGATAAATACGTATATAGCACGCGCACAGGGGCGGCGATAGGTACGTATATAGCACGCGCACAGGGGCGGCGAAAGGTACATATTTAAAATGCACACCGGGGCGGCGATAGGTACTTATTTAGCATTCAGCGGTGGTGATAGGTACTTATATAGCATGTGCACATGGGCGGTAATAAGTACATATATAGTATGCGCACCGGGGCAGTGATAAGTATGTATTTAGCATGCGCACTGAGGCAGCGATCGGTTCATATATAGCACGCGCACCGGGGCGGCGATAGGTACGTATATAGCACGCGCACAGGGGCGGCGATAGATATGTATTTAGCATTCACACCGATGCACCGATAGGTATGTATTTAGCATTCGCATCGGGGTGGCGATATGTACGTATTTAGCTTCCGCACCGGGGCGGCGATAGGTACGTATTTAGAATTCACAGCGGGGCGGCGATAGGTACGTATTTAGAATTCACACCGGGGCGGCGATAGGTATGTATTTAGCATTCGCACCGGGGCGGCGATATGTACGTATTTAGCTTCCACACCAGGGCGGCGATAGGTACGTATTCAGAATTCAGGGGCGCGATAGCTACGTATATAGCATGTACACATGGGCATCAATAAGTACGTACATAGCATGCGCTCTGCGGCGGCGATCAGTACATATATAGCACGCGCACCGGGGAGGCGAAAGGTATGTATTTCGCATTCGCACCGTGGTGGTGATAGGTACGTATTTAGCATTCGCACCGGGGCGGCTATAGGTACGTATTTAGCATTCGCACCAGGGCGGCTATAGGTACGTATTTAGCATTCGCACTGGGCCGGCGATAGGTACGTATTTAGCATTCACACCAAAGCGGCAATATGTACATATTAAATATTATAGGTACGTATATAGTATGTGCACTGGGGCGGCGATAGGTACGTATATAGTATGCGCACCGGGGTGATGATAGATACGTATATAGTATGAACACCGGGGTGGAGATAAGTACCTATATAGAAGGCGCAGATAGAGCTGTTACTTTTTATAGAAATATGTCATACTATTACCCTGGGCAATAGGAGAAATGGTGGGGAAGAAACAGCTTTTGCAAAAAGCAAAATTAGAAAGTAGCGGCGAAATGGGGCAACCAGGGAAGAGAAAGGTAGCAGATAAAGAGACGGCTATAGAGAGAGGGGGCGGACATAGAAGTTTGAATATAAAGATGTTACACACACGATCTTTCTTCAAATATATGTTTTTATGACCCCGAGCAACGCCGGGTAGCCCTGCTAGTCTCCTCTATAAAGGGCAGTTGTCTGTATGTTTGTCTGTTTGTTTGTATGTCCAGCTTCTCCTCAAAAACTATGCGGCGACATGTCAAAAAGTTGATATCTTCAGCACCGTATAACACCTGGGATCATAATATCTCAAAATTACAACAAAAAAACATGTTGCTGGGGGTCAACGGGGCCAGTCTCTGGCAGCGGGTCTGTTTTTTTCAAACTTTTCTAATGTTATTCAGTAGTAATTTGGAAATCAGCCAATGTAATTATGTAATAATAATTTTGTTTTCAACCAACTTATTCTTGTGCACGTGACGTCACAGTATTAGGTATATGACGTCATCGTTATAGGTTTTTAATTTTTTTTTCTCTTCAAAATTTATTTTACTTCAACATATTTTTATACATAACATATAAAAGTGTATTCTGATGTAAAATTCACAGAGTAAGATGATGAGAGTATTCCCGAATCTATAAACCCACTTCTTAGGGGTCCATGGGGTATATTTCATCGGGGGGGGGGGTCAGTTATTTTTCATTATATATATATTTTAGAAATATGCAAAGTCACGCTTTTAACAGGAAATGACGTCAGAGGAAAAGAGTGTAGGGAAGAAAATCCCTCACACTACAACCCTGCTTTCCCTCTCACTCCCACCCTTTCTACCTTCCTTTCCACCCCTACGCCCATTCTGTTGTTATGATACCACCCTCCTAGGCATTACCTCCTCCTTTTTGACAGTTGTGGAGATAGTGCGGCGGTGTGACTGCTTCAGGTCAAATTAGGGGAAGGGGGAGTGTCGGCATTCGCCGGTGGAGCGCCTCAGGTCAAATTTGGAGATGGGGGATTGTCGGCATAATGCAAAGTCACGATTTTAACAGGAAATGACGTCAGAGGAAATCCTTAACGGCACCTTTTTGAACATGAGTTTATAGTGAAGCAAGGGTTGCTTAATCTTAACGAAACATAAGTTTGTATTGAAGCAACTGTTGCTTAATCCCTAACGGCACTTTTTTTAACATGAGTCCATAGTGAAGCAAGGGTTGCTTATTCCATAACGGTATTTTTTGAACATGAGTTTATAGTGAAGCAAGTGTTGCTTAATTCTAACCGCATTTCTTCTTTTGACATGATACCATCCTCCCAGGTGTTACCTCCTTCTTTTTGAGAGGTGTGAAGTTAGTGTAGTATCATTAAAATTAAAGTAATAAATAATTATGCTCACCCATTGTTTTCACTAATATTTGTATACATATTAAATAATGTCTCAATAAGTAAAGTAAGAAAAGAGATAATTATGCTCCGCCACTGTTTTCACTAATATTTATATACATATAAAATAACGTCTCTAGAAGTAAAATAAAAAGAGAAATAATTATGCTCCACCATTGTTTTCACTAATATTTGTATACATATTAAATAACGTCTCAAGAAGTAAAGTAAGAAGAGAAATTATTATGCTCCGCCATTGTTTTCACTAATATTTGTATACATGTTAAATAACGTCTCAATAAGTAAAGTAAGAAAAGAAATAATTATGCACCCCATTGTTTTCACTTATATTTGTATACATATTAAAAAACATCTCAATAAATAAAGTAAGAATAGAAATAATTACGCTCCGCCACTGTTTTCACTAATATTTGTCTACATGTTAAATAACGTCTCAATAAGTAAAGTAAGAATAGAAATAATTATGCTCCACCATTGTTTTCACTAATATTTGTATACATGTTAAATAACGTCTCAATAAGTAAAGTAAAAAGAGAAATAATTATGCTCCGCCATTGTTTTCACTAATATTTGTATACATATTAAATAACGTCTCAATAAATAAAGTAAGAGAAATAATTATGCTCCGCCATTGTTTTCACTAATATTTGTATACATATTAATTAACGTCTCAATAAGTAAAGTAAGAAGAGAAATAATTATGGTCCGCCATTGTTTTCACTAATATTTGTATACATATTAAATAACGTCTCAATAAGTAAAGTAAGAAGAGAAATAATTATGCTCCGCCATTGTTTTCACTAATATTTGTATACATATTAAAAAACATCTCAATAAATAAAGTAAAAATAGAAATAATTATGCTCCGCCACTGTTTTCACTAATATTTGTATACATGTTAAATAACGTCTCAATAAGTAAAGTAAGAAAAGAGATAATTATGCTCCCCCATTGTTTTCACTAATATTTGTATACATGTTAAATAACGTCTCAATAAGTAAAGTAAGAAGAGAAATAATTATGCTCCGCCATTGTTTTCACTAATATTTGTATACATGTTAAATAACATTTTTTGTTTTGAACTCAAAATATTTCGCAGGGTTGGGAGAGAGTGAAAAATTAGTTGGGAGTAGGATGCTGGAGACATTGAGGGGTCGGAGAAAATTTTAGGGGTCAGGCCGAACTTTTTAGGGGTCAGGCCAAATTTTTTTCTTTTTTTTGCTTTTGAACTGAAAATATTTCTCAGGGTTGGGGGAGAGTGAAAAATTAGGGGGCTGGAGAGATTTAGGGGTCGGGGAAAATTTTAGGGGTCAGGACGAACTTTTTAGGGGTCAGGCCAAATTTTTTTCTTTTTTTTGGTTTTGAACTCAAAATATTTCTCATGGTTAGGGGAGAGTGAAAAATTAGGGGGCTGGAGAGATTTAGGGGTCGGGGAAAATTTTAGGGGTCAGGACCAACTTTTTAGGGGTCAGGCCAAATTTTTTTGTTTTTTTTTTGTTTTGAAGTCAAAATATTTCTCATGGTTAGGGGAGAGTTAAAGATTAGGGGGCTGGAGAGATTTAGGGGTCGGAGAAAATTTTAGGGGTCAGGACGAACTTTTTAGGGGTCAGGCCAAATTTTTTTGTTTTTTTTTGGTTTTGAACTGAAAATATTTCTCAGGGTTGGGGGAGAGTGAAAAATTAGGGGGCTGGAGAGATTTAGGGGTCGGGGAAAATTTTAGGGGTCGGGACGAACTTTTTAGGGGTCAGGCCAAATTATTTTCTTTTTTTTGGTTTTAAAGTCAAAATATTTCTCAGGGTTAGGGGAGAGTGAAAAATTAGGGGGCTGGAGAGATTTAGGGGTCGGGGAAAATTTTAGGGGTCAGGACGAACTTTTTAGGGGTCAGGCCAAATTTTTTTGTTTTTTTTTTGTTTTGAAGTCAAAATCTTTCTCATGGTTAGGGGAGAGTGAAAAATTAGGGGGCTGGAGAGATTTAGGGGTCGGGGAAAATTTTAGGGGTCAGTACCAACTTTTTAGGGGTCAGGCCAAATTTTTTTGTTTTTTTTTGTTTTGAAGTCAAAATATTTCTCATGGTTGGGGGAGAGTTAAAGATTAGGGGTCTGGAGAGATTTTATGGTCGGGAAAAATTTTAGGGGTCAGGACGAACTTTTTAGGGTTCAGGCCAAATCTTTTTCTTTTTTTTTTGGTTTTGAACTCAAAATATTTCTCAGGGTTGGGGGAGAGTGAAAAATTAGGGGGCTGGAGAGATTTAGGGGTCGGGGAAAATTTTAGGGGTCAGGACGAACTTTTTAGGGGTCAGGCCAAATTTTTTTCTTTTTTTTGGTTTTGAACTCAAAATATTTCTCATGGTTGGGGGAGAGTGAAAAATAAGGGGGCTGGAGAGATTTAGGGGTCGGGGAAAATTTTAGGGGTCAGGACCAACTTTTTAGGGGTCAGGCCAAATTTTTTTGTTTTTTTTTTGTTTTGAAGTCAAAATATTTCTCATGGTTAGGGGAGAGTTAAAGATTAGGGGGCTGGAGAGATTTAGGGGTCGGGGAAAATTTTAGGGGTCAGGACGAACTTTTTAGGGGTCAGGCCAAATTTTTTTGTTTTTTTTTGGTTTTGAACTGAAAATATTTCTCAGGGTTGGGGGAGAGTGAAAAATTAGGGGGCTGGAGAGATTTAGGGGTCGGGGAAAATTTTAGGGGTCAGGACGAACTTTTTAGGGGTCAGGCCAAATTTTTTTGTTTTTTTTGGTTTTGAACTCAAAATATTTCTCAGGGTTGGGGGAGAGTGAAAAATTAGGGGGCTGGAGAGATTTTATGGTCGGGAAAAATTTTAGGGGTCAGGACGAACTTTTTAGGGGTCAGGCCAAATTATTTTCTTTTTTTTGGTTTTGAAGTCAAAATATTTCTCAGGGTTAGGGGAGAGTGAAAAATTAGGGGGCTGGAGAGATTTAGGGGTCGGGGAAAATTTTAGGGGTCAGGACGAACTTTTTAGGGGTCAGGCCAAATTTTTTTGTTTTTTTTTGGTTTTGAAGTCAAAATCTTTCTCATGGTTAGGGGAGAGTGAAAAATTAGAGGGCTGGAGAGATTTAGGGGTCGGGGAAAATTTTAGGGGTCAGGACCAACTTTTTAGGGGTCAGGCCAAATTTTTTTGTTTTTTTTTGTTTTGAAGTCAAAATATTTATTATGGTTGGGGGAGAGTTAAAGATTAGGGGTCTGGAGAGATTTTATGGTCGGGAAAAATTTTAGGGGTCAGGACGAACTTTTTAGGGTTCAGGCCAAATCTTTTTCTTTTTTTTTTGGTTTTGAACTCAAAATATTTCTCAGGGTTGGGGGAGAGTGAATAATTAGGGGGCTGGAGAGATTTAGGGGTCGGGGAAAATTTTAGGGGTCAGGACGAACTTTTTAGGGGTCAGGCCAAATTTTTTTCTTTTTTTTGGTTTTGAACTCAAAATATTTCTCATGGTTGGGGGAGAGTGAAAAATTAGGGGCTGGAGAGATTTAGGGGTCGGGGAAAATTTTAGGGGTCATGACCAACTTTTTAGGGGTCAGGCCAAATTTTTTTGTTTTTTTTTGTTTTGAAGTCAAAATATTTCTCAGGGTTGGGGGAGAGTGAAAAATTAGGGGGCTGGAGAGATTTAGGGGTCGGGGAAAATTTTAGGGGTCAGGACGAACTTTTTAGGGGTCAGGCCAAATATTTTTTTTTTTTTTTTTGGTTTTGAACTCAAAATATTTCTCAGGGTTGGGGGAGAGTGAAAAATTAGGGGGCTGGAGAGATTTTATGGTCGGGGAAAATTTTAGGGGTCAGGACGAACTTTTTAGGGGTCAGGCCAAATTTTTTTCTTTTTTTTGGTTTTGAAGTCAAAATATTTCTCATGGTTGGGGGAGAGTGAAAAATTAGGGGGCTGGAGAGATTTAGGGGTCGGGGAAAATTTTAGGGGTCAGGACGAACTTTTTAGGGGTCAGGCCAAATTTTTTTCTTTTTTTTGGTTTTGAACTCAAAATATTTCTCATGGTTGAGGGAGAGTGAAAAATTAGGGGGCTGGAGAGATTAAGGGGTCGGTAAAAATTTTAGGGGTCAGGACCAACTTTTTAGGGGTCAGGCCAAATTTTTTTGTTTTTTTTTGTTTTGAAGTCAAAATATTTCTCATGGTTGGGGGAGAGTTAAAGATTAGGGGGTTGGAGAGATTTAGGGGTCATACCGAACTTTTTAGGGGTCAGGCCAAATTTTTTTGTTTTTTTTTGGTTTTGAACTGAAAATATTTCTCAGAGTTGGGGGAGAGTGAAAAATTAGGGGTCTGGAGAGATTTAGGGGTCGGGAAAAAATTTTAGGGGTCAGGACGAACTTTTTAGGGGTCAGGCCAAATTTTTTTGTTTTTTTTTGGTTTTGAACTCAAAATATTTCTCAGGGTTGGGGGAGAGTGAAAAATTAGGGGGCTGGAGAGATTTTATGGTCGGGAAAAATTTTAGGGGTCAGGACGAACTTTTTAGGGGTCAGGCCAAATTATTTTCTTTTTTTTGGTTTTGAAGTCAAAATATTTCTCAGGGTTAGGGGAGAGTGAAAAATTAGGGGGCTGGAGAGATTTAGGGGTCGGGGAAAATTTTAGGGGTCAGGACGAACTTTTTAGGGGTCAGGCCAAATTTTTTTGTTTTTTTTGGTTTTGAACTGAAAATATTTGTCAGGGTTGGGGGAGAGTGAAAAATTAGGGGGCTGGAGAGATTTAGGGGTCGGGGAAAATTTTAGGGGTCAGGACCAACTTTTTAGGGGTCAGGCCAAATTGTTTTGTTTTTTTTTGTTTTGAAGTCAAAATATTTCTCAGGGTTGGAGGAGAGTGAAAAATTAGGGGGCTGGAGAGATTTAGGGGTCGGGGAAAATTTTAGGGGTCAGGACCAACTTTTTAGGGGTCAGGCCAAATTTTTTTGTTTTTTTTTGTTTTTAAGTCAAAATATTTCTTATGGTTGGGGGAGAGTTAAAAATTAGGGGGCTGGAGAGATTTAGGGGTCGGGGAAAATTTTAGGGGTCAGGACCAACTTTTTAGGGGTCAGGCCAAATTTTTTTGTTTTTTTTTGTTTTGAAGTCAAAATATATCTCATGGTTGTGGGAGAGTGAAAAATTAGGGGGCTGGAGAGATTTAGGGTCGGGAAAATTTTAGGGGTCAGGCGGAACTTTTTAGGGGTCAGGCCAAATTTTTTGGTTTTTTTTTGGTTTTGAAGTCAAAATATTTTTCATCGTTGGGGGGAGAGTGAAAAATTAGGGGGCTGGAGAGAGTCAGGGGTCGGGGAAAATTCTAGGGGTCAGGCGGAACTTTTTAGGGGTCAGGCCAAATTTTTTTCTGTGTTTTGGTTTTGAACTCAAAATATTTCTCACGGTTGGGGGACAGTGAAAAATTAGGGGCTGGAAACATTTAGGGTCGGGAAAATTTTAGGGGTCAGGCGGAACTTTTTAGGGGTCAGGCCAAATTTTTTTGTTTTTTTGTTGTTTTGAAGTCAAAATATTTCTCATGGTTGGGGGAGAGTGAAAAATTAGAGGCTGGAGAGATTTAGGGGACGGCGAAAATGTTAGGGGTCAGGCCAAATTTTTTAGGGTCTGCCCAAATGTAGGGGCGGCGATATGTACGTATTTAGCTTCCACACCGGGGCAGCGATAGGTACTTATTTAGCATTCAGCGGTGGTGATAGGTACTTATATAGCATGTGCACATGGGCGGTAATAAGTACGTATATAGTATGCACACCGGGGCAATGATAGGTATGTATTTAGCATGTGCACTGAGGCAGCGATCAGTTCATATATAGCACGCGCACCGGGGCGGCGATAGGTACGTATATAGCACGTGCACAGTGGCGGCGAAAGGTACATATTTAAAATTCACACCGGGCGGCGAAAGGTACATATTTAAAATTCACACCGGGGCGGCGATAGGTACGTATTTAGCATTCACACCGGGGCGGCAGTAGGTATGTATTTAGCATTCGCACTGGGGTGGCGATATGTACGTATTTAGCTTCCGCACCGGGGCGGCGATAGGTACGTATTTAGAATTCACACCGGGGCGGCGATAGGTATGTATTTAGCATTCGCACCGGGGCGGCGTCATGTACGTATTTAGCTTCCACACCAGGGCGGCGATAGGTACGTATTCAGAATTCAGGGGTGGCGATAGCTACGTATATAGCATGTACACATGGGCAGCAATAAGTACTACATAGCATGCGCTCTGCGGCAGCGATCAGTACATATATAGCACGCGCACCGGGGCGCCGAAAAGTATGTATTTCGCATTCGGACCGTGGTGGTGATAGGTACATATTTAGCATCAGCACCGGGGCGGCTATAGGTACGTATTTAGCATTCGCACCAGGGCGGCTATAGGTACGTATTTAGCATTCGCACTGGGCCGGCGATAGGTAGGTATTTAGCATTCACACCAAAGCGGCAATATGTACATATTAATTATTTGCACTAGGGCAGCGATAGGTACTTATGTAGCATGCACACCGGGGCGCAATTGGTATGTCTTTAGTATTCGCACTAGGGCAGCGATAGGTACTTATGTAGCATGCACACCGGGGCGCAATAGGTATGTATTTAGCATTCACACCGGGGCAACGATAGGTACTATTTAGCATTCGCAACGGGGCGGCGATAGGTACTTAAATAGTATCTGCACCGGGGCGGCGATAGGTACGTATATAGTATGTGCACTGGGGCGGCGATAGGTACGTATATAGTATGCGCACCGGGGTGATTATAGATACGTATATAGTATGAACACCGGGGTGGAGATAAGTACCTATATAGAAGGCGCAGATAGAGGTGTTACTTTTTATAGAAATATGTCATACTATTACCCTGGGCAATAGGAGAAATGGTGGGGAAGAAACAGCTTTTGCAAAAGGCAAAATTAGAAAGTAGCGGCGAAATGGGGCGACTAGGGAAGAGAAAGGTAGCAGATATAGAGACGGCTATAGAGAGAGGGGGCGGACATAGAAGTTTGAATATAAAGATGTTACACACACGATCTTTCTTCAAATATATGTTTTTATGACCCCGAGCAACGCCGGGTAGCCCCGCTAGTCTCTTATATAAAGGGCAGTTGTCTGTTTGTATGTTTGTTTGTTTGTTTGTTTGTATGTCCAGTATCTCCTCAAAAACTACCCGACGACATGTCAAAAAGTTGACATCTACAGGACCGCACACATCCCGGATGTAAAATATCTAAAAATCGCGAAAATCGATTCACTCGCTGACAGTCAACCGGACCACTTTCCGACAAAAGGTAGCAGTTTTTTTCGTATTTTTCACGAAATTTCAACGTTAATATGTAGTAAATTCGAAATAATCTAATGTATTTATGTACTAATCCGATAAAAATGCAGAGTCATTGTAAACATCCCATAATCCCTTGCCGGATGTACCCGGTCTTGCCCTAAATTGTGTCCGGTTGTATCAGATCATCCAATAACTTCTGTCCGGTTGCATCAATAACAACATAGGAATCCTACGTTAAGAGTGTGTAGTGAAACAAGGGTTGCTCAATCACATCCACACCTGTCCCATAATCCCTTGCCGGATGTACCCGGTCTTGCCCTAAATTGTGTCCGGTTATATCAGGTCATCATGACGTCAGAGAGTGGCAGTTTTCCTTTCTGTGAATTTTTCCCTCTCACACTTTCTTTCTTAATTATTAATAGACGATAATATTC
Source organism: Sepiola atlantica (assembly GCA_963556195.1). Lineage (NCBI taxonomy): Eukaryota > Metazoa > Mollusca > Cephalopoda > Sepiida > Sepiolidae > Sepiola > Sepiola atlantica. The sequence goes on along the minus strand of OY744524.1, from coordinate 28,347,554 downwards.
CCCCCCCCTCCCTCCCTGTGGCCGTTCTGTTATCATGATAGGAATTACCTCCTCCTTTCAGGCCAAATTGGGGGGGGGGGTACGGTATTCGCTGGTGTGAGCATTACCTCCTCCTTTTTTGAGAAGTGTAGATGTAGAATAGTATCGGTTCCGTTATCATGATGTGCTCATCCCATGCATTACCTCCTCCTTTTTTGAGAAGTGTAGGGGTAGGGTCGTATCGGTTCCGTTGTCATGATGCCCTCATCCCATGCATTATCTCCTCCTTTTTTGAGAAGTGTTGAGGTAGGGTCGTATCGGTTCCGTTGTCATGATGCCCTCATCCCATGCATTATCTCCTCCTTTTTTGAGAAGTGTTGAGGTAGGGTCGTATCGGTTCCGTTGTCATGATGCCCTCATCCCATGCATTATCTCCTCCTTTTTTGAGAAGTGTTGAGGTAGGGTCGTATCGGTTCCGTTGTCATGATGCACTATTCCCATGCATTACCTCCTCCTTTTTTGAGAAGTGTAGAGGTAGGGTTGTATCGGTTCCGTTGTCATGATGCACTGTTCCCATGCATTACCTCCTCCTTTTTTGAGCAGTGTAGAGGTAGGGTATGTGTGGGTACCCTGCGACCTGACGAAGTATGTGTGGGTACCCTGCGACCCCACGAAGTATGTGTGGGTACCCTGCGACCGCACGAAGTATGTGTGGGTACCCTGCGACCCCACGAAGTATGTGTAGGTACCCTGCGACCGTACGAAGAATGTGTAGGTACCCTGCGACCGCACGAAGTATGTGTGGGTACCCTGCGACCGCACGAAGTATGTGTGGGTACCCTGCGACCGAACGAAGTATGTGTAGGTACCCTGCGACCGTACGAAGAATGTGTAGGTACCCTGCGACCGCACGAAGTATGTGCGGGTACCCTGCTGCCTGACGAAGTATGTGTGGGTACCCTGCGACCGGACGAAGTATGTGTGGGTACCCTGCGACCGGACGAAGTATGTGTGTGTACCCTGCGACCGGACGAAGTATGTATAGGTACCTTGCGACCGCACGAAGTATTTGTGGGTACCCTGCTGCCTGACGAAGTATGTGTGGGTACCCTGCGACCGCACGAAGTATGTGTGGGTACCCTGCGACCGGACGAATATGTGTGGGTACCCTGCGACCGCACGATGTATTTGTGGGTACCCTGCGACCGCACGAAGTATGTGTGGGTACCCTGCGACCGTACATAGTATGTGTGGGTACCCTGCGACCGGACGATGTATGTGTGGGTACCCTGCGACCGCACGAAGTATGTGTAGGTACCCTGCGACCGGACGATGTATGTGTAGGTACCCTGCGACCGCACGAAGTATGTGTGGGTACCCTGCGACCGGACGAAGTATGTATAGGTACCCTGCGACCGCACGAAGTATGTGTGGGTACCCTGCGACTGGACGAAGTATGTGTGGGTACCCTGCGACCGCACGAAGTATTTGTGGGTACCCTGCGACCGCACGAAGTATTTGTGGGTACCCTGCGACCGGACGAAGTATTTGTGGGTACCCTGCGACCGCACGAAGTATTTGTGGGTACCCTGCGACCGGACGATGTATGTGTGGGTACCCTGCGACCGCATGAAGTATGTGTGGGTACCCTGCGACCGGACGATGTATGTATGGGTACCCTGCGACCGGACGAAGTATGTGTGGGTACCCTGCGACCGGACGAATATGTGTTGGTACCCTGCGACCGGACGAAGTATGTGTGGGTACCCTGCGACCGGACGAAGTATGTGTGGGTACCCTGCGACCGCACAAAGTATTTGTGGGTACCCTGCGACCGCACGAAGTATGTGTGGGTACCCTGCGACCGGACGAAGTATTTGTGAGTACCCTGCGACCGGACGATGTACGTGTGGGTACCCTGCGACCGGACGAAGTATGTATAGGTACCCTGCGACCGGACGAAGTATGTGTGGGTACCCTGCGACCGGACGAAGTATGTATAGGTACCCTGCGACCGGCCGAAGTATGTGTGGGTACCCTGCGACCGGACGATGTATGTATAGGTACCCTGCGACCGGCCGAAGTATGTGTGGGTACCCTGCGACCGGACGAAGTATTTGTGAGTACCCTGCGACCGGACGATGTATGTGTGGGTACCCTGCGACCGGACGAAGTATGTATAGGTACCCTGCGACCGGACGATGTATGTGTGGGTACCCTGCGACCGGACGAAGTATGTATAGGTACCCTGCGACCGGATGAAGTATGTGTGGGTACCCTGCGACCGGACGAAGTATGTATAGGTACCCTGCGACCGGCCGAAGTATGTGTGGGTACCCTGCGACCGGACGATGTATGTATAGGTACCCTGCGACCGGCCGAAGTATGTGTGGGTACCCTGCGACCGCACGAAGTATGTATAGGTACCCTGCGACCGCACGAAGTATGTATAGGTACCCTGCGACCGCACGAAGTATGTGTGGGTACCCTGCGACCGGACGAAGTATGTGTGGGTACCCTGCGACCGGACGAAGTATGTATAGGTACCCTGCGACCGGACGAAGTATGTGTGGGTACCCTGCGACCGGACGAAGTATGTATAGGTACCCTGCGACCGGACGAAGTATGTGTGGGTACCCTGCGACCGCACGAGATATGTGTGGGTACCCTGCGACCGCACGAAGTATGTGTGGGTACCCTGCGACCGCACGAAGTATGTGTGGGTACCCTGCGACCGCACGAAGTATGTGTGGGTACCCTGCGACCGGACGAAGTATGTGTGGGTACCCTGCGACCGCACGAAGTATGTGTGGGTACCCTGCGACCGCACGAAGTATGTGTGGGTACCCTGCGACCGCACGAAGTATGTGTGGGTACCCTGCGACCGGACGAAGTATGTGTGGGTACCCTGCGACCGCACGAAGTATGTGTGGGTACCCTGCGACCGCACGAAGTATGTGTGGGTACCCTGCGACCGGACGAAGTATGTGTGGGTACCCTGCGACCGCACGAAGTATGTGTGGGTACCCTGCGACCGCACGAAGTATGTGTGGGTACCCTGCGACCGGACGAAGTATTTGTGGGTACCCTGCGACCGGACGAAGTATGTGTGGGTACCCTGCGACCGCACGAAGTATGTGTGGGTACCCTGCGACCGCACGAAGTATGTGTGGGTACCCTGCGACCGCACGAAGTATGTGTGGGTACCCTGCGACCGGACGAAGTATGTGTGGGTACTCTGCGACCGGACGAAGTATTTGTGGGTACCCTGCGACCGCACGAAGTATGTGTGGGTACCCTGCTGCCTGACGAAGTATGTGTGGGTACCCTGCGACCGCACGAATATGTGTGGGTACCCTGCGACCGGACGAAGTATGTATAGGTACCCTGCGACCGCACGAAGTATGTGTGGGTACCCTGCGACCGCACGAAGTATGTGTGGGTACCCTGCGACCGCACGAAGTATTTGTGGGTACCCTGCGACCGGACGAAGTATGTGTAGGTACCCTGCGACCGCACGAAGTATGTGTGGGTACCCTGCAACCGGACGAAGTATGTATAGCTACCCTGCGACCGCACGAAGTATGTGTGGGTACCCTGCGACCGGACGAAGTATGTATGGATACCCTGCGACCGGACGAAGTATTTGTGGGTACCCTGCGACCGCACGAAGTATGTGTGGGTACCCTGCTGCCTGACGAAGTATGTGTGGGTACTCTGCGACCGCACGAATATGTGTGGGTACCCTGCGACCGGACGAAGTATGTATAGGTACCCTGCGACCGCACGAAGTATGTGTGGGTACCCTGCGACCGCACGAAGTATGTGTGGGTACCCTGCGATCGCACAAAGTATGTGTGGGTACCCTGCGACCGAACGAAGTATGTGTGGGTACCCTGCGACCGCACGAAGTATTTGTGGGTACCCTGCGACCGCACGAAGTATGTGTGGGTACCCTGCTGCCTGACAGAGTGTATGTGGGTACCCTGCGACCGCACGAAGTATGTGTGGGTACCCTGCGACCGGACGAAGTGTGTATAGGTACCCTGCGACCGCACGAAGTATGTGTGGGTACCCTGTGACCGCACGAAGTATTTGTGGGTACCCTGCGACCGCACGAAGTATGTGTGGGTACCCTGCTGCCTGACGAAGTATGTGTGGGTACCCTGCGACCGCACGAAGTATATGTGGGTACCCTGCGACCGGACGAAGTATGTATAGGTACCCTGCGACCGCACGAAGTATGTGTGGGTACCCTGCGACCGCACGAAGTATGTGTGGGTACCCTGCGACCGCACGAAGTATGTGTGGGTACCCTGCGACCGCACGAAGTATGTGTGGGTACCCTGCGACCGCACGAACTATGTGTGGGTACCCTGCGACCGGACGAAGTATGTGTGGTACCCTGCGACCGGACGAAGTATGTGTGGGTACCCTGCGATCGCACGAAGTATGTGTGGGTACCCTGTGACCGAACGAAATATGTGTGGGTACCCTGCGATCGCACGAAGTATGTGTGGGTACCCTGTGACCGAACGAAATATGTGTGGGTACCCTGCGACCGCACGAAGTATGTGTGGGTACCCTGCGACCGCACGAAGTATGTATAGGTACCCTGCGACCGCACGAAATATGTGTGGGTACCCTGCGACCGCACGAAATATTTGTGGGTACCCTGCGACCGCACGAATATGTGTGGGTACCCTGCGACCGTACGAAGTATGTGTGGGTACCCTGCGACCGGACGAAGTATGTGTGGGTACCCTGCGACCGCACGAAGTATTTGTGGGTACCCTGCGACCGCACGAAGTATATGTGGGTACCCTGCGACCGCACGAACTATGTGTGGGTACACTGACGTCAGAGAGTGGCAGGAAGAAATTCACTCACACTACAACCATTTTTTTCTTTCTTTCTTTTTTCCCGCTCACTCCCACACTTTCTTTCTTAATTATTAATAGACGCTAATATCCCCCCCACCTCCCTATGGCCGTTCTGTTATCATGATAGGCATTCCCTCCTCCTTTCGGGGGGGTGTCGGCATTCGCCGGTGTGAGCGCTTCAGGTGAAATTTGGGGGAGGGGGAGTGTCGGCATTCGCCGGTGTGAGCGCCTCAGGCCAAATCTGGCGAGGGGGAATGTCGGCATTCGGCGGCTCAGGCCAATCTGGGGAGGGGAGGAGGGAAATGTCGGCATTCGGCGGTATGAGCGATCGCCTGTGGGGCGCCTCAGGTGAAATTTGGGGATGAGGCGTATTGGCATACGCCGGTGAGGCAGGCGAAATTTGGGGGAGGGGGAGTGTCGGTATTCGCCGGTGTCAGCGCCTCAGGCGAAATTTGGGGGGAGTCGTCGGTGAGACAGATCCCGACCTTGGGGTATATCAACCGGTACTTTAGGGGAGAAGAAAGTGAGTTAAAGGAAAAGGGATTAAAAAATAAAATGATAATCTGATTTTTGATTCGACAGTGTAAGATCGACACCTATCGGATAGGACTAGATATACACTTGATCTCAAGGCAATAATGCCGAGAACAGATACTACACTTTGATCTTAGCCAAAAGGCCAAGAAACATCCGAAATTCAAAAATTTAATGTGATTTACGGGACTATTTATAACCAATCTACACCTGAACAGCGGTCTATCCACTAGACACTGTTCAAATTACATTAATAAATTAACGAGTAATAATAACTATGATTTTCTTTGAACAAACATTGTATAATACTATTTAACAAGTTCTTAAATGAGTTTTGATGAGCAACAATGATGAATTTTAGACTCCCTAGGCCGTTTTTCTCTAATTCTGTTTAGTGTAGTATCTGTTTTGATTATGCACTCCATAATCGTCTTGGCTTCATTCCGCCGGTCTATGGAAAAACGATTCACTCGCTGACAGTCAACCGGACCACTTTCCGACAAAAGGTAGCAGTTTTTTCGAATTTTACACCACTTTTTAAACGTTAATATGTAGTAAATTCGAAATAATCTAATGTATTTATGTACTAATCCGATAAAAATGCAGAGTCACTGTAAACATCCCATAATCCCTTGCCGGATGTACCCGGTCTTGCCCGACATTCAGCCCGGTTGTATCAGATCATCCAATAACTTCTGTCCGGATAAATCAATAACAACATAGGAATCCTACGTTATAAGTGTGTAGTAAAACAAGGGTTGCTCAATCACATCCGCACCTGTCCAATAATCCCTTGCTGGATGTACCCGGTCTTGCCCTAAATTGTGTCCGGTTATATCAGGTCATAGTACTCGGCGTTGTCCGGGAAAAAAGTGCTCAATGTCCGAGATAGAGCTACTGTAGAGATAGGTTTGGATAATATCTTAACAGCATCTACGCTGAAAAGGATGGGGGTATCGATAAGAGTTATTTCAGTAGTGCTCAGGAGGCCTCTCTGATTTTCAAATACTCGGCGTTGTCCGGGAGAAAAGTGCTCAATGTCCTAGATAGAGCTACTGTAGTGATAGGTTTGGAAAATATTTTAAAGCCATCTTCGTTCCCCTTTGGACTATTTGGCAGATCAAAAGGAGGGATACCTAAGTGATTTCAGTAGTCCTCAGGAGGCCTCCTTTGTTATCAAAGTACTCAGCGTTGTCCGGGAGAAAAGCGCTCAATGTCCTAGATAGAGCTACTGTAGTGATAGGTTTGGAAAATATTTTAACGCCATCTTCGTTCTCCTTTGGACTATTTCGCAGATCAGAAGGAGAGAGGATACCTAAGTGATTTCAGTAGTCCTCAGGAGGCCTCCTTGATTATCAAAGTACTCGACGTTGTCCGGGAGAAAAGTGCTCAATGTCCTAGATAGAGCTACTGTAGTGATAGGTTTTGAAAATATTTTAACGCTATCTTCGTTCCCCTTTGGACTATTTCGCAGATCAGAAGGAGAGAGGATACCTAAGTGATTTCAGTAGTCCTCAGGACGCCTCCTTGATTATCAAAGTACTCGGCGTTGTCCGGGAGAAAAGTGCTCAATGTCCTAGATAGAGCTACTGTAGTGATAGGTTTAGATAATATTTTAACAGCATCTACGCTGAAAAGGATGGGGGAATCGATAAGAGTTATTTCAGTAGTGCTCAGGAGGCGTCTTTGATTTTCAAATACTCGGCGTTGTCCGGGAGAAAAGTGCTGAATGTCCTTAATAGAGATACTGTAGTGATAGGTTTTGAAAATATTTTAACGCCATCTTCGTTCCCCTTTGGACTATTTGGCAGATCAGAAGGAGAGAGGATCCTTAAGTGATTTCAGTAGTCCTCAGGAGGCCTCTTTGATTTTCAAAGTACTCAGCGTTGTCCGGGAGAAAATTGCTCAATGTCCTAGATAGAGCTACTGTAGTGATAGGTTAGGATAATATTTTAACAGCATCTACGCTGAAAAGGATGGGGGAATCGATATAAGTTATTACAGTAGTTCTCAGGAGGCGTCTTTGATTATCAAAGTACTCGGCGTTGTCCGGGAGAAAAGTGCTCAATATCCTAGATAGAGCTACTGTAGTGATAGGTTTGGAAAATATTTTAACGCCATCTTCGTTCCCCTTTAAACTATTTGGCAGATCAGAAGGAGAGAGGATACCTAAGTGATTTCAGTAGTGCTCAGGAGGCTCCCTTGATTATCAAAGTACTCGGCGTTGTCCGGGAGAAAAGTGCTCAATATCCTAGATAGAGCTACTGTAGTGATAGGTTTGGAAAATATTTTAACGCCATCTTCGTTCCCCTTTGGACTATTTGGCAGATCAGAAGGAGAGAGGATACCTAAGTGATTTCAGTAGTGCTCAGGAGGCGTCCTTGATTTTCAAAGTACTCGGCGTTGTCCGGGAGAAAATTGCTGAATGTCCTAGATAGATAGTGATTGGTTAGGATAATATTTTAACAGCATCTACGCTGAAAAGGATGGGGGAATCGATAAGAGTTATTTAAGGAGTGCTCATGAGGCCTCCTTGATTTAAAAATTACTCGGTGTTGTCCGGGAGAAAAGTGCTCAATATCCTAGATAGAGCTACTGTAGTGATAGGTTTGGATAATATTTTAAGAGCATCTATGCTGAAAACCTATTTAGCATTCGCACCGCGACAGCAATAGGTACGTATTTAGCATTCAGCGGTGGCGATAGGAACGTATATAGCATGTGCACATGGGAGTATAAAAAAAATTGGGGGGGAGGCAAAACATTTATTTTGTCTTTTATCTTTTTCATTGAAAATATTTATGTGTATGGGGGAGAATGAAAAAAAAAAATTTTCGGGGGAGGGGGCTAAAAATTTTTTTTTTTTTTCTTTTTTAAAATAAAAATATTTCTATGTATGGGGGGAACATAAAATTTTTGGGGTGTAAGGGGGTCAAAAAATTTTCTTTTTTTTTTCCTTTAAATAAAAAATATTTCTAAGTATGTGGGAGGATAGAAAAAAAATTTTCTTGTGGGGACGCAAAAAAATGTATTTTTTTCTGTTTGTAACTAAAAATATTTATATTTATGATAGTGACAATACATAAATGAACACTATTTTGTTTTTCTAACACGACAGGGCCGAATAAATATAAGTTCTTACGTATGCGAACTGGGCTGGAGATTGGTACATATATAGTATGTGTACCCTTGCAGAGATAGGTAAGTATGTAGTATGCGCACCAGAGCCGCGATAGGTACGAATATAGTATGCACACCGGGTCGGCGATAGGTTTATATATAGTATGTGTACCGGGGTGGCAATAGGTACTATATAGTAGTGCATAGGGGTGGCTATAGCTATGTATTTAGCATTCGCACCGGGGTTGCGATAGGTATGTATTCAGCAATCGCACCGGGGTGGCGATATGTACATATTTAGTATTCGCACTGGGGCAGTGATAGGTACATATGGTGTATGAACACCTGGGCGGCAATATGTACGTATTTAGCATTCATCCCTGGGCGGAGATAGGTACTTATTTAGCATTCAGCGGTGGCGATAGGTACGTATATAGAATGTGCACATGGGCGGCAATAAGTACGTGATAGGTATGTATTATGCATGCGCACTGGGGCAGCGATCGGTTCATATATAGCACGCGCACCTGGGCGGCGAAAGGTACGTATTTAGCATTCACACCGGGGCGGCGATAGGTATGTATTTAGCATTCACACCGGGGCGGCGATAGGTATGTATTTAGCATTCACACCGGGGCGGCGATAGGTATGTATTTAGCATTCGCACCGGGGCGGCGATAGGTATGTATTTAGCATTCGCACCGGGGCGGCGACAGGTATGTATTTAGCATTCGCACCGGGGCGGCGATAGGTATGTATTTAGCATTCGCACCGGGGTGGCGATATGTACGTATTTAGCTTCCGCACCGGGGCGGCGATAGGTACGTATTTAGAATTCACACAGGAGCGGCGATAGGTACGTATTTAGAAATCACACTAAGGCGGCGATATGTATGTATTTAGCATTCGTACCGGGGCGGCGATATGTACGTATTTAGCTTCCACACCGGGAATTCAGAATTCAGGGGTGGCGATAGCTACGTATATAGCATGTACACATGGGCAGCAATAAGTACGTACATAGCATGCGCACCGGGGCGGCGATCAGTACATATATAGCACGTGCACCGGGGCGGCAATAGGTACGTATATAGCACGTGCACCAGAACGGCGAAAGGTATGTATTTCGCATTCGCACCAGGGTGGTGATAGGTACGTATTTAGCATTCGCACCGGGCCGGCTATAGGTACGTATTTAGCATTCACACCAGGGCGGCTATAGGTACGTATTTAGCATACGCATCGGGCCGGCTATGGTACGTATTTAGCATTCGCACCAAAGTGGTGATAGGTACATATTAATTATTCCCACTAGGGCAGCGATAGGTACTTATGTAGCATGCACACCGGGGCGGCGATAGGTACTATTTAGCATTCGCACCGGGGCGGCGATAGGTACTTAAATAGTATCTGAACTGGGGCGGCGATAGGTACGTATATAGTATGTGCACTGGGGCGGCGATAGGTACGTATATAGTATGCGCACCGGGGTGATGATAGATACGTATATAGCATGAACACCGGGGTGGAGATAAGTACCTATATAGAAGGCGCAGATAGAGGTGTTACTTTTTATAGAAATATATCATACTATTGCCCTGGGCAACGTAGGAGAAATTGTGGGGAAAGAACAGCTTTCGCAAAAGGCAAAATTAGAAAGTAGCGGTGAAATGCGGCGACCAGGGAAGAGAAAGGTAGAAAGATAAAGAGACGGCTATAGAGAAGGGGGGGGGGGGAGAAATAGAAGTTTGTATATAAAGATGTTACACACACGATTTTTCTTCAATTATATGTTTTAATGACCCCGAGCAACGCCGGGTAGCCCCGCTAGTCTCTTATATAAAGGGCAGTTGTCTGTTTGTATGTTTGTTTGTTTGTTTGTTTGTTTGTATGTCCAGTATCTCCTCAAAAACTACCCGACGACATGTCAAAAAGTTGACATCTACAGGACCGCACAAATCCCGGATGTAAAATATCTAAAAATCGCGAAAATCGATTCACTCGCTGACAGTCAACCGGACCACTTTCCGACAAAAGGTAGCAGTTTTTTTCGTATTTTTCACGAAATTTCAACGTTAATATGTAGTAAATTCGAAATTATCTAATGTATTTATGTACTAATCCGATAAAAATGCCGAGTCATTGTAAACATCACATAATCCCTTGCCGGATGTACCCGGTCTTGCCCTAAATTGTGTCCGGTTGTATCAGATCATCCAATAACTTCTGTCCGGTTGCATCAATAACAACATAGGAATCCTACGTTAAGAGTGTGTAGTGAAACAAGGGTTGCTCAATCACATCCGCACCTGTCCCATAATCCCTTGCCGGATGTACCCGGTCTTGCTCTAAATTGTGTCCGGTTATATCAGGTCATCATGACGTCAGAGAGTGGCAGATAATTTGAAAAATAATGCAAAGTGGCGGGAATAAATTCACTCACACTACAACCTTTTAATAGACGCTAATATTCCTCCCACTCCCTTCCGTTATCATGATAGGCATTACCTCCTCCTTTCATGCCAAATTGGGGGGGGGGGACGGCATTCGCCGGTGTGAGCGCCTATATGCATTTATTTGCATTATTAATAGACGATAATATTCCCCCCCCTCCCTCCCTGTGGCCGTTCTGTAATCATGATAGGAATTACCTCCTCCTTTCAGGCCAAATTAGGCGGGGGGGGGTACGGTATTCGCCGGTGTGAGCATTACCTCCTCCTTTTTTGAGTAGTATCGGTTCCGTTGTCATGATGCACTGATCCCATGCATTACCTCCTCCTTTTTTGAGAAGTGTAGATGTAGAATAGTATCTGCTCCGTTGTCATGATGTGCTCATCCCATGAATTACCTCCTCCTTTTTTGAGAAGTGTAGGGGTAGGGTCGTATCGGTTCCGTTGTCATGATGCCCTCATCCCATGCATTATCTCCTCCTTTTTTGAGAAGTGTTGAGGTAGGGTCGTATCGGTTCCGTTGTCATGATGCCCTTGAGTAGTATCGGTTCCGTTGTCATGATGCACTGATCCCATGCATTACCTCCTCCTTTTTTGAGAAGTGTAGATGTAGAATAGTATCTGCTCCGTTGTCATGATGTGCTCATCCCATGAATTACCTCCTCCTTTTTTGAGAAGTGTAGGGGTAGGGTCGTATCGGTTCCGTTGTCATGATGCCCTCATCCCATGCATTATCTCCTCCTTTTTTGAGAAGTGTTGAGGTAGGGTCGTATCGGTTCCGTTGTCATGATGCCCTCATCCCATGCATTATCTCCTCCTTTTTTGAGAAGTGTTGAGGTAGGGTCGTATCGGTTCCGTTGTCATGATGCCCTCATCCCATGCATTATCTCCTCCTTTTTTGAGAAGTGTTGAGGTAGGGTCGTATCGGTTCCGTTGTCATGATGCCCTCATCCCATGCATTATCTCCTCCTTTTTTTAGAAGTGTTGAGGTAGGGTCGTATCGGTGAAAAATTAGGGGGCTGGAGAGATTTAGGGGTCGGGGAAAATTTTAGGGGTCAAGACGAACTTTTTAGGGGTCAGGCAAAATTTTTTTGTTTTTTTTTGTTTTGAAGTCAAAATATTTTTCATGGTTTGAGGAGAGTGAAAAATTAGGGGGCTGGAGAGATTTAGGGGTCGAGGAAAATTTTAGGGGTCAGGACGAACTTTTTAGGGGTCAGGCCAAATTTTTTTGTTTTCTTTTGTTTTTTTTTGTTTTTAAGTCAAAATATTTCTCAGGGTTGGGAGAGAGTGAAAAATTAGGGGGCTGGAGAGATTATAGGGTCGGGGAAAATTTTAGGGGTCAGGACGAACTTTTTAGGGGTCAGGCCAAATTTTTTTGTTTTTTTTTGTTTTGAAGTCAAAATATTTTTCATGGTTGGAGGAGAGTGAAAAATTAGGGGGCTGGAGAGATTTAGGGGTCGGAGAAAATTTTAGGGGTCAGGACGAACTTTTTAGGGGTCAGGCCAAATTTTTTTGTTTTTTTTTGTTTTTGTTTTGTTTTGAAGTCAAAATATTTCTCAGGGTTGGGGGAGAGTCAAAAATTAGGGGGCTGGAGAGATTTAGGGGTCGGGGAAAATTTTAGGGGTCAGGACGAACTTTTTAGGGTTCAGGCCAAATTTTTTTGTTTTTTTTTGTTTTTTTTTGTTTTGAAGTCAAAATATTTCTCAGGGTTGGGGGAAAGTGAAAAATTAGGGGGCTGGAGAGATTTAGGGGTCGGGGAAAATTTTAGGGGTCACGACGAACTTTTTAGGGGTCAGGCCAAATTTTTTTGTTTTTTTTTGTTTTGAAGTCAAAATATATCTAATGGTTGTAAGAGAGTGAAAAATTAGGGGGCTGGAGAGATTTAGGGGTCGGGGAAAATTTTAGGGGTCAGGACGAACTTTTTAGGGGTCAGGCCAAATTTTTTTGTTTTTTTTTGTTTTGAAGTCAAAATATATCTCATGGTTGGTGGAGAGTGAAAAATTAAGGGGCTGGAGAGATTTAGGGGTCGGGGAAAATTTTAGGGGTCAGGACGAACTTTTTAGGGGTCAGGCCAAATTTTTTTGTTTTTTTTTTGTTTTGAAGTCAAAATATATCTCATGGTTGGGGGAGAGTGAAAAATTAGGGGGCTGGAGAGATTTAGGGGTCGGGGAAAATTTTAGGGGTCAGGACGAACTTTTTAGGGTTCAGGCCAAATTTTTTTGTTTTTTTTTGTTTTTTTTTGTTTTGAAGTCAAAATATTTCTCAGGGTTGGGGGAAAGTGAAAAATTAGGGGGCTGGAGAGATTTAGGGGTCGGGGAAAATTTTAGGGGTCAGGACGAACTTTTTAGGGGTCAGGCCAAATTTTTTTGTTTTTTTTTGTTTTGAAGTCAAAATATTTCTCATGGTTGGAGGATAGTCAAAAATTAGGGGGCTGGAGAGATTTACGGGTCGGGGAAAATTTTAGGGGTCAGGACGAACTGTTTATGGGTCAGGCCAAATTTTTTTGTTTTTTTTTGTTTTGAAGTCAAAATATATCTCATGGTTGGTGGAGAGTGAAAAATTAAGGGGCTGGAGAGATTTAGGGATCGGGGAAAATTTTAGGGGTCAGGACGAACTTTTTAGGGGTCAGGCCAAATTTTTTTGTTTTTTTTTGTTTTGAAGTCAAAATATTTCTCATGGTTGGAGGATAGTCAAAAATTAGGGGGCTGGAGAGATTTAGGGGTCGGGGAAAATTTTAGGGGTCAGGACGAACTTTTTAGGGGTCAGGCCACATTTTTTTGTTTTTTTTTGTTTTGAAGTCAAAATATTTCTCATGGTTGGAGGAGAGTGAAAAATTAGGGGGCTGGAGAGATTTAGGGGTCGGGGAAAATTTTAGGGGTCAGGACGAACTTTTTAGGGGTCAGGCCAAATTTTTTTGTTTTTTTTTGTTTTGAAGTCAAAATATTTCTCAGGGTTGGGGGAGAGTGAAAAATTAGGGGGCTGGAGAGATTTAGGGGTCGGGGAAAATTTTAGGGGTCAGGACGAACTTTTTAGGGGTCAGGCCAAATTTTTTTGTTTTTTTTTGTTTTGAAGTAAAAATATATCTAATGGTTGTAAGAGAGTGAAAAATAAGGGGGTTGGAGAGATTTAGGGGTCGAGAAAAATTTTAGGGGTCAGGACGAACTTTTTAGGGGTCAGGCCAAATTTTTTTGGTTTTTTTTTGTTTTGAAGTCAAACGATTTTTCATGGTTGGAGGAGAGTGAAAAATTAGGGGGCTGGAAATATTTAGGGGTCGGGGAAAATTTTAGGGGTCAGGACGAACTTTTTAGGGGTCAGGCCAAATTTTTTTGTTTTTTTTTGTTTTTGTTTTGTTTTGAAGTCAAAATATTTCTCAGGGTTGGGGGAGAGTCAAAAATTAGGGGGCTGGAGAGATTTAGGGGTCGGGGAAAATTTTAGGGGTCAGGACGAACTTTTTAGGGTTCAGGCCAAATTTTTTTGTTTTTTTTTGTTTTTTTTTGTTTTGAAGTCAAAATATTTCTCAGGGTTGGGGGAAAGTGAAAAATTAGGGGGCTGGAGAGATTTAGGGGTCGGGGAAAATTTTAGGGGTCACGACGAACTTTTTAGGGGTCAGGCCAAATTTTTTTGTTTTTTTTTGTTTTGAAGTCAAAATATATCTAATGGTTGTAAGAGAGTGAAAAATTAGGGGGCTGGAGAGATTTAGGGGTCGGGGAAAATTTTAGGGGTCAGGACGAACTTTTTAGGGGTCAGGCCAAATTTTTTTGTTTTTTTTTGTTTTGAAGTCAAAATATATCTCATGGTTGGTGGAGAGTGAAAAATTAAGGGGCTGGAGAGATTTAGGGGTCGGGGAAAATTTTAGGGGTCAGGACGAACTTTTTAGGGGTCAGGCCAAATTTTTTTGTTTTTTTTTTGTTTTGAAGTCAAAATATATCTCATGGTTGGGGGAGAGTGAAAAATTAGGGGGCTGGAGAGATTTAGGGGTCGGGGAAAATTTTAGGGGTCAGGACGAACTTTTTAGGGTTCAGGCCAAATTTTTTTGTTTTTTTTTGTTTTTTTTTGTTTTGAAGTCAAAATATTTCTCAGGGTTGGGGGAAAGTGAAAAATTAGGGGGCTGGAGAGATTTAGGGGTCGGGGAAAATTTTAGGGGTCAGGACGAACTTTTTAGGGGTCAGGCCAAATTTTTTTGTTTTTTTTTGTTTTGAAGTCAAAATATTTCTCATGGTTGGAGGATAGTCAAAAATTAGGGGGCTGGAGAGATTTACGGGTCGGGGAAAATTTTAGGGGTCAGGACGAACTGTTTATGGGTCAGGCCAAATTTTTTTGTTTTTTTTTGTTTTGAAGTCAAAATATATCTCATGGTTGGTGGAGAGTGAAAAATTAAGGGGCTGGAGAGATTTAGGGATCGGGGAAAATTTTAGGGGTCAGGACGAACTTTTTAGGGGTCAGGCCAAATTTTTTTGTTTTTTTTTGTTTTGAAGTCAAAATATTTCTCATGGTTGGAGGATAGTCAAAAATTAGGGGGCTGGAGAGATTTAGGGGTCGGGGAAAATTTTAGGGGTCAGGACGAACTTTTTAGGGGTCAGGCCACATTTTTTTGTTTTTTTTTGTTTTGAAGTCAAAATATTTCTCATGGTTGGAGGAGAGTGAAAAATTAGGGGGCTGGAGAGATTTAGGGGTCGGGGAAAATTTTAGGGGTCAGGACGAACTTTTTAGGGGTCAGGCCAAATTTTTTTGTTTTTTTTTGTTTTGAAGTCAAAATATTTCTCAGGGTTGGGGGAGAGTGAAAAATTAGGGGGCTGGAGAGATTTAGGGGTCGGGGAAAATTTTAGGGGTCAGGACGAACTTTTTAGGGGTCAGGCCAAATTTTTTTGTTTTTTTTTGTTTTGAAGTAAAAATATATCTAATGGTTGTAAGAGAGTGAAAAATAAGGGGGTTGGAGAGATTTAGGGGTCGAGAAAAATTTTAGGGGTCAGGACGAACTTTTTAGGGGTCAGGCCAAATTTTTTTTGTTTTTTTTTGTTTTGAAGTCAAACGATTTTTCATGGTTGGAGGAGAGTGAAAAATTAGGGGGCTGGAAATATTTAGGGGTCGGGGAAAATTTTAGGGGTCAGGACGAACTTTTTAGGGGTCAGGCCAAATTTTTTTGTTTTTTTTTTGTTTTGAAGTCAAAATATATCTCATGGTTGGGGGAGAGTGAAAAATTAGGGGGCTGGAGAGATTTAGGGGTCGGGGAAAATTTTAGGGGTCACGACGAACTTTTTAGGGGTCAGGCCAAATTTTTTTATTTTTTTTGGTTTTTTTTTGTTTTGAAGTCAAAATATTTCTCAGGGTTGGGGGAAAGTGAAAAATTAGGGGGCTGGAGAGATTTAGGGGTCGGGGAAAATTTTAGGGGTCAGGACGAACTTTTTAGGGGTCAGGCCAAATTTTTTTGTTTTTTTTTGTTTTGAAGTCAAAATATATCTCATGGTTGGAGGATAGTGAAAAATTAGGGGGCTGGAGAGATTTACGGGTCGGGGAAAATTTTAGGGGTCAGGACGAACTTTTTAGGGGTCAGGCCAAATTTTTTTGTTTTTTTTTGTTTTGAAGTCAAAATATTTCTCATGGTTGGAGGATAGTGAAAAATTAGGGGGCTGGAGAGATTTACGGGTCGGGGAAAATTTTAGGGGTCAGGACGAACTTTTTAGTGGTCAGGCCAAATTTTTTTGTTTTTTTTGTTTTGAAGTCAAAATATTTCTTCATGGTTGGAGGAGAGTGAAAAATTAGGGGGCTGGAGAGATTTAGGGGTCGGGGAAAATTTTAGGGGTCAGGACGAACTTTTTAGGGGTCAGGCCAAATTTTTTTGTTTTTTTTTGTTTTGAAGTCAAAATATTTCTCAGGGTGTGGGGAGAGTGAAAAATTAGGGGGCTGGAGAGATTTAGGGGTCGGGGAAAATTTTAGGGGTCAGCACGAACTTTTTAGGGGTCAGGCCAAATTTTTTTGTTTTTTTGTGTTTTGAAGTCAAAATATATCTAATGGTTGTAAGAGAGTGAAAAATTAGGGGGCTGGAGAGATTTAGGGGTCCGGGAAAATTTTAGGGGTCAGGACGAACTTTTTAGGGGTCAGGCCAAATTTTTTTGTTTTTTTTTGTTTTGAAGTCAAAATATTTTTCATGGTTGGAGGAGAGTGAAAAATTAGGGGGCTGGAGAGATTTAGGGGTCGGGGAAAATTTTAGGGGTCACGACGAACTTTTTAGGGGTCAGGCCAAATTTTTTGTTTTTTTTTGTTTTGAAGTCAAAATATATCTCATGGTTGGGGGAGAGTGAAAAATTAGGGGGCTGGAGAGATTTAGGGGTCGGGGAAAATTTTAGGGGTCAGGACGAACTTTTTAGGGGTCAGGCAAAATTTTTTTGTTTTTTTTTGTTTTTTTTTGTTTTGAAGTCAAAATATTTATCAGGGTTGGGGGAGAGTGAAAAATTAGGGGGCTGGAGAGATTTAGGGGTCGGGGAAAATTTTAGGGGTCAGGACGAACTTTTTAGGGGTCAGGCAAAATTTTTTTGTTTTTTTTTGTTTTGAAGTCAAAATATTTCTCATGGTTGGAGGAGAGTGAAAAATTAGGGGGCTGGAGAGATTTAGGGGTCGGGGAAAATTTTAGGGGTCAGGACGAACTTTTTAGGGGTCAGGCCAAATTTTTTTGTTTTTTTTTGTTTTGAAGTAAAAATATATCTAATGGTTGTAAGAGAGTGAAAAATAAGGGGGTTGGATGGATTTAGGGGTCGGGAAAAATTTTAGGGGTCAGGACGAACTTTTTAGGGGTCAGGCCAAATTTTTTTGGTTTTTTTTTGTTTTGAAGTCAAACGATTTTTCATGGTTGGAGGAGAGTGAAAAATTAGGGGGCTGGAAATATTTAGGGGTCGGGGAAAATTTTAGGGGTCAGGACGAACTTTTTAGGGGTCAGGCCAAATTTTTTTGTTTTTTTTTTGTTTTGAAGTCAAAATATATCTCATGGTTGGGGGAGAGTGAAAAATTAGGGGGCTGGAGAGATTTAGGGGTCGGGGAAAATTTTAGGGGTCACGACGAACTTTTTAGGGGTCAGGCCAAATTTTTTTGTTTTTTTGTGTTTTGAAGTCAAAATATATCTAATGGTTGTAAGAGAGTGAAAAATTAGGGGGCTGGAGAGATTTAGGGGTCCGGGAAAATTTTAGGGGTCAGGACGAACTTTTTAGGGGTCAGGCCAAATTTTTTTGTTTTTTTTTGTTTTGAAGTCAAAATATTTTTCATGGTTGGAGGAGAGTGAAAAATTAGGGGGCTGGAGAGATTTAGGGGTCGGGGAAAATTTTAGGGGTCACGACGAACTTTTTAGGGGTCAGGCCAAATTTTTTGTTTTTTTTTGTTTTGAAGTCAAAATATATCTCATGGTTGGGGGAGAGTGAAAAATTAGGGGGCTGGAGAGATTTAGGGGTCGGGGAAAATTTTAGGGGTCAGGACGAACTTTTTAGGGGTCAGGCAAAATTTTTTTGTTTTTTTTTGTTTTTTTTTGTTTTGAAGTCAAAATATTTATCAGGGTTGGGGGAGAGTGAAAAATTAGGGGGCTGGAGAGATTTAGGGGTCGGGGAAAATTTTAGGGGTCAGGACGAACTTTTTAGGGGTCAGGCAAAATTTTTTTGTTTTTTTTTGTTTTGAAGTCAAAATATTTCTCATGGTTGGAGGAGA
>OY744524.1:28253902-28323902 GCA_963556195.1 Sepiola atlantica | reverse complement strand
ATTAACAACTGATCTATAGAAATAGCAGCTGTTCAAGTTAGACAAAGGCGACACAACTTTAGTGTTTGTCACATTACTATTAACATTTCATTAAACATCTTTTTCATATAGGCAACATAACTCAACGGGTATTTTATTCGTTGTTCGTGATTAAGGTTCCCAATGTAATCGACCGTTATCCAATCGAGACATCACGACGACATAGTTGGGAACTTATTACTTTTTTTACAAATTTGTCACGTGATTTTTCTATTGAATAAAGGACAATATATATGTGTGGCAATGTAGAGAGCTAAACTCACTTTCCTTTTTTATTATATGGGAAGCTTATTACGAGGACACACACATTTACTCCCATAGAGCCACGCAAAAACTCACGCATATATATATATACCTAGAGTATAATTTTTCAAAATTTCTTTACTTTAACATGATTTTTGTTTTATTTGACGGTGACTGTCCTAACTTTACGTTCCTCCAAGACAAAAGTGCTAATATATATATATATATATATATATATATATATATATATATATATATATATATATATATATATATATATATATATATATGTGTGAGTGTGGGGGGTATGCATGTCAGTGTGTATGAATTAATTTTCAAAGTTAAATGTTACCGGTAATATTTACAGTTGCATTACCGATTTTTATCAACTTATTAAAAGATTTTGTCTTTGACAATCCATGTGTTAAAGATAATGATACTCCCATATATATATATAAATATATATATATATATATATATATAATGTATGGTTAAAATAAAAATGTAAAGTATAAAAGTATTTATAGAATCATCATATAGTTCAAACAAGGAATATATCAATAAATCTTTTCTCCTTTCATTAACTCATAGATTTTCAAACATGCAAACTTTTATTATGAGAGGAGATCATCGGGATACAAAAGTAAAACTTATATTACTGTAAGCACAGATTTAAATATACGAAAAAAGTACATATAAAAATACAAAAATATATAAAATATTTTTTATCAATACATTCAATGTCGATGGAGAAATGTAACATGTCCAGAAAAGGTAAACCCAAGATATTATAAATGTCAAGCTTACAAATATATCAGCCTGCGTTCCAGAAATTTGAATAATATTTGTAGCAGTCAGAGTTATAAAAACCTCCTCTCTAATGGTGTTTTTAATTTAGACCCCAACCAATTTTTCTCCACACACCTTCTACAGGAAACTTAATATCTCGCACCGCTATCATTTGTGTTAGCCTATGATTTATATTTTACTAAGCGACCTATTTGGACTGACATGACGCTTCGTTCTCTTCACTAATAGTTTTAATAACTACGACCACTACCAGGTTTTCCCCACACCTTCCACAGTAAATTTAATTCATCTCACGACTACTATTTATGTGAGATCTTAATTTATCTTTACATAAGCGGCTTTTTGGGCTTAATTGCCTCTACTGCTATTTTACATCACACACGGATAATTTGTTTTTCAAATATTAGTGTATCATTTCTTACAACCATCATCCCAAGGAAGTCTGTAAATAAAAACGAAACGTAGATGAATACATAAATGATATTATGGGTGTTATTCTTTATTTTCCATATAAGAATTGCAGTTATGAGAAAAATTACAATATTTGGAAAAAGTACAATATTTACTAAATCATCAAATAGTTAACACAAGGAATAAATAAACAATGTTTGTTTATTTTTCTTTAATCCATGGATTTTCAAATATATGTGTTTTATCATCAGAGGCGAGCATAGATAAAAATCAGTTAAATTGTATTATTGTTTAGCACACATTTTGAAATATAATTTTCTTTTAATATTTAAAAAATATTTTTAACATATTTCTTTAGTATTTAAAAATATCTTTTAACTTTTTTTTCTATTTACTTCTATTTTTTTAATAGTTTAATATGTTCAAATTTGATTCAGATAACCAATTTATATCAACGCCCAAACTCTGCTGACCCTTCTGAAATAGTGAACTCAGAAGCTTTCATTATCCAACTCAGTAGACCATAATTTCCCTAAGATTATATCCCCACAGTATGCCTCCAATCAAGTCCATCCTGCCTTAAGCTTATAACTTTTCCCTTTTATATCCTCTATATGATAAAAGAATATATATTTTTCTGAGTGCACATGTTTATATTTTAGTTAGTCACTCTTCTGGCTACTTGAATTCATCATAAATCTTGTTTACCCCGGCTCATGTAACCATACAACTTAACTGCAGTTTCGCTAAACGATTATCTATCTTAACCCAGCTCGAGATGCTCGCGTCTTATTGTCTTACGTTTTAGATAAATCTCCCCTATGACACCGCTTTATACTTATGTTAACGTTAAACATTTTAAGCGTAAGCCTTTAGAAAGTGTTTCTAATGTTATGTTTACTCCGTTTGGCGACAATGTAGTAATATCGATTTTTGACTGCATACCTTTTTTATAACCCTCCTCTGTGTAGATGGTATGTCTTCGAACTTTTCCTTTAAACCATGTTAAATATAACACTGTAGTTATAACCTGGTCGGTCGAGACCTATATAATTGTACATCAGACAATGCTAATATACTTATGTTCTTGGTTCTTCCGCTTCTGATATATTTGCTATTTGCATTGCTGGATGTGTACTAGCATCTGCGCTTGTCCGTACACGGGTTTCCTCCGTTTTTGTTCCGAGTGTGTATACGTATATATATATATATATATATATTGGGTATTTTGATCTGCATGGTTAGGTTTGCTTCCTCTTATCTACTTGTCTATCTGGCACCAAAAGTACTTAAGCTTTTTTTTTCTTTTAACGCAACTTTTATTCCTAAATAGTTTTATTGCTAGCTACCATATCGCAGAATGGTTCTTGAATGTCGTGTTTTGATAGTATTATTATTATTATTATTCATATACTTAATATTTTTGTATATGCAAATAACCATATCACACTGTAGTCTTAAGGGTAATATATTATTATTATTATTATTATTATTATTATTATTATTATTATTATTTATGTATTTATATATATATATATATATATATATATATTAGTAAAATTAAAGCTAAATTTTTTTATTTGATTATTGGGGAAATAGTCGTTTGATTAGTACCATTCGAGAGCCATGAATATTATAACATCCCTATTTTTAAATCTCCGAAAAAGTTACATGGTAAACAGCTGATGACCCCTGTTTTAATATTTAACGCTCAAGTTAAGGTCCCCTGTTTTTGTTTTACTGTTAGTTACTGGAATCCCCCTTTTTCATGAATTTCAAACGGTGAGTCCGTTTAGGCAAGTGCTACATCTGCAATATCTTGGATTTAGGTAATTTCTCTGGGAATTTAAACGGAATCTACTTTCTTTGTTTAAAATGACTCAAAACTTATTTAGACATATATATATATATATATATATATATATATATATATATATATATATGCATATATATATACATATGTATACGCATATATATGCATATATAAAGTATTATATATATGCATATATATATATATTCATATATATGCATATTTTTAATATATGCATACATATGTATGCATATATATATGCATATATATGCATATTTTTACGTATATGCATGTGTATGCATATACACATATGTATACATGTGGATATATATATTTATATATATATATATACATATATATATACGTGTGTATGTAATTCTGTGACTGTCTTGTTGTTTCTTATGCACATTAACAGTTTGTATTGAGCATATATTTTGTGAATCATACTTATAGTTTGAGAATCCTTCTTAAAACATTTATGTTAGAGTTTACTTATATTTGATTATAACCCGCATGGTTAGTTTCATTTTCATTTTGTATTGTTGTCATTATTCTCTACTACCAGTCGTATATCTACTTTGTCTTATTTATTATCATAATTGTTATTATTTATTGCAAATCTAAAATTATATTACTATGTTGAATTTATTTAATAGTTTGTAAAAATGTGTTTTTAGATAATTTATTAATTTTTTAATTTTTATCAATATTCCTTTGTAAAGTTCTTACGCTTATTATTTGATGTTTATCGTTTTCTTTTCTTTTATTCTAATTAATTTATTTCATAACTATATTTACTAATATTAAGGTGAAATGTTAGACTGCATTTTTATGTTACTATTTTACATTTTTATCATGATATATTTAAAAATTATTGTTCTTAAATGTGTGTTTTAAAGAAAACCTGGTGATTACCTACGGGAACGAAATTGGGCGACTCAGTGTCGGTGAATTGCTATATATGGTGTGTAATACTACGACTACTAAGCTCCACTCGCGTAATTAGAACTCTTGCAGTAAATACTGAAAATATATTCACAGTACATTATATTACCTAATAATCTTATGTGTATATAAATGAAATAGTGAATCATATATATATATATATATATATATATATATATATATATATATATATATATATATATATATATATATATATATATATTTGTTATTGTTTTTTATCTATGTACGCATACGCTTCGTCCTTAAACCGGGACTCATCAGCATAGTGATATAACTATTCACTACCGGTCATGCGACTCGAAACCCCGGATTACGAGTATTTTACAACTCAAATCCGACGCCTTAACCACTAGGCCAATTTTAAATAGCGAATAAACTGTAATAATTTCAACACGTTATCGGCGGCTATAACGTCCAGAGCGTTCTACTTTTTTGAGGAAGGAACAATGCATTTAAAGCTAGTGACGTCATACTGTGTTAATACGACACATACAGTGCTCTACTTTTTTGAGGAGCGAGAAATAATAATAAATATTTGTTATTGTTTATTATCTATGTACGTATACGTTTCGTCCTGAAACTGGGACTCATCAGCATAGAGATATGACTATTCACTACCGATCATGCGACTCGAAACTCTGGATTACGAGTATTTTACAACTCAAATCCGACGCCGATATATATATATATATATATATATATATATATTGTAATTGACCTGTTACGAGCTGTTGCACACGGAATCGCATTGTCGACAGGTATGAAACCAAAAGTAACGAATTTAAATAAGTATAAAAAATGTAAAGAAGTACTTATTTATTTTAAAACTCCGCGTTGTCACCTGGCCTAAAAGATAATGGTGTTTTATTTTGTAGGTGGACTAACATTGTTCGGAATTTTCGCTTCCTGATTCGTTTGCCATGATGAAGCTGATGCGTTCTGTTTAACCATAGATGTTTAAATTGAATTAAACAAAATACACAAATAATCAATATTTGCTCGTGTGTTCAGCAAAATGAAGTAAGTTCATATGATCACTGAATTAAAAATAATACCGGAACAGGAAATAGTTGTTTCCGTAAATAATCAAACTCATTACATTAGTTGTTTTCATATCCAAGAAAATCCATTAAAGTGTTTTACTTGGCTTAAAGCATATGAATAAAGTTGTGTATCTTTTTTTTGTATATCAAAACAGGAGAAAACACAGCGCCTTATATCTATGAAAAAGCACATCTTAAGGCTACCAATCTGCCTGCTAACTAATTTTAAGATATTAAACTTACGAACTGCAGATGTGGAATAGAAGAAGTCATATATCTCTGGTGACAAACAATTTGTAACAAATGAAGCCGGTAGGTTATACTGTTACATGTAACACGGATTTCCGTAAATAAAAAACAAGAGAAATGTAAGGTTTAGCCAATCCCAGATGTGAAATAGTCATGAATACAGAAATATATTAATCATCTGGGAATTTTCACTTTTTAATACATATGGTTCACACAAATGTGTACGCCTTATGTATTCCTTAAAATATTGGGATAGCTACATATTTAACTAGAAACCTATCAGCTCATCAATTATTTATGTACGTTTTCAAAACTGGACCTTCCACAATTTCACAATTTTTCTTTCTTCCTTTCTTCTTTCCGGAAACTCGTTTCATAAGAAAAAACAGGAAGTTGGCTTAAAACAAAGAGATTTCCGACCTTCAGTTTTGAGATGAATTATGCTTTACATGATTAGTGTTCAATCATTTGTATTTCATGCTGACACATTTGTCACTTTTCCTCGTGAAAGTAGGTCCTGGTAAAAAGAATAAAAACAAAAAAGTGTAAAGTTTTGCGAGATTAAAAACACACACACACATTGAAAGCAGAAATGAATTAAAAATCTCTTTTAAGAAATGTAGGGGAGGTTTCCACTTTTTTACCCGTATTCCGCCGCTTATAATGTTGAGTGTTTTGTTCCAATGTTATCAGATGCCATTTTTGCGTTTTGGTATGATTCGCCTGAGAATTGAACAATAGTCTGCCAGTCCACTAGTATGACAATTACGCCAGTAAGATTATTCTAAGTAAGCGCCCAAAGGATCATGAAATCCCAATTTAATTGTGTTAATATGTTAAAGAGATTGACACCATAGTAAAAATACAAAAAGTAAATTTGATTTTGAAATGTTACGTCAATTTTTGTAAATTTAAGACACTCTAAAGAGCGTGTATTCTCATTAAAAATGTCTCATTCTATATCTTAATTTTGTAAGCTCAAGTTTCATATCATTTTCTTCATAGAACTATGTTTTTTCTTCGCATTTAAGTACCGTTTCCTGATTAGTGATGTAAACTGGTATGAATATACGTAGTTCTAATTTTTTAACAGACGGTTACATGCGAAGTCGGGGAATTTGACCCAGAATGCACAAATAATTCGCGCACAAGCAACGTTGAAAATTTCGCTCCATTGATGTGTAGTTCAGCGTCTTAAACGCCTTTCACTAGCATACACAGCTGTAGCGATGGTCAGAAGGTGCCGCTTCCTCATGCCGATCCCCCTAAATTGTAACCAGAGTTCTGTTAGCCGTGTAGCTCTAATACTACTAAGCTGAAAAATGGTGAGACTTTTGGGGTCAATTCTGATGTTGGCAGTAGTTTCCCCAATTCTCTCTTTAATAAAGTACTTTTGTCTGGGACCACGAACATTTTGCAAACATCGATAGTGTAATAATGCTATGGAGCAGACATACTGTCTTAACTTTGAGTAAGGTCAAAGTGTAGTATCTGTTCCGATGGATATTACACCCCATAGACTGGTATTGTCTTAGCCTTCGGGGTTTGATTTACGCCGGGTTTGTCCTATGCCGTTCTAGGAGGTCCACCCTCCCAAGTTTATTGCTTACTGCCTGAGGCGCCCCTACCTGGTAATGCCGACGGAACTGCCCAGGCAATTTTTAATGGCCAGAGTGTTCACTTTCTCGGACGTTGGCTTTTCAAACCCCACTTTACCGACCCGACCGTGGGTCACATCTTACTTGTGGGAGTAAGATAAAACTGGAGAGGAGATAAATAAATACTCTCAGTTCGTGGTGTGCTTATTTAAGACGCACAATGCCTCCTTACAATTGAAATAAAACCTTTCTAAGTGTATATATCAGTTTCGTACTTTTTACCCTATGAATATGCTTTGTAGTATTTTAAGGTGTGTGTCTTTATAATATGTTAATGAGTCGATGAGGTGTCGAACGTATATTACAGCTAGTATGTTTATAAAATAGAACAAGATTTAGCAAAATTTTACTGTGCAAAACAATTTTATGTGGCTGAGATAAAAGCTACTAAAAACGGCCAGTTCCTTGATAACCGGACTTGATCGACGTCTGCAATATTTTTCCGCCCACAATGGTCTGAAGAACTGCTTGGCATTTGACTTGGTTCAAAAGGTTGTGGAGACACATCAAAACGACTGACTTTAGCACTCAGACCTAAAGGGAAAACTTTAATTTTCCATCCGTTTGAAGTGTGTTTGATTTGTAATGATTAGTGCACCACTACAAAGGCATTTTATTGAGATAGAATTCTAAGCTCTGTGAACAAAGGGAATACATTTACTTGTGAAATTACGTGCGGTCTACAGTGCTTGCGATTTCGATCTAAGTATTTTTCGCCACACTTTTCTTTTATTTACGTTTATTCATTTTTATTTATTTATGTCTATTTATTTTAATTTATTTCTATTCATTTTTATTTATTTATGTTTATTTATTTTTATTTATTTATGTTTATTTTTATTTATTTTTTATTTCTTTCTCTATTTTTATAGATAAGAAGTTTTCCCAAGAGAAATTACATTTCACAAAAAAATCGCAGGCATGTACTTTTCAATGGCAACATTTCTAAAACAATTTCCTTTAAAAATATAATTTCTAACAAGTTTTGTGTATACGGCGTTCGCTGCGAGTATGTTTACAGTAACTTTTGTTTCCCCTATTGGCCTTCCATATTTTTTCCTGATATGTTCCCTTTATTTATAAAAGAAATGATGAATACTAATTCAGTAAGTTTTATTAAAGTTACTCATAGACAACACATCAACACGAGCACGAAATTCTCATAACTAATATATACATACATTGTGACTTATATATACAATTATCGAGAAAGAATTCTCTCTTCTGACTGATTGCAGATTAAAAAGTAATGTTAACTAGGAAGAAACTTGAACATTGTTATAAAGTGAAAAATAAAAATAATTCGGAAATTGTAAATCATTTAAAATTTCGATTTTTGAGGCGGTAACTGAATGTCAAGTATGTAAAACAGAGCAAATTACTTGTATGTTCATTGATCATTCCTAGTTAGGTTTTATAGTAAGAGTTTAAACTTGTTCCGGCAAAATATATATATATAGAAACATATATTCAGGGAGGCGCTGTATTATAATTAGACAAATAAATAGGTGCATAGGTTTATTAGAGTAAGAATAAAGAATAATAACAATTACACAACTGTTATTGTCGATGGCATTTCTTTGTAGACATGAAAACTTCCGCGAATCAATGGAGTCTGAAACAAAAAAAATAGTTCCTCGACATTCTCAGTTTAAATTCGTCGTGTTTTTGGTTCTATCGCTGATGGAAGCACCACCGACGTCGCCCTTGTCACGGCAGACATTATTTTGGAGATGATCCAGTGGAATTGAAGGTATGGGAAACGACAACTTATGCCGGAAAATCGTGACCACGAAAAGTCGTCTGCAAGGAAAGTTTTTACAGCCGCTGATGAATTTGACGAAAGTATCCGCCTAAGATTGCCAATGGATTCCGATGATTTAAGAGATTAGAATGCAATTATTACTTTTATCTTGCACCATTCATTTCGACTGTGACAAAACAAGTATCCGTAAGTGTGTGGTTAAAGGAAAGAAGGTTGCTTTAAAATTCATGTATGTATGATGCAAATTATTGAGATGTACAGGATGTTGCAGCAAAACCTTGCACGCGACAAAGAGCAAACGAAGACCCAGGGTGTGCTGAATAGCGTGGTGCAGCCCTAGATGGACGAGATCAGGGCCGGACAAGCCTACGACTTCCAACAGAACATCACTCCTGCACAAAAGACTAAGACAGCTTAGGCGTGGTTGATCAACAATGTTCATCATGACTGAGCGCCTAATTTGTGGCTGCCCTTCTCACCCTACTGCAATCAATTTGACTATTTATCCTAGGGCGTGATCGAAGCCAACAGCAACAAGCGCTCCGAAAACATTGTCGGCTCTCCGTAGTCTGCTATCGTTGAGACGTTCGCCGTTATAGACAAGGACATGACTCATTTCACACACGTCTTGAGATGTTTCTGAAACCAAGCTTGGGCACGTACCCAAACACCCAAACACGTACATACATATATATTTTATATAGCAGTAAGTAAGTTATGAAAATATATGTATGGCAATTAAGCTACACAATGGCTTCCGCATTTAATCCCCGTAGGGAATCGTCAGGCTAAAATGCATGGTGTTTGTGTTGCAATAAATATATTTTCATAATTTACTAACTAGCTCTACTCGCGTATTGAGAACTGTTTAAGTAAATACTGAAAATTGATGCATACATACTATATCTCCTTATGCTATTTTATGTGGATACATGAAATAGAATATTTATATATAGAGAGATGACTATATTACAAACACATTGTATAACACAAAATGGTTTTTAGACTTGATGTACTGGAAAAACAACAATTCTAATCTGTATAATATTGAATATTATAGGTATTTTCAGTGTGAGGTACATGATTTATATTTTCCTGATTTCCTTCGTACATATGTATCTATTTATGTTTTTTTCTGGCGGAATCTAAATGATTGAAAATGAAGTCTAATGGATCCCAATTAAAGACTATGTGAACTTATTTTACTTTTACTTGTGTGCGATAAGTTTGTCGAAACAAAACGAATTTAATGAGTGTTAGCATTTATCATCGGTAATTAATTTCCGTGATATTCGAACGCTGGGAATTCAAAAGCAAACATTACAACTACAAAAACGAAATATATCAGTAACGCATATATATATATATATATATATATATATATATATATATATATATATATATATATATATAAACAATAATATTTTTATAAATAAATATTAAATACCTAGAGACGTCGATGTTTCATGCTAACGCAATCTTCAGTCTAGGAACTAATTCTCAACGGTCGATAGGCGCGAACCCTGAACACAAATCGCCACTGATTCGCAGTCGGGGATCTTACCCATAGGCCATTGCCAACTAGTTTGTAAATAGAGAGGAACTTTAACTGTAAATAGCGGAATTCGGCGACAACTCACTAAGCAGCTAGAGTGATCTACGAAACGTCGTTCGTATATATATATATATATATATATATATATATATATAAATTTATGAAGCTCCCATGTGTGTCTTGCTAAGTTTATTACACTAATTTCGGATATGACGAAATGACGGAGGACTAAATATAAAGATTAAACATTTTACATTGATTTAATTATATGAGACTGTTTTAATCGACGAAACGGAAGAGTGTCAATACTATACTTATTGGAAAAAGGGCATACTGAATTCTAACGGTTAGCTTGTTAGAAGCGCAAATTGCACCTTGTTGCGTGTACTTGCAATACACGCCACTCACTGGCAAGCCCCATATAAAATATACAGTATTATTCGAAACTAGCTGTTATTTCCGATGTCCCGGGTGGACACAAATCTCCGTGTGAAATGCTTGAAAACTGTTGGTGTTTTCTTCACTAACATTTTTTAGAGATACGATTTTAAGTTTCTTTTTATTTACTGTTAATTCCTTTTTGATTTCACTAAATATTCGATTCATTGTACATGAGTAATAATTCAATGTGTATTTGTTAAAGTTGCATAAGAGACCCTTAAGATATTTTATAATATATTTTATTTTTTAATATATATATATCATGATACGCTTCTTCGAAATCATCGCTATAAAAAAGGATGCGGTCACTTTCACGTAATTTTAAGCAAGTCATGTTTTCATAAAAATTAATTCGAGTTTTTTTTCATTTTATTTTACTTTTAATTCCAATGAATATTAGATTAATATAAAATGTAAAAAGTTTTAAATTAATGTGTGATTATCGAAGTTACGAATTAACAAACATGCGTACTGGTATTGGCTGTTCATCTGCCGTTATCGTACAAAAGAATTCGTACGTAATCTGATAAACTAGCATTTACCACAAATTCCTTATCCAATACCAAATAAATTAAATCGTTTGCAGGAAAATAAACTATTCCTATTTACATGTATGTTATGTTAGTGCTATTCATTGCATCATTTTTACCGCGAATCAAAACATTATTTTACTCAACGAAATATACTTTTTCGATGATATTTTGCACGTTCATTTGTCTTACAGAATCAAAATTGCCAATATTAATCAATATTCCTAAGAATTTTCAAACGAATCATAAGGAACTTTTAACTACAAACAGAAAGTACTTATTATTTTCTTACACAGCTGAGCTTAGTTTACGAAAATTCATTCAAATATTATAAAGTCAGCCAACAAACAGCCTACGTACTATTATTATATAGAATGTAGGAAATGTTAGGATAGTTTGTGCATTATTTACATTTTTGAACAAAGAAGGTTAAATTTAAATTCGGGGATCAGTTTTACATTAATATTTTCGTAAACTTCATGAAGTTTACGAAAATATTAAATAGTACATGGTGGGCTTGGTGGGCGTTACGTTTTCTATTAACTTGGCATACCCAGGTGTTCAGTCCGTATCGCTAAACCCTTAGCCATCATCACCATAAATACAAGTGCCATTTGACCCAAGCCGAAAACAATAATTATACATTTTGTTGATCTGGAATCATATCTTCGTCCTTACAATATATATATATATATATATATATATATATATATATATATAGTGTGTGTGTTATAATGAAATAAATGTCAGTAGGAAATCCGGGTATCAAAGCTCAGGGTAATAAACAGAGCAAGAATAAAATAAAATATAGTAACACGAAATTCCATAATCATCGATGCAATTATTTGTTTCAACCTTGTGGTATTGTACAGGAATTCGAGTTAGATAATCACTTTTTTTAATCTGAGAATAGAGGAATTCACACTCGACAATTAAAATATATGTATATATATAGAGAGTGACAACTTATCTAATACTATATTTTATTTTATATACATGTATATATATGTGTATATGTATATATATGTACATAAAATATATATGTATATATATATATGTACATGTATATATATGTACATGTACATATATATATATGTACATGTACATGTACATGTACATATATATATATATATGTACATGCATATATATATATGTACATGTATATATATATATATGTACATGTATATATATGTACATGTATATATATATGTACATGTATACATATATGTACATGTATATATATATACATATATATGTACATGTATATATATGTACATGTATATATATGTACATGTATACATATATATATATATATATGTACATGTATATATATATATGTACATGTATATATATGTACATGTATACATATATATATATATATATGTACATGTATATATATACATATGTACATGTATATATATACATGTATATATATGTAACTGTATATATATATGTACATGTATATATATATGTGCATGTATATATATATATATATATATATATATATATATATATATATATATATATATGGATACATATTCACTTGAAAATATAAGACGTTATAAAGCAGGAATGGTAATATGATAAAGAGTTTTAAACTCATAAAAGATGAATAGTAGTTCCCAAAAGCAATGGGAAAACATAGCATATAGATAAAGTGGATCTAACCAAGAATGGTTAGCAACAGTAGTGTGACGACATAAACAGTGAATGGTAATTGTGAAAAGCAGTATTATGTCATAAATGAGAAATAGTAGTTGTAAAAATTGTGGGCGTGTATTTGTTTACACACTTTTAAGAGGGCATGCAATTTTAACTTGGGTTATCATATTCTAAATGTGTTTTGCTCGACCAATGTTCATTACTTTCATCTACATCAATTAAATTCAGTTGCGAGGGAGACAATGTAATTTAATCTATATATATATATAGAAATTTAGGTACGTGTATATATTGTTGCGGTTCAATACACCGCAACCGCGACCTCTGTTCACATTTGGAAAATACGCCATCTTGGATAGACTAGCAGGAGTCGTTGTTTTGGTTTTCTGCCATGATTTTAAACAGCAGGAGCAGCAGTGGCCTCTTAACCCTTTCCATGGAAATGTACTAGCTGCTGCCTGTGTTCTGACATTTCACTGATGTTATTTTTAGAAGGTTGGAAACACCCAGTTTTTAATCGCCATTTTTGTCAACAATGACTAAGCAGGAACCAGCCAGTGAATATTTTCCTTAACTTTTCTGTAAGGGATACACAAGCGTTTCGGTAACTATGCCGATAACCTTGCTAATACATTCAAGGGGCCTGTCAACCAGGTTTTACAGCGAGAGATCTCTTTGGAATTTATTTGTCAAAAAGTAATCCCTTTCACAGGACCGACGAAAGTAACTTGACATAAGTTTCATAAGATCTCTAGCTCCTCGCTCAAATTTTCAGTTCAGCCGGAAGGTCAGGAGGCCCCCACAGAGTCGACCTCCTGCATCTTGTAGTGTCGAGTTCCTGCATCACCGCAGTCGAACTCCTGCATCTTGCAGTGTCGAGTTCCTGCACCCTTGCAGTCGAACTCCTGCTCCCGCAGTTCTGAGTTCCTGCACCCAGCAGTCCGAACTCCTGCACCCAGCAGTCGAAACTCCTGCATCCTGTTGCCCTGAATTCCTTCACCCAGCAGTCTTCAACTCCTGCAACAGCACTCTGCTCGTGCCCCAGCATCCTGCAGTCCTGAACTCCTGCAACAACACACTCCTGCACCTGCGTCTCCAACTTTCTTTTTTCCAACAGCCCTTATCAGGGCTACAAACTACTGCGATATTTATTTAAACAGCCCTTATCAGGGCTACTCCGACAACTACGGCGAATTTCGTTTGTTTTATTTCCCAGCCAGCAAACCACAAAGGTGCCCTGTCAACTCTCACCAACGACACCACTCCTCTTCGGTCCAGTTTGTTGCCATCGAGAGACGTCACTTCTTTATGCCCAGTCTCTCCTGATCCGATGACGTCATCACAAATATCATTTCACTTCTTGTTACCATTTCCTTATGGTAAATAAACAATACCTTTTTTTAACTGTTCACCAGCGTTTGCCCTCTTTTCTTTGTCATTTGCCATTATTTGCCTGTGTCTTCATATTCTTAGTCTTGTGGCCGATTGAACGATCAACCTAACCCCAACTGGTCGGTCGGTCGGTCGGTCGGTCCCGCAACAATATCATGCTTAAAGTGTTCGCTAATGGGCTAGAAGATCAAAGTTCAATTCACAGTCCAGACATACCAAATACATAAAAATTGTACCTGATGGCCCTAGCAAAACACTTAGATGTATAAGATGAAGTTCAAGAGTTAGTCAAGAAAACCTAGAAAAAGAGTTGTCTCTTCCCTACACCTCACTGTAGTAAATAATTAAAAGGGAACCTACGGATCACCGGACTATAGTTTACACTTTACCTACTTCTAAATGTCCTTTATTTCAATATTTGTAAATTTTATTTGCTGGGAAATACATATTTAAACAAAAGTTATTTTTTATGCTAAGAGATTTTATTTAGTCACCGTGTTTCAACGATGTCAAATACAAAATGCATTTCCATGTGATAGTATTTCATTTTCGTTTTGAAAATATTTTTAAATCGAAAATATACCTCAACCTGGCAGAAACTAAAAAAAATATAGGTTTGAATTTCAACATTGAATATTCTGACCTATGTTCTATTACTTTTATCTAAATCAATTAAATTCAGTTGCGAGTGGGACAATGTAATTTAATCTCTATATATAGAAATTTAGGTACGTGTATATATTGATATATTTATATACATACATGATAACATCCTAAACTAATTAACGGATCATTATTAATGTTTGGAATTATATTATATGCAATACGGTTAGTAATTATAGCTTATTTAAGAGTAAAGAAGAAAAACTCAAACCCACAGTTCAACAACTTGCATTATAATTTATTTTAACGCGGAGTGAGTTTTTTCACATGCTATCTAATTACTTGTTACTCGGTGACTCTATGCTAAATTATATACTTGCCCTGTATTGCATTGCGTTGAATTGATCTCTCTTACTCAAAATTTTATATGAAAATTACAACTTCACGGATTTAACACACACCCACACACACTCTCTCTCTCCCTCTTTCTCTCTCTCATATATATATATATATATATATATATATATATATATATATATATATATATATATATATGTGAATGTTAGAACGATTAATCGGAAGTAGAATCGGAAAATCGGAACATTTTAGGATATCGGAATCGGTATCTGAATCTGAACAAAAATTAGCCTAATATCAGATTCAAAAACGCTTATTTTTATTTTTTTTAAACTTTGTTTTTCATTACTTACACAAACTATGAAGTGATAAATATTTATCGATTTTAAACTATAAACGACAAAAGTGGCACAGGTTAAAATAGCACGAGATGAACAATTGCACAAATTAAAAATATAGATGAAAAAATCACGATGACTTTATCAAGATCTAAGATACAAAATATAACTTTAAAAAAACTTAATGTTTACACATTAAGTTTTTTTGTTAATTAAAAAAGAAAATAGTATCTACATTTAAAAGTATATGAGACCTATCAGCTAAATCACCCCACACCAAAGGAAGAGATTCTATGTTTGGGGCGATTACATGTGAACACGAAGAAAACATGTGTAAAAATATTTCAGAATTTAAATTCGGGGATCCGTTTTGTGTATAATGTTTACGTAAAATTATTACCCAATTCTGGACCGTGTCTAAGCAAGTATCGATTTACGGGCATATAAAAAGGATTTTATTTTGTTTAAGAAAGAGTAATATACGTTTTGTTTAGGGGAAAGGATAAAAATCAACAACCCTCTCTTAACCTTACCACTAACCCTAAAACCGATTTAAAACAGACGCCCCCCCCTGAATAAAAACTTTCTCCGAACCCTTCCATAAAATGTCTCTCCGGGTGCTCCCCCCTCCTCCTCAAGAAAAACTCTTCCCAGAACCATCACACACCAAGGGAACAAAAACATGGTTGCATATAAAATAAAAAAAATGGACAAAAATAAACTTTATTATTTTGGGTTCAATATAAAGTATGGGGTTGTTATCATTTTATTAAACTATGGAGTAGAGAACCTTGCCATCCCGCCAAACATCGACAAATTGATGTTATTTGCTTGAAAACAAGAAAGTAAATACTTATTTTAAAATATGGCTTTCAAAATAAGCGTGGTTAGCCCTATTTACAATAATAGGACCTCGCCCTTTTCTTACTACAAACAAGAAAAAAAATAGTTTTATTTACTTGAAAATAATAGAATAAACATAAATATATATACTGTGAAGGATTGAAAATATGCTTAGCCCTTATGAACACTGTTTGGGAGGGAGCTTTACCTTGCACAAATTAGATAAATCGATTTAATTTACTTGAATACAACACAGCAAATACTTGTATTCTCTTACTTCCTCTCTAAGAGGTTAGACGGAAAGCGAGCTGTGGTGTTTCAAAGCCAGCGCACTAGGATTAGCGCCATCTGACCAACTAAAACATTCCTGAGCTGTCTCGTCGGTATTACTCGGTAAGGGAGCCTTGGGCAATTAGCAATAGACTAATCATTTCTAAAAAAGTATGTAAATTCTGAGAGTGAGGAACAGAAAGATACTTCAGCCTGGCAAAACAATGTTACTGTCGGACTGATTGTCGAGGACGTATTCCTTATACGAGGTAATTTTGGAGTATTCGAGCAAATGTTCTCACCTGAGAATTGTATTCTTATAAGTTTTCGGGTTTTTTCAAGTGCATCTTGTTGAACTTGGGAATATTTATATACAACTCGGGAATCTGTACGGAATTCTGAACGGAACAATTAATTCAATGCACGCGAAAACACTTTCTCTCGTTTGGTTAACAGGCCTGGCTATACGACTTAAGTAAGTATTCTAGTAAGACCACTTGTTAGTGCCCGAAGTTTTGAATGCAATCCAGTGAGCTGATACCTGATAAATATAACTACATCACTTACGGGAAAATTTCAATCGTATGACAAGAATTCCGCTCACGTTGTGAAAATAATAATAATGCTCATATTTATGTCAATCAGATGGTGTTTCTAGACGTAGATAGGATATTCACTAAAGTACTCAGTAACAAACATATAGATGTGGTACTGGATGAATTAACTTCAGATACTTCACTGGAGGAACGAATGAAAAAAATATGATGCTTTTTAATGTGGGGAAATTATCGGCACCCAAAAAAGGCAGTCTGAATGGGGACAGAAATGAAAATTGCCTCAGTCTAGAAAATGTTCTCCTTCACTAACCGTAGACCGAAAAAAATTAATGATAGCATCAGAACAAATACTAGAGTTTGAATTTTTTTTTTTTTTTTAGAAAAATATACATGACAAAGAAAGCACAAGCCATTAATATCGTCGTGTAATTAGGGGTCGTTGATCATTCTCTGTCTATCTTACACCGTCTCTCGCCTCTGTTACTCTCAGCTAAATTTATTTCAGTCACCAAAATACGACATTTACTCTAATAGCTATCTTACGTAAAATACCCCCAATGTGTTGAAATTTATATATGAGATGTTACACTTTTATATTAGCCAAAAAGCTAAGGAACAATAATCATGAATGTAGGAGACCAACAAACATTAATTAAATAAATAAACAAATTAAAAACAAAGGTTAAATAATTGCAAAAATGAAAACTATGAATAATAATTAACTGATTAAATGATGACTTTTGTAAGGATTATAAAAAATACAGAATAAGTTTGAAATAAATATACAAATAAAGTTATTTTATTGTCCATGTCACTTAGTTCTAATTATATTTCTTGTCCTGAAATAAAATTAGTTTAAAGTGTTTAGAATGTGATTTTAATTAAATATTTTAATCGTTGTCTTATTGTAGAACTAAACAGATGTGAAATGTTGTATTACATACTAAGTACTGTTTGCCACAAAGAAATACTCTAAGTGCATTATTTTTATTGAAGAAACAAGTTTCAACGGAATTCATATTCCCTATTTACTTGCCTTTCCACGATGGACAAAGTTAGACGCAAAGAATCCATCTTCCCCAAACATAGCACTCTTGATTTAAACAAAAGTGTAATTCAACTCAATCTAGAAGAATTTCCCATTCACTAACCGACGACAGAAATGGCAAAGTGTAGCATTAGAACAAGTTTCGATGGGAAGGCATAAATGTTCAATTTTATAGACGTTCAAAAATAAATCAGATTTTTTTTATTAAGACAAACAAAACGTGTAATTCTATAACGACTTGTTATTGTGTAAAGAAAACAATTACAAATTTTAAGGAAAACTAGCAAGTGTTTTGTCTTATTCATGATTTTACTACGAATACAGTTTGGTCCACTGTTCTTAAATTTTATTCGGGTAATCTAATCCTTTCGGTATACGGCATTGTGCACAGTGATTAATTTCTTAGTCCCATGCTCTTGGTGGCTGATTCCTTCTTTGGTTAAGCTAAATTTTTTACTAAGCATACTACACAGGTATTTATTTTACTAAATAACGTCGTATCAAAGTGCCCTCTTTTTCTTCGCAAATATACTTTTCGAAGTTTTGGGATATTTCTTGATTGTGTGGTGCCTGCACCCAGAACTCCAA
The DNA here is from genome assembly GCA_963556195.1 of Sepiola atlantica. Lineage (NCBI taxonomy): Eukaryota > Metazoa > Mollusca > Cephalopoda > Sepiida > Sepiolidae > Sepiola > Sepiola atlantica. Next base: position 28,304,724 of record OY744524.1, on the reverse strand, counting down.
GATATTGTTATCCCTCATGTTCGCAACGTGTCCTCATCTCCTCTTGAATATGTAGTTTCATGCTCTCCGCTGTTTAGAGCGTTTTCTTTTTCATCTGTAATAGTGTCCACATTGTAATTCCTAATTCAATTTTAATGTATTATTTTGAAATACTTCTTATAGTGCTCAATAGTGTTTTGTTATTTTTGTATTTTAATAGCTTCAAGTCGTCCGTATACATCAGATTTTGTTTTCTTTCCTCTGTGTCTGTAAGCTTGTATACGGTATTATATTTCCTGTGTATGTTATTAAATTACCCATCGCTATGAAAAAGTGTAGTAGTTATGGTCACTTTGCCTGGAAAATACCTATATTTTTCTTAGATTAGCAAGGTGTTGTCCATCGGCTGGCAGTCCCAGTGGTGTTCCCTAAACTGAGTGTTAATAAGTCTCCTCAAATTTAACGCGTTCCCCACTTCTGTCTCGATAACTACTGCAAATGAAGTTGCCTCATAACAGATGCTTACCATCGATTTCTTGTTAGCAATGACCATTAGTCCTCTCTGGGATTTGGATGGTAATAAGCCTCCCCAAGATTTCAGTTCTTTCCGCACTCCTCGAGCGGAGGTCTGCTTACTGCTCTCCCTCCTCGGTTTGTCTATTTTTCTCGACTGTTTACGACGGTTGTATGTGGATTCAGCCAGGGCTGGGGCCATCACCATTTTTTTGTGAGGGGAAGGGTAGTTTATGAAATGTCTTTTAGTTTCTGTTCTTTGAGTTTTTGTGGTGTTCTTTATGTGATTTTTCTTTCTTCCTATTACACCTTGCGGGAATCTTTTACTTTACTCCGCAAAGTCGTGAACGGGGTCAAAAATACGAACGAGAAAGTGCTTAAAAACATAAATATGCAACAAGTAAAGGCGACCCACGTCGAAAATAGATATTTTCCTACGTAGCTATGACATTTGTTTGTATTTTTACGTAGTATACATGGGCTTTTATTAGATGTAAACAAAATTCTTTTTTTTTGCACAAAAAGAAAATGGCGGTCGGTGGTGATTCTCTTACATATCCCCCCACGACCGCCATCTTGGATTTTGCGATTTGTGTGTGACGAACAATTTAATTTCTAATAAATAGCACTTCGAACGGGTTAAACATACAAACAAATGCCACAGGTTAGTTTGAAAATAACTTTTATCGCCTACAGTTACTTTTATTTGTTGTATATATTTTTTTGAGCGTGTTTAGTCTGCTGAGTAAAGTAAAAGAAACCCCGCCTTGCATGTGATTCGTTAGTCTTTAGGTTTCCGCTTTCAACGAGTTCTTCAAAATTCTAGCTGTAGTATCATTGCCGTTCGTTTTATGATCTCAGTCTTCCCTTTGATTGCAATTTCTCTCAGTCTGGTTTCCAAGTTCTTTGGGACTGTTCCTAGTGCTTCTACGATTATTGCTATTACATTTACTTTCTTTATACTTTCAATTATCTGGCGAGTTCAGTGTATTGGCTTTGTTTTTCTGTGTTCTTGGTCTTGACCCTGTGGTCGGCTGGGTCGACTGGAACGGTAAAATCTACGATTTGACAGGATGTTTCTTTCTTGTTGACTATTATGACATCCGGTCTCCTTTATTATATGAGTTTATCTGTTTTTATCTCCATATCCCAGAAGATTGTGTGTTTTACGTTTTCGAGTACTGTCTCTGCTTTATGTTTGTACCATTTGTCCGAGTGTTCGAAATGCATTTGTTTGCATAAGTCCCCGTATACATCTCTCCCCACGCAGTCATGCCTAATTTTGTATTGTTTTGGGGCATTCACTTATTATGTGATTCATTGCTTCGTCTCTTTTTTCCCGCACAATCTGCATGTACTGTTTTCCTGGGTTTTATCTATTTTAGCTTTAAGTAATTCGTCCTTATCGCATTATGTGTGCAGTCGTCAGTAGGGATTCCGTTTCTCTATTCAGGTGTCCTTTGCTTATCAATCTCAACTATTTTTGTGTGTCCTTTCTCTTGTCATTCTTATTAAACGTCCACGTAGTTGTTTTTCTTCCCATTTTTCTTATATTGTTTTTTATTTTTATTTCTGGTTTCGATGCTTCCTGGGTTGTTCGTTCGGATTGTGTATTTTGCTGCCGTGATCAATCTTTCTGTGTTCTTGTTTATGTATTTGTCCTTGTCTTTTTTCGTGTCGTCCATACAGTCTTCTATACTTATCAGTCCTCTTCCTGAGTGTTTCTTTTGTCCAGCGCATGAATGGTCCAGAGTATATTATTAGTGATACTACCAAGGTGTGTATTCTATTTTATTAGTTTTCTGCTATATAATTTCGTTTCTAAGAACTTTCTTGTTCTTCCCAGATATTATTTTCCAATTTTCTCTTTCTATTTCCGTGGATTTGATTGTGTCTGCTTTGAAAACTCCCAAATATTTATAGCTGTCCTGTTTGCCTAGCGCTCTCATCTGCTCTTGGTTGAGTAGGTTTAATGCTGCCAGTCGTCTCCAGCGTTCCCTTTATTCATCTCTATCAGTGCACACTTTTGCATTCCATATTCTATTTTGATGTCCTGGCTGGTCGTGTTCATCAGCTTTACCGGTTTCTTGTTGATTTTTGTTAATTGCTTCAGGTCGTCCGTGTACATGAGGTGTTTTATTCTTTGTTCTGTTCTAGTGTACTTGTATCCGGTATAGAATTTCCTGAGTATGTAGTTGAGCGGCATCATAACTATGATAAACAGTAGTGGTGATAAGGAATCTCCCTGGAAAACGCCTCTTTGTATTTTGATCTCCGTCAGATGTTGTCCTTTAGCTTTCAGTTCTAAGCTCTATGTTCTATTGCTTTCTTAATAAGATTAATAATCGTGTCGGTATCTTGTACATTTTTAGCATTCAATTATCTATGTTTGTGGGATTCTGTCGTGTGCTTTCTTGTAGTCAATCAATGCCATGGATAATTATTATTATTATTATTATTATTATTATTATTATTATTACTTTCTCTATCTACTCTAGTGATAGATTTGTTTCACTATAACAACTTCCTGGAATGTATAAAATGCAGTTAGCCGATAAACCACACGTATACATACGCGAAAATGGTCAGTATAGCTGTTATAGTGATTAAATTTGCTAGAATCGCTAGTAACTAGCGATTTCACTGAGAAAAGAATTGCTCTTTCAGATGAAACTAATAAAACAATTAATGTATTTATCATCTCTCCCCAAACGGTGCCATTTGCTCTGAACAAAGGACTTCATTATAGGCAAATCCGTAAATTCTTCATGTATAACAAAAGCCGTCCTTAGAGACAAGAGAGAAACTATGGAGGATCGAAACAAAAGACATCGAGATCGAAATAATTTATCACCGGATCGTAACTGCTATTCCAAAAATAAATCAATTATCGGAAAGTCACTGTAAAAGAAAAGTTAGTAAAATATGGAACGATGTATATTTTTATCCACAGCGAAACGAAAAAGCGATACTTTTAGGCAGACATGTACATAACAGAATCTTCAACTCCATACATTGGGTTACTGTAAGTTTGTCGATAATGTTACATATCAGTTCCGTTCAATTGATGAAAATATTAAATAGCATTTCAGTTGTAAGACATGTAATAAATATTACTTTACCTATCTTCTCGAGTTCGAGAAAAAACTCATGAAAAAGGTCGGAGGTTATATATATATATATATATATATATATATATATATATATATATATATATATATATTATAATATTTATAAATAAATATTAATTAGTTATTACCTACAGACATCAATGTTTCATGCTTACACAATCTTAAGTGCAGGAAGTTAATTCCTTACAGTCGACGGAGGCACACTCGGATCACAAATCCTATATATATATAAATATATATATATATATATATATATATATATATATATATATATATATATATATATATATATATATATATATATATATAAAGGTACTTAAGCTTTTTTAAGGCAGCTTTTATTCATATATACTTTTATTGCTAGCTACCATATCGCAGAATGGTTCTTGGGTGTAGTATTATTATTATTATTATTATTATTATTATTATTATTATTATTATTATTATTATTATTATTATTATTATTATTATTATTATTATTATTATTATTATTATTATTATTATTATTATTATCAATATTATCAATATTATTATTATTATTATCATGATTATTATTATTATTCTTATTATTATTATTATTATTATTATTATTATTATTATTATTATTATTGTTGTTGTTATTGTTGTTATACTTGATGTTATTTCATTTGCAAATTACCATATCACAATGTAGCCTTAAAAGTAATTTATTATTATTAGCAGTATTATTTATTTTATTCATTTATTTATTTTTATTAATGTATTAAGTAGTTAAATTTAAACTGAATTATTTTATAATTTGATTATTGGGGAAATGGTCGTTTGATCGGTACCACTGAAGAGCCATGAATATTATGAGTCTTTTGTTTGTAAATTCTCCGAAATAGTTAGATGGTAAACAGCTGGTGATCCCTGTTTTAATATGTCACGCTCAAGTTAAGGCCCCCTGTTTTGATTTCTCTGTTAGATACTTGAATCCCCCTTTTTATGAATTTTCCAACGGTGGGTCGGCTTAGGCAAGTGCTAATTCTGCGATATCTGGGATTTAGTTAGTTTATCTGGGAATTTAAACTGCATTTTCTTTTTTTAGTTTAAATGACTCAAAGCTTCTTTAGACTCTGCGTAAGAATGTGTTCAGCAAAACCCGGTGAAGTGCGAACGTCAGTCGCCTGTGTATTTTACAAAAACGGAACTCTAGGTCCACACATAAGCAATTGGGAAAAGCGATTTTTTCACCCTTCTTTGTACGCCTACCAGTTTCAATATTACATTCCAATTTCAATATCAAGTCGCTAGAGCCCAGGGCTGGGTGCAGTATTCTATATATATTGTTTTAAATATTTTAAATATTTTTTTGAAATACCGCGATTACATTTTAAACCGAAATATAACATTGTAAAATTAAAAAAATAAAAATATGAAATTGTAAAAATTAAAAATCAGCATGAGTATATTAAATAATTTATTTTTCACTACTGATGGATTCTTGTAACAAAATGAAACCTAACCGATATTATAAATATTTTCATAATATCAGCAATCAATATCAACAGGATTTATTGTATTTTCATCCATCGGTAACCCCCTTTCCATTAGATAGCAAACCCGACCTTCAAACCTCGGCCTAACGTAAAAAACCTTCCTTAAGTAATAAACTACACCATAATAATCCCGAATACAACAATAACACGGAATCGTTTATTAAGATTATTAAATCGCTATTCTGTAAATTAATAGCAATCGGGCCCGCCCAAATGTGAGCCATGCCAAGGCCACCGAGAGTTAACAAGGCCAAGCAACTAACTTCCTGCCCCCTCTGACGTCATCGTGTTTGGTTAACTTAATTTCGCGCCTTTTTAAATTTAATTTCATAATTCAAAAAGTTAAAATGCATACTGCATGCGCCGTTCCCCATTGCCAGAGCAATTATAAAAATAAATTGAAAGTCTCAGTGTTTGGATTTCCAAAAGAAGAATTACGGAAAATATGGATACACGCAATAAAGCGAGATATGTTTACACCAACTAAATATAGTGTAGTAAGTTTGAATTTTTTTTAATTATATAAAAAAATCAAAAGTCTGAATTACTTATTCATTATTTGATAAAAAAGTAGTGTATAGCCAATAATTATTGTTTCCATTTTTTTTTCGATGTCTTATTAAGTGTAGTATATTTTCTTTTCTCTGTACTTTTGTAGATAAAATCAATGAAATAATAACGGCATATTTAATCAATATTTTCACAAAAAATATTGATTAGACAATGCTTTATTCAATGATAATATCGTTAATTCTTCGAGTTATAATGATTTTATGATTAGTTAAAAAAACATTTTTTATTTTGAACATATACAGATTGTTATATATATAAAAAAATCATGGATTTTTTTATATATATAAAAATATACGTTTAGTAAAGGTGTATTTTGTTTAAAACAAACAAACATTTTCACTAAGATTAAAAAAAAAATAGTTTCATTTACGGTATTTCGTACAATTTGGAACAATGTTATTTAAATAAATAGTAAATCACATTAAATATATTATGAAATTATATTTTTTTGTCTGTGAAAATATTGATTAAACAATGCTTTATTCAATGATAATATCGTTAATTCTTCGAGTTATAATGATTTTATGATTAGTTAAAACAAATTTTTTATTTTAAACATACAGATCTTTATTTTCATTTTAAAAAATCATGGATTTTATATATATATATATATATATATATATATAAAAATATACGTTTAGTAAAGGTGTATTTTGTTTTTTTTAAAAAATACATTTTCACTAAGATTTAAAAAAAAAAAATTGTTTCACTATATCTCCTGTGCTTGTTTATTAATAAATATTGAAAATGTCATTAGAATTGGTTGATTTCCTGAATGTTGGTCAAGTTTTAATTGAAGGGAGGGTCAAAATGTTTTTACATTTTGGGGATCGGCCTTTGATTTTGCACATACCTATCTCTTAATAGCAAGATAGGAGTTGGTGATTCCTTTATTAAACAAACAGTTAACATTGAACTTTTTTTTTGTATAATTTTTAAACAAATTTCAAAGTCTGAATTACTTCCGGTTGATTGGGTTAGAAGTTTAAATAATGGTATCGTTTGTATTTTAAATTATTTCTTCTGGTATGTGAACTTCATTTTCGACCCGAGGACATAAATAGAGAGACATCCGCATTTGACTCCAAAACAGGTAGAACCATTACAGTTAAACTTCGGAAACCATATCTCCGAAATGGTGCTATCCCTCGAATTCTGCCTAACTGCCCCCCTATTTAACTGCATCGTCGACAAGCTTCAGAGAGTCACCAGATTCTAAAAGAGTACGACTTGAAAATTCTGCATTTAAACGTGCTTTAAGTGAAAGCATTGCTACTGATATAGCATATACACGAGAGAAGATTTTCAGAACTCTTGAAGACATAGAAAAAAAATTAAATTTTCTTGACTAAAATTGGAGCATTATTAGGCAAAAAGATAGACTTATTATATGCCATATTAGCAAATATCCATGTCCCAAAATCACACTGTCCCTGGTAATTGCATCTGATTTAGCAGTAAATGTATTCTGCAGTGATGTGGAAATGAATACTATAGGGGAGTATAAGATTCCTAAACATGTAACTGATGAAAATACTCTACACATTTTGATGGAGAACATGAAAAAAATGGATATAGAAGAACAGCAAACTAAACCTCAAAATGTAATTTCTATATTAAAATTAATCTTGTTATTTCTGTTCTTAGTGCAAGATGAATCATTTAAATATTTCAATGCAATTAAATTCATATACGAACAGATAAACATAATGACACTGAATAAGTATAATTATTCGAGTGAAATGATGATATTTTCTTCCTTGTTATATAACTGCTCCCCTAGAGGGTACAGACTGTTAAGAGACACTAAAAATGTAATTTTACCAAGTTATTCGACCATCAGAAGACTAATCTTATCAACCTCTATGAATCCTGTAGTTGAACAACATGATAACAATTTTCTTATGTATATTAAAAGTAAGTTCAAGTTACTAGTGCAGAAAGATATCACATTATCTTTACTTGTTGATGAAATTCATCTAAAACCTTATTTTGATTATAAGGGTGGTAATGTTGTTGGCTTAGCCAACAACATCAATGAAGCTGCAACAAGTGCATATGCTTTTCTGCTTAGCAGTGTATTCTCACAATATAAGGATGTTGTGCACGTTATGCCAACTAAATGTCTCTGAGCTGAGAACTTATTTGACATAATCTAACGTTTAATAATTGGTTTAGAGGAGATAGGCTTTAGAGTATTATCTGTTATAACAGATAATAATGCAATAAATAAAAAGGCTATGTCTTTCTTTTGTAGCCCAGCAAAGCTTTCAATTGTATATCCACATCCAGTGCTAAACTCTAGACCTCTGTTCTTCTTATTCGACTCAGTACATATATTAAAATGCATTAGAAACAACTGGCTTGGCCAAAAAGATGCAAATAAATGCATGATGTTCCCAAAGTTTTGTCATAATGGAAATCATGAATTAGATAACATCCAAAGTGCCCCATTTTCTAGCTTACACAAACTTTATGACCTGAAATCTTAATCACTTTTGAAATATTGTTACAAATTAACTTCAAAGGCCATTTCTCCCACTAATCTTGAACGGCAAAATGTTATTTTGGTTCTGCAAATTTTCAATGAATACACTATTCAGGGATTACTGACCTTAGGAAAACAGAAATGTTTGGCCAACTTTGCAGAAACTGCAGAATACATAAAGATATTTTATATTTGGTGGACAATAATGAATGTAAAAACACCAAATAAAGGTTGTCGGCTTAACAATGAATATGCTAATCCACTTAAATTAAATGAAGAAAGTTATAGATTTCTCTCTGTATTCTGTGACTGGTTAGAATGTTGGAATAGTATTCCTGGAAGAACTGGGAAATTAACAAAGGAAACATACACTGCTTTATATCATACCACATATGCAATTCTTGAACTGACTAAGTATTGCATAAAAGAAATGAACATGACGTATATATTACCTGGCAAGTTTCAAACAGATAACCTTGAGGCAAGGTTTGGCCAGTACCGGCAACTTAGTGGGGATCAATATAATGTCTCTATACGTCAAGTGTTTGAATGTGAAAAGAAACTCAGAATGTTGTCAGTATTAAAACTTAGCCTGCCACTTAATAACCAAACTATTAATTTGAAGAATTTACAAGAAGCTAACTGGGATGAAATGGCAAGGGAGCAACAGCTAGATGTTTATAAATTTAACATAGATGTCACAGATGATGATGTTAATCAGTGCAGAGAAGTACTCCCTGTTATATTATACTTAGCAGGTTATTGCTGTTATGCAGTTTTTACGAAAATGAAATGCAATAGCTGCAAGATTTTAGTATCTGGAAAAGCTGATGCAGAAGAGGTAAACCTGTATTTTCAAGGGATTAACAGAGGTTCTCTGTTATATCCCAGTGATGTAACAAATAATTTTGTTATTTATAATTACATTGTTATATGTAAAATTGTTAAAAATTCTTCCTTTCTTAAGTCGGTCCATCAGAGAAAATTAGGTATGTTTATAACATTGAATGTTTTGGCAGATGCTAATCTTCTTTTTCATGTTGACTCTTGTGATGAGGGTCACAATATTGAAAAAATAGAAAGAATGATTATCTGGAGTTCCTCCAATTCTATACTGAACAATTTTTGTGATATGAAAAATGATCACATCAGTAAGAAAAAGCTAAACAGAAAAAGAAAATTAGAAACATTCTACTTAATATTTTCTATAAGTTTGACTTAAAAAAAAAGAAATTCTGCACTAAAAAATATTTCTGCACTAGTAACTTTGTATTTACATTATTTGTTTGAATTTATTTTGTTTTATTTTTTTAATTTATCGTTTGTTCTCATTTTTAAAACTAACTTATCGTTTGTTTTTATTATTGTTTGTTTACATTTTTAACATTATTCATCGTTTGTTTTTAATTTGTTAGTTTATTTAATTGTTTGTTCCCGAAATTCATAATTCAGTTTTTTGCAGTATTTGATCGTGAATTATTATTTTCTTTAAATTTATATGGAATAAAGTTCAGTTTCAGGATAAATCGAATCGTGTTCCTTCCTTTTCTTTTTTTTACATGCAATTTTTAAAGTTTTCTAATGCTTTGTTTTAAATATTTACAATATCGTATGGTCAACATGTTTTGATATTTTGGATAACTTTAGTAAAGGTGTTTTTTTTACAAGAAATAATACATTTGCACCAAGCTTTATAATAAAGTAATGGATTTATTATATTCCGTGATCATTAATTAATAAATACTGAAAATTTCATTAAAATTGGTTGATTTCTTGAATTTTGATGGATTATTTAGTGAATGGAGAAGTCGAAATGCCTTCTTATTGTTATTACGACGGCATTGTTTTGACACGGAATGCAGTGACGTCATTTTCTAGCCAACCGGCCTGTAGTAACTCTCGGTGGCCACGGCCATGCACCCGTATTAAATAAATAACACTCAGCATAGTAACCCCTTAACGAGTACACAACAGAAATATATACACATGCAACCTCCTTAAGCAGTAATACATTTGTATTTAAGTAAATACTAAGTTACTATTAAGGCAAAAACAACCATATAGTCCGACCCTGTAAACAGGCCAATATCTCATAAGGGACAACTTGAGAAATAACACCGAGGGATAAAAGCGACGCTCACCGTGGTCTGTTCCATTTTTCAAATTGTCTTCTTTCCTTGAGATGCGGACGATTTAATATGGTTTGTAAACGTATTTTCTAAACAGTAAATGCCGACGCGTGTCAATGAAACCATGGTACATCTCTGGAATCTAAAATGTATAGATTTTAATTAAATAATATATATATATATATATATATATATATCTATATATATATATATATATATATATATATATATGAGAGTAAGTGATGTACCGACCTCTCTATATATTTATAACTATCCCTATCTTACTCTCCCTTATCTCTTCCTCTCTCACTCCCTATCTATCTATCTACTCGCCCGATTTCGTAATATTTCGCACTATCCATATAACTATATATCTATTTTTCATCTTGGTGGGTCCTTCTCTTTCGTTCTTTCTCTCTCTATCTATTTCTCTATTTCTCCTTCTCCTTCTCTCTCTCTATCTTTCTCTTTCTCTCTCTCTCTCTCTCTCTCTCTCTCTCTCTCTCTCTCTCTCTCTCTGTGTTGATTAATCTACTCATCTTTCTACCGGTTCCTCTCTCGCAAAATCTGTCCCCTCTCTTATTTCACTAAATCTCCCTCAATTTTATCCATATATATTGCTGTTTGCCCATTCGTCCATATCCTTCTATTTTGCCTCTCTACCTCTATGTTTCTCACTCTATCACTATATCTCTCAACAACTATTCGTTATTCCCGCCCACCCTTTCTCCGTTGTTAGTTATTATTCCTTTGTGATCATTCAGTTGTGATGACTCGCCCGTCTGTTAATCACCATCACCCCCCAAAGCGCCCTATTAACCTAAGTTATATCTCATCTGATGTATGTTTTTACTTCTCAATTTAAATTATGGACCTACTATTACGAATAACTCTAATAATAACAATAATATATTAGATACGCTTAACAGCAGAATAAAAAACGATCGCAAATGTGTGAAACATATTATTGAAATTAAAGGTGGTTAAATGAAGTAAAGTGGCAAAGGAAAATTAAATACAGGATTTCATAAACAAAAGGGAATCAGCTTGAAATAGTCAGTTATAAATTTATACACTATTGAAAACGTTATAATCCTTTTTTTTTTGCTTTTTCTGTTTGTATGAAAATAATTATTGACAGAAGGATTAACACATTTTATTCAACTATTTACGATATTTAATTTTTCAAGAGATAAGGGAATTATATTCAGAGAATCATATTTTTATAAATCTTATATAATTGTATTTGTACTAATATGTTATTAGTAGTGTACAACTTTGGTCAAATGACGAAAACACTTATCATTCGCCTGGGTTCATATTAATATTAATATTAAACTATATAAGTCCGTAAAAAATATTTGTTTATATATATATATATATATATATATATATATATTAGTACTGTAATTTCTCAAACTTCAAGTTAAACAACAACCATTGACATTTTAGTTAGAGTGAGAGATTTATTTCCGAATTCATTTAAGACTATGGTGGTTGTCTTATTTGGTATTTGTTTTTTTTGTACCCCTAAACATTTGAAGTGGTTTTATACGGCAAGCATTCTTTTTGCTAACCCCCAATGGTTGCACAATATCGTTATGCATTTCAGATAGAGAAATCTCCTTGTGTTATATATATATATATATATATATATATATATTATGATTAGATGTTTAGTGTCTGCCGAACCACTAATATTACTTCTATCAATTCTAGTAGTTCCTCTTATTTAATGGTGTGTTCAGTCTACGATGTATTTCAGACTAATCAATGTTTTTAAAATGCTCAATCTAGGGTGAATTTTGGAGTGTCTGTTCTTTTGTAATTATACCAAACTAGCCGGACCCGTGTACATTACACGAAATGATGTTTCCAATACTAATTATCTTGTTCCTAACCTATAAAACAGTTTCGTGTCCGTTCGTCCGTCCGTCAAACTTTTTTCTCGATTTGATCGATCGACTAATTTCGATTTCGACGACTAAACCTTACTTTGTAAATGCTTTAGATTAAATTAAATCTGGCTCCAATCCATGAGTAGCATACAAAGATTCGGAAGGTTGTTGCTTTTGATGTAAGCGTGACACACAAAATAACACACACGCTATCGTATTAATATGCGTCGTCCCGGTCGTCCCCTACGTATATCCCTACACCCCTCCCCCCTTCGATGTAGAACAAATCTTAGAGGTTGGTTGGGATCGAACTATAAACCTGTCGGGCCGACGTCAAAAACCGACGTCAAAATATTACGTCGCTAACCATTGCGCCAAAGGGAAATACTTGAAATCTAACGACAATAAGGTTACTTGAATGCTTTCCCAAATCTAGGTGCGGCACGCATGCGCAGAGCTTTTAATGTAAGCGTGACACACGAACACACACGCTATCGTATTAATATATAGATGATCTAAAATTACCTCCTCTTTAAAAGGGGTGACTGTTGCGTTAGTATAAGACCATCCTCGCGGGCATTAAATTAACCTTTAGAGGCGGGTAGTAAAACATATATAGGCGTGTGTCATTATGTCATCCTCACAGGCATTACCATCTTCTGTTTGCGGATGAAATCATATTCTGGTATGAGATCATATTCTCAGACATTACCATTATATTTGTAGGGGATAGCGTACGTTTAGCCTCAAATATTTTTGTTTTAAATATGACACATTAAAACAAATTGTCTATTTAATATAATATTTCAGAAAAATATGTCAAACTGCAACTTTTTTCACCTATGAAACGAGTCTGTTGGAAATTGTAATTAGGTATTGGTATGATGTTGCATCAGTACATCCGCTAAATAGGTGATCAGTATTTTCGATTTCAACCCAATATAAAAATATAGAATGTTAGGGTTTACAAAAAGTTGTCACAGACGGCTATTCATTAGCGAACTTGACACTTATATAATTATATATACTAGCAAAATATGCGAATAGAAGGAATATATTATTTATGATTCATGTAATATTTTTCAATGTAAGTTTTTTTTTCTAATATAGTTAGCCGATACACCATGTGTAAGATAATGACGAGTGGCAAAAATTAATCGTGGACGAGTACATTTTAAGTGGGGCGTCGAGAAAGAAGCCGACTTGATAACTGTTAAATGGGAGAAGGATTTGCAGTGCAATGGAGACTTGAAAGGCGGCGGTTTCAGAAACGCGAAGAGCCGAAACGCTTGATGATCGGAGTATCCAAGTGCCGGAAGAATGGGAGTTTACCGATGTTAATGGCACCGATGAAGCTTTATTAGTTATGGTAAACAAGCCCGTGTGGCTGTTAAGCTTTCGTGTCCGCTGACTAAAAATGAAACTGAGAAGCAAGTTGGTACTGTGAAGGAATCTCTTAACTTGTATTTCATCACACAGACACGTGGAGGTGCTTGTGGAACAATTGCTTCAGTTCACGCTCGGATAGACAATGCAGAGTAAAATTGTTTTCCAATCGGATATATATATGAACGGGTTTCTAACGGAAACCAAGGCTGTGACCTCAGCAAGAAAAATACTTTCATGATACAAAAGTATGTCAACAGATTTTTTTATATGTGTGTGCGTAGCCAGCGTAAACCATCCGGTGATGGGAAATAAAGAAAACCAAAGTTTTTCTATATACGTTCTGTTCTTTGTCATTGTTGTTTGATCTTACCGGGTACCCCGAAAAAACGGGTAATGCAACACATGTGTGACTTACATGTTATCTTTTTAGGTCAATCAGTAATCTCGTAAACGGGAGGCTGATCTACACAAGTTTACTCATCTGATATCGATAGGAATTTGAGTTAAAGTTCGCCTGATGGAGTACATCTTCTAAAGAGACTATGTATTATAATATCTGCATAGATGCAGGCGGTTATACATGTTTTTTCTCGATGTCCAGTGAGGAGAAACTTCAAGCTAAAGTAAAATGGGTATCTATACACTTAAGATAAATAATATATAGTAAAAGTGCATATCATGGTCTTTATTGTTGTTCAAAATATATAACCGCTAACTTATCCATATATTAGCAAGATATTATCTTCAATTCTGACCTACGTAAAAGTAACGTAGGGAAAGTGTTCTTTATTGAGAACCCGTGAGAAGTGTAAAAAGTAAACTTGCATGAATTATCTATATAATAAAATCGAACGTCATTTCCTGCTGTAAAACTACAATGATATCTCAAGAATACATAACTTTTCTGGGGGGAAGAGCAGAGACACATTTCTTTTGATAATCGACTTGAGCCCAGCTTGGAACGAAATAATATCTGAATGCACAGTGACTTAGAAAAAGAACATTTCTTACATTGAACATAATATCCGATAGTCTTTCTAATATCAAAAGAAATCTATTTAATTTGTAGGGCAAACACGCGAGTAGAATTAAATGGGTCGCACATGTCGTTAAGAACACATGTGTTGTCTTCTGCTTGTAAATAAACAAAACATCAAAGTAGAAATAAATGAGGTTGGCTATTCAAACAACCAATAGCAAATCGGAATCGCGTTTCTTTTTCAAGCAATTCTAAAAGTTACACAAAAAAGAGAAATCTTCGCAAGTCTGGTTTGAATCCATAAAAATATTATAAAGAATAGAAAAAAGAACCGCATTGTGTGTCTCTAATCTGACAGCTGTTTCAGTAAGAGCGTGTCTTAATTGGTGTTCGCCATAAGGACCGCCCCCAAAGCGTATGTGCCGTTTCCATTCGTGTGTGTTCTGTTGATTGTACATATACTTTCGTAAAATAAATCTAAACCGATTTCCAAAAGAAGTTCAGTGTGTAAATCGACTAATATCTTCTCGAACACAATCGCAAATGGTTTGCAAATATTTTGTTGAATATATATATAGTATAATTTTTTTAATCTTCTTATCCTTTTTTTCTCTAAGATGAGCTCATGTTATGCCCGTCTTTAAACATCACTTTGTTACCCTTTGCTTGTAAACCTTTTTGCGTCTATACGTATGTTGTCTCCGCACATCTGGGTGAGGACATAAGGAACTGTCAAAAATATTTTTATCAGTAAAACTAATCAACTAAATACGCTTCTATTCCCATTAGTACCGTCTTTTTGCTGATGTTACTACATAGTTCTAACACAGGTATTCTCATATACTGTAAAAAGTCGGATAAACTAACAAGAAATTCTGTTTGAAAAAAAGATCAGTTTGTATTCCTATATCTCAAGAAATAAGCAATAAAATACAAAAATATATAGAAGATTTATTTATTTTGTACACTAGTGTTTAAGCACACACACAAACACACATATAAATATATATATATATATATATATATATATATATATATATATAAATATATATATATATATAAATATATATATATATATAAATATATATATATATATATATATATATATATATATATATATATATATATATATATATAAATATATATATAAATAAATATATATATATATATATATATATATATAAAAGAAGTGTGGTAAATAAATACCATCAAAGCTTGTTATAGATGCAATATGTATTTTACAAAAAAGAAAAGACAAATCGAAGACGATTTTTTTTTTCCTCTTTATATAAACTAACATTAAGTATGTATGTAGTTTATAGTTATACAGATATTTCGCTAATAAAATTAGCTTATTCATTGTAGTTGAAAATTCCGATGTAATTGGAAAGCCCGCTTCTGTTGATGTGAGCCGGCGAGTGGGATGTTGTTTTTTTTTTTCCTCTCTCGTATGAAATCACGCAAGCACGTGGAAGGTTATAGTTTAAAGGTTCATACTTTTTTTTTTAATAAGCATCCGTTTGAAATTTAATAAAAAAGAAGTGTGGTAAATAAATACCATCAAAGCTTGTTATAGATGCAATATGTATTTTACAAAAAAAAAAAGAAAAGACAAATCGAAGACGATTTTTTTTTTTTTTCCTCTTTATATAAACTAACATTAAGTATGTATGTAGTTTATAGTTATACAGATATTTCGCTAATAAAATTAGCTTATTCATTGTAGTTGAAAATTCCGATGTAATTGGAAAGCCCGCTTCTGTTGATGTGAGCCGGCGAGTGGGATGTTGTTTTTTTTTTTCCTCTCTCGTATGAAATCACGCAAGCACGTGGAAGGTTATAGTTTAAAGGTTCATACTTTTTTTTTTAATAAGCATCCGTTTGAAATTTAATAAAAAAGAAGTGTGGTAAATAAATACCATCAAAGCTTGTTATAGATGCAATATGTATTTTACAAAAAAGAAAAGACAAATCGAAGACGATTTTTTTTTTCCTCTTTATATAAACTAACATTAAGTATGTATGTAGTTTATAGTTATACAGATATTTCGCTAATAAAATTAGCTTATTCATTGTAGTTGAAAATTCCGATGTAATTGGAAAGCCCGCTTCTGTTGATGTGAGCCGGCGAGTGGGATGTTGTTTTTTTTTTTTCCTCTCTCGTATGAAATCACGCAAGCACGTGGAAGGTTATAGTTTAAAGGTTCATACTTTTTTTTTTAATAAGCATCCGTTTGAAATTTAATAAAAAAGAAGTGTGGTAAATAAATACCATCAAAGCTTGTTATAGATGCAATATGTATTTTACAAAAAAGAAAAGACAAATCGAAGACGATTTTTTTTTCCCTCTTTATATAAACTAACATTAAGTATGTATGTAGTTTATAGTTATACAGATATTTCGCTAATAAAATTAGCTTATTCATTGTAGTTGAAAATTCCGATGTAATTGGAAAGCCCGCTTCTGTTGATGTGAGCCGGCGAGTGGGATGTTGTTTTTTTTTTTTCCTCTCTCGTATGAAATCACGCAAGCACGTGGAAGGTTATAGTTTAAAGGTTCATACTTTTTTTTTAATAAGCATCCGTTTGAAATTTAATAAAAAAGAAGTGTGGTAAATAAATACCATCAAAGCTTGTTATAGATGCAATATGTATTTTACAAAAAAGAAAAGACAAATCGAAGACGATTTTTTTTTTTTCCTCTTTATATAAACTAACATTAAGTATGTATGTAGTTTATAGTTATACAGATATTTCGCTAATAAAATTAGCTTATTCATTGTAGTTGAAAATTCCGATGTAATTGGAAAGCCCGCTTCTGTTGATGTGAGCCGGCGAGTGGGATGTTGTTTTTTTTTTTCCTCTCTCGTATGAAATCACGCAAGCACGTGGAAGGTTATAGTTTAAAGGTTCATACTTTTTTTTTAATAAGCATCCGTTTGAAATTTAATAAAAAAGAAGTGTGGTAAATAAATACCATCAAAGCTTGTTATAGATGCAATATGTATTTTACAAAAAAGAAAAGACAAATCGAAGACGATTTTTTTTTTTCCTCTTTATATAAACTAACATTAAGTATTATGTAGTTTATAGTTATACAGATATTTCGCTAATAAAATTAGCTTATTCATTGTAGTTGAAAATTCCGATGTAATTGGAAAGCCCGCTTCTGTTGATGTGAGCCGGCGAGTGGGATGTTGTTTTTTTTTTCCTCTCTCGTATGAAATCACGCAAGCACGTGGAAGGTTATAGTTTAAAGGTTCATACTTTTTTTTTAATAAGCATCCGTTCGAAATTTAATAAAAAAGAAGTGTGGTAAATAAATACCATCAAAGCTTGTTTTGTCTTTTCTTTTTTGTAAAATACATATTGCATCTATAACAAGCTTTGATGGTATTTATTTACCACACTTCTTTTTTATTAAATTTCAAACGGATGCTTATTAAAAAAAAAAGTATGAACCTTTAAACTATATATATATATATATATATATATATATATGTATATATATATAGTAAGCTATGAAAATATATTTATGGCAATCAAGCTACACAAATGCTCCCGCGTTTAATCCCCGGCGGGAGCTTCTGTGTAACTTTATTCCCATAAATATATTTTAATAGCTTACTACCTAGCTCTACTTACGTATCGAACACTGTTGAAATAATACTAAAAAGTGATACATAAAAAATATATCTCCTTATAAAATATTATGTAGATACATTAAATTGTAATATATATATATATATATATATATATATATATATATATATATATATTTTTTTTTGACGTAATCCCTAAATTATTTTTTTAATTTCTTATATATAGCCAGTTGCTAATTAAAAATATCGACCGAGGATATATTCCTTTGCTTTTTAAAAATTATTTTGTTGCATAGATTGAGAAAAAGTATCACCGATATGCATATGATTTTTTCTTTTTAATATTTGGGGGGCAAGAGTGCAAATCCTAGTAGATCTAGCTGCTCCCTTTTTATATAAGAAATGTGACCGTTGGAGAAAAGGGTGTATTCATCTCGTAATCTCTGTATAGGTAAGCTATACTCTGCGAACTAGATCCCTGACATCCGGCTCAACATCAACTGCAGAAAGAAAAAAGAGGGAGGGAAAAAGAAGAAGAATTTTACCGAATCTACGTCAATGTTTGGCCGGAGCAGACGTGAAATTCGTCGCTGCAGATTCACGACAAAAGAGACGAAACGCAACAACCGAAAAGAAAACTTCGAAGGAACATGTTGTGCAAACTTTCTGTGCCTTGAACACCGTTGAATTATCGAAGGACGAAAAAGAGAAGAATTACTTGTCACTATCACAACTATTTATATATGTCGAAGAGTCGGACATTTTAAGTTCATGCACTTCAAAAGTGCCCAAGCTATTTGTAAATCAGCCTCTTAGGCTATATTTTATTGTATTATACATACATCTATGCTCGAATCGAGTACATGGTTTGTTATAACCCCGTCCTATACTATTTTTGTTTTGTTTTCATAACCGGCTCCATTGATATATTTTATCAAAATAATTTTTTTCATTTTTATCGTTTAACTTGTGTTTGCTTCTCGTTCTTTCACAAAGCGTTTGTTGCCTGTCTCTCTATCTTTACAAGTTTCGCGAGAAAGAGTTAACACCCACCTTCCCTTCTATGTGGACGCATGTTTGAACCCAGGAACACCATTTTATTTTTTCTGTTGCGTGACCGTCTTGTTGTTCCCAACGAGAATCGACCATAATATATATATATATATATATATATATATATATATATATATATATATATATATATATGAAACTAAAAGTAAACTTTTAGTAGATAGAACCTATATATATATATATATATATATATATATATATATATATATATATATATATATATATGATGGACTCCCCAATCGATTTAGACGTATGACTGCCACGCCAGGGGCTGCCCGCGCGTGTAATTGTAATTGCAAGGGTTGCACAATCCCAAACCACACTTCACCTGAGTCTACACTGCTTGATTCCAATGCCAAGTAGTTCAAGACGACTGGAAACAATGTCGAGATAAGCAGAGAGAACATGCAGCACCTGGTATTCTTAAATGGTCACCCATTTAGTACTGGCCAGGCTCGACGTCGCTTAACTTCGGTGATATATATATATATATATATATATATATATATATATATATATATATATATATAAATATATACATAGAGATAGAAGAAAAAAGAGTGATAAATATGCGACAGTTGTCTAAATTTATTTCAAATTTCAATTGTTCAATGCAAGGTGTAATCAGTAATAAACTAGTGTTTATTTTTCTTTCCTTAAGCCAAGGCTTTTCAAAGATCGAAATCTTATCATCAGAGGAGAAATACAAATGGATAAGTTGGCTTTCGAAAAAACCAAAGTTCAAACATTTGAAAATTATGACAGTTGTTATTAAAAAAACGTATTGAATGAAGAGAAAAATTCCGTGAAAAGATAAGCAAAAATGTCCGGGTGGTAAATTTCCGTTGAAAAAAGTCCGGTGAAAATTGTAGAAAGTGAAGAAAAATTCTTTGTGTGGGAGCAGATTGGAAAAAGTGCTCAAAGTGTAGGTGAGTCCAGATGCACTTAAAGGAGGTTTAAAATATATACATATATATATATATATGCATATATATATATATATATATATATATATATATATATATATATATATATAAATGTATACATATATATATAAATATATACATATATATATGCATATATATATATATATATATAAATATATATATAAATATATACATATATATATGCATATATATATATATATATATATATATATATATATATATAAATAAATATATACATATATATATATATATATACATATATAAATAAATATATACATATATATATATATATACATATATAAATAAATATATACATATATATATATACATATATATATATATATATATATATATATATATATATATATATATATATATATATATATATATATATATATATATATATATATATATATATATATAAAGCAAGACATTACTTCTCATACATCTGACCGGGGCGTCCAGAAATCAGATGGTTGCCTTTCTTTGATGGCATCACACATTCATGTATTTATATATTTGTACTTAAATGAGAGTTTATATGTAAAATATCTTTATAAATTCACATAACCACACCAGATGTTCAATATTTATAAATACTGAGAGAATGCTTTCGTGGAATATCATCAGAATAGAGTATTTCCACTAATCAAAATACTCTATTAAACATGTTAGCAAGCGAAGCAGAAAAATATATAATCAGATTAGAAAACTTGATTTAAAAGTTGATTTAAAGGGGCATAAGTCAGGAGGTAGCAAGCGATAATTTAACTTGGTTGTATTTTTGACGTGGTACATTTATGCTATAAAGTCGCTCGGATTCTTTGTGTTCGACTTAATCCTTATTAATACACCATTACTTTATTAGCCTTTCAATAATGATCTTTGTTATAAATGAATGTATTCAGATAGAGATTTCTGTATTACTAATGATGCTTACAGATTAAAAAAAAACTAAATCGACATAATTGATACGCATTTAACACCTGTCAGTACAATAGAATGTTAAGCATTGCTTTTTTAATACTATTCGTATATCACAATTGCTTTCGAATTTGCGATGATTTGCTTGTATTAAGTACCAAATGATTCAAACAAATACCCACAGGTAATACATTATTTTATCTACGGAGATAGGAATATAAAAGAATTCGAAGAAAAATAATGGAACACGTGTGATTTCTTGCGAAAAAGGATCTGTTTTATCACAATCTCTGAGTTGAAATTGCATAAATAAAGTATATACTTAAAGAAATAAAATGTATGTGGTCATATATACATATATATATGTAGTATATCTAAAAAATGCATGTATATACATGTATATATATTCTATGGACATATATATATATATATATATATATATATATATATATATTTCATTTATCCACATAAGATTTTATAAGGAGATATAATTTTTTATGTATAAATTTAAAAGTATTTACTTCAACAGTGCTCGATACGTAAGTAGAGCTAGGTAGTAAGCCATGAAAATAAATTGACATAGCTTACTATATATATATATATATATATATATATATATACATATATATATATTTCATTTATCCACATAAGATTTTATAAGGAGATATAATTTTTTATGTATAAATTTAAAAGTATTTACTTCAACAGTGCTCGATACGTAAGTAGAGCTAGGTAGTAAGCCATGAAAATAAATTGACATAGCTTACTATATATGTATATATATATATATATATATATATATATATATATATATATATATATATATAAACTATGAATATATATATACATATTATGAATATATATATATACATATATATATTATGAATATATATATATACATATACACATACATATATATACATATATATACATATATATATATATATATATATATATCGTGCGTCTGGCTTGAATGGTTATCTCTACACTGATGATTCTGCAAGGTACACGTATGCGTATGTAGATAATAATTAGATATTGATTATTAATATATATATATATATATATACTTTTTTTTTCGTGTGTGCGTATTTGTGTATATCGTGGGAGAATGATAAATATTAAGCTGCATTTCGAGTGGATTGTTTCACAGGCGTCAACCAAACTTACCGTCTTCCTATGTCTTCATATATATATATATATATATATGCCTCTCTATATACAACTAAGCAGATGTTGTTTCTACTAGACATATTGATCGCATAGTGTTTATTATGGTTGAGGAACCTTGAATTCTTACAATCTGAAATAGAAGTGAGATTTACAGATCTGACTCTTGTACTTCTAAATTTCGTATTGTTACCTGGAGAAATCATTATAATGATCATCGAAATAAATAAATTACGTCGATGGCAACGGTTTAATTCGTTGTTTTTGCATGCACATAAAATTGTGAGACCACGCCATACGCTATATACTATGTTACGATCAATAGAGGTATCGTTTGAGAAAAGAAACAATAATAATTCTACAAAAATCGTAAAAATCGAGAAAGAAATTAAAAGCAATTCACTTTCATAACTACTCAAAGGAGGTATTGGATAGAAACGCTATTTCAATTGTTCCTCATTTAGCTTATCTTTGAGATATGTAGACAACATCTCTTTCATCTTTGACATTAAACATTTCATATGAAAAGTCGTGCATATGCATGAGAATAGTAGATATCATCAGTACCTATAGATTTATATATATATATATATATATATATATATATATATATATATATATATATATACATATATACGTATATGCTTGTATATATATATATATATATATATATGTGTGTATATATATGTATATATATGCTTTTATATATATATGTATGAATGTATATATATATATGTATACATATACTTATACATATATATATATATATATATATATATATATATATACATATATATAACCACGCGCATGTAGTATATATATATATACATATATATATATATATATATATATATATATATATAAACAGGCGCATGACGTATATATATATAAGAAATACGGTATATATATATATATATATATATATATATATATATATATATATATATGTATATATATATATATATATATATATATATATATATATATATATATATATATATTGATATGTAACCCAGGCGCATGTAGTATGTATATATATATATATATATATATATATATATATATATATATATATATATATATATATAAATATTTTTATGAATAAGGGAACATTTCATTTACTATCAAATAATGTTCAATAAACAAAATATTCGTATATATATATAATAAATAAATAAATATATATATATATATATATATATATATATATATATATATATATACAACAATCCGTCATTCTATGTTATGCATAACACTAGGCAACACCTATTCAGTTGACCTTTTTACACAACGAAAAAGTTTCAAAGTTATTTCGAACACACTGTATATATATATATATATCCCCTTAGTCAAATTCACTAACACTCCCACCCCTCCCCTTTTTCATTCCTATCCGTCCACATTCATTTTACATTCTGCCACTGACAGACTTCTCTCAGCCCGGACCTTGATCCAGCGCTTTTAGTAGCCACGGCTACTACTTTCTCTCTTCAACTCATCATGTCAACCAAATAGTTCGATGTACTTGCATGCCATTTTTCTTAAAATTATCATCCTGAAGAAGTCTTACAATAAAGCCATGATGAATATATAAAAAATATCTCTTGGTTTCTACATTTTCTATTACGTCGGATGACTCCCATGTTTCCTTTCTCATATATATATATATATATATATATATATATATATATATATATATATATATATATATATACATTGTTTCTGTTGTCGTTAATGCGTAACACTCCCTAAGCAGTTGATACTAGGTATACACCTATTATGGATGTTCGTTACTTGTGTTGATAGCGTATTAAAGAAAAGCTCTGAACGAAGATCTTCGCTAAGATCAAAGTGTAGTATCTGTTCCGATCGATACTGCACCCCATAGTCTGGTATTGATCTTGGCCTTCGGGGCTTGATTTACGCCGGTCTATGGGTCTGTCCTGTGCAGTTCTAGGAGGTCCACATTCCCAGGCTTCGCCTGGGGAGGAGTAAGTTTATTGCTGACTGCCTGAGGCGCCCTTACCGGGGAATGCCGACGGGGCTACCCAGCCAATTTTTAATGGCCAGAGTGCTCACCTCTCGAGCGCTGGCGTTACAAACCCCACTTTCCCGACCCGACCTTGGGTCACATCTTACTTGTAAGATAAAACTGGCCTTGTGCCTAACTCCTGGAGAGGAGTAAATAAATACCCTTTATACGAGAGTCGCAAATAAAGCTTTGAAGAAACATTCTCTAATGTTGATGACTATTTATATATATATATATATATATATATATATTAACAGTAATATTTTTATAAATAAATATTAATTATTTAAATACCTAGAGACATCGATGTTTCATGCTAACGCAATCTTCAGTTTAGGAACTAATTCCCGACGGTCGGTAGGCGCGAACCCCGAACACAAATCGCCACTGATTTGTAGTCGTTGATCATATCCAAACGGCCATCGTCAATTAGTTAGTAAATATAGAGTAACTTTAACTGTAAATAGCGACAAGCTGCTATTTTCCAGGCAGATAGAGTGATCTTACGAAACGGTGTTCGATATATATATATATATATATATATATATATATATATATATATATATATATATATATATATATATATATATATATATATATATATATATATATATATAAATAATATTCCTAAATAAACCGATATAAATATGTGTTTCATGCCCAACCTACAAGCACCAATAAGGGAGGAAACAATAGCTGCCAAAAATCATATTTTACTCAGCAGTCGCGGCGCGTACCGTGGTCACCATCGCGCATTGTCTGGAGATAGGAGAGTTAATTATCGTCTAAATGGAAAATTCGGCGACCATCAAAGAAGGCATCAGGATGACTAAATAGGCGGGGCCTAGCGTATCGCATTACGGTATAAATTATGGCTTGTTGTTTACTTACTTAAACTGATTATTCTAGCAAGAGATGTGCATAATTGTTTATTAACAATATTTTATAAACTGGAAAGTTTAGACGTCATAATTATCAGTCTTAGCTAAAAAAATTTGAATGGTTAATTTCGTAAGTCCAGATTGGCATATTAACATATCGATTTGAAAAAAAAAATAAAAAGAACGTATTCATCCTTGAGATTTTAGCAAATGAAAATTAGTGCATACATAGTTGCTAAGTACATTCCCGTATCCTCATATGAATGTGTTTAAGTATGGTTTATGAAGTAATCGGAATACACACAAACGCACACACACATCTATATATATATATATATATATATATATATATATATATATATATATATATATATATGTGTGTGTGTTTTTCGTTCAAGTGTTAAAGTATTGCATGGAAAAAATTGAAATAAAAGCCAAATTAGCAATACAAGATTAATTTATTATTTTTTTTTTTTTTGATGAGAAAAAAAAATGACTCAATACTGGTCACCCCTGAAGAAGGAATTTTATTCCGTAATCGATAGGATTAATGTAAGAAAAAAAAAATTAATCTTGTATTGCTAATTTGGCTTTTATTTCAATTTTATTAATTTTCCATGCAATACTTTAAAACTTGAACGAAAAACACACACATTACTCGACAGCGAGCCAACGCATCCCTCGTTCGACACCGGTTTTGAATCCTACCCGCCATTTCATAACATCAAGGCGATGACGTCGTACCATCAAAGACGTTTATCAAATTAACAAAGAAATAAGTTTCTTTATTCTTGTTTTTTGATGAGAAAAAAAAATGACTCAATACTGGTCACCCCTGAAGAAGGAATTTTATTTCGTAATCGATAGGATTAATGTGAGAAAAAAAAATTAATCTTGTATTGCTAATTTGGCTTTTATTTCAATTTTATTTACTTTCCATGCAATACTTTAAAACTTGAACGAAAAACACACACATTACTCGACAGCGAGCCAACGCATCCCTCGTTCGACACCGGTTTTGAATCCTACCCGCCATTTCATAACATCAAGGCGATGACGTCGTACCATCAAAGACGTTTATCAAATTAACAAAGAAATAAGTTTCTTTATTCTTGTTTTTTGATGAGAAAAAAAAATGACTCAATACTGGTCACCCCTGAAGAAGGAATTTTATTCCGTAATTGATAGGATTAATGTGAGAAAAAAAAAAATAATCTTGTATTGCTAATTTGGCTTTTATTTCAATTTTATTTACTTTCCATGCAATACTTTAAAACTTGAACGAAAAACACACACATTACTCGACAGCGAGCCAACGCATCCCTCGTTCGACACCGGTTTTGAATCCTACCCGCCATTTCATAACATCAAGGCGATGACGTCGTACCATCAAAGACGTTTATCAAATTAACAAAGAAATAAGTTTCTTTATTCTTGTTTTTTGATGAGAAAAAAAAATGACTCAATACTGGTCACCCATGAAGAAGGAATTTTATTCCGTAATCGATAGGATTAATGTAAGAAAAAAAATTAAAATAATTTTATCTTGTATTGCTAATTTGGCTTTTATTTCAATTTTATATATATATATATATATATATATATATATATATATATATAGAGAGAGAGAGAGAGAGAGAGAGAGGGGGGAGAGAGGGGAGAGAGAGGAGGAGAGAGGGGCAGAGATTTATATACGAGACACGCTGTCATTTTTCCTTTTGATAGATAATTCCGTGCTTCAGCAATAATGAAACTAGACAATACAATTTTACATACATTTTGGATTTTTAGTTTTCTTTTAAAAAATCCAATAAAGTAAACACAACTTAATCTAGTCTCCTACTTCAAATGTTTCATTTCCTTTCTAAAACTTTTACTCCCTTATATTTTGGTTTCAATGCTTGAACAAGATTGAACCCATATTGAAATACAAAGTGGTGTATTTTCGTGTTAAATTGCATACCCACAACGTTGACATCATGTATTGGAAAAACAAGCAAATACACGTGATCCTAAATCTTTATATTCTTATTTCATGTGTGTGTGGTTGTGTTTGTTATATGTTATTTAGGAGAGGACTTTTAAGCATAACAAGAAGACAACTAAATCTCTTTCATCAACCGATTTTACATGTAATTAAATGTTAAGAAAAGTGCTTGTTCTTTTAAATACTTTCCACCGCTCTCTAGGTAAATATAGAAATATGAAATTTGAAACATCATAGACACTAAACATATTTTTTATCGTGTGGCTTAACGTTTTACAAAGTGCATCCTAATAAAATATTCTTCCCGCTTTCAAAATAAACAAAATGTAAAAAATAAAGCTATATGGAGAAAATAACGCACATTTTTATATTCTGAATTTTAAAAGTTTTTTAAAGGTGACCCTCGCTTTCTACACCCTCCTAGCCTAACGAGCACATGTCCTTTTTTACTTACTAAAGGCGAATGATTCGCCGTCTATTAGTTCATTCATGTGTGCGTTTCTCCCCACCCCCTTAAATGTGTAGCTCAGCACCTGCAAAATTTCAATGTGTTCATTTTCTATTCCTTTCATTTTTTTACTATCTTAACACCTGGATGCTATTTTTCTAACAGAATGATGACTCACGATTCGTTGAACTGATATATGTAGGCGTGTTCTCAGGTGATAGATCCAATAGGGGCGCATGTAAAATGTACCGCAACTTGGCTATGGGCATAAATACGTCTAATTTGAATTTTAAGACAGATATGACGCCTCTCTACTGCTTTTTGTTTGGACTTGTCCTAAAATCAGACTTGCGGAACTCCACTGTTTATTTTTTACCTCAGACAGTGGCCAGCGGATATAATTGTAAACTTAGATCCTAGGGCAATGTAATATATATATATATATATATATATATATATATATATATATATATATATATATATATATATATATATGGGAAAATGAAAAAGGAAAACCAAAAAGGGATGTTTTTTATGTGTACATCAACGTTTCGTCTTTATTTATAAGACTTCATAAGGATGATAATATAAAGAAAAATGTGATGCAAGTACGTGCACATATAGGGTTGACATTATAGGAAGAAGGGAAGAAAGTAGTAGCCACTACTGGAGAAAAACAGTAGGGCTGACGTCCGGTCTTAGTGGAGTCAGTAGTGAGGAATGAAAGTAAATGTTTGTGAAACTGAGTCGAGAAGACTGGAAAGGTGGGGGTGAGCAGGGATACTGTGGCTGGTTGTAAGAGAAAAAGGTGGGGGATGAGCGGGAATAATCTGGATGGCAGTGAGTGAGGGAGTGGAGGGGTGGGGAAGTAGGAGGCTGGAATATTTGAACATATGTGTATATATATGTATATATATAATTTATAACATATACTATTAATTTTAAGTAAATATTTAATTATTTTTACCCACATACGCCGGCGTTTCTAGCTTTTGCTCTCATCAGTGTAGGAAATTATAATCTCATACGGTCGCAAGGTTCGAACCCGGTTACAGAATCCCCCTAGACGCCGTAAGCAGGCGTCATAACTAAACACCCACGAGACATTACCACGTCAAGAAAGGGAATGTAAGTTCTATGTATGCGAAGGCGGCACATATAGAAACCATTTCTCGAGGTGTGTATTTCTCATGTAATCCTAACTATGTGAAATATTAAACAGTTCTTAAAAAATGGAATTGTATTTATTTACACCTTTCCTTGTAAAGTGCCCACCTTTATGAATTTCTAAACATATAGTGGATACAATTCCAAAAGTCGCAACTAACTCTACATGTTTACATAATACACTGAGTTACTAAGACCTAAGATTAATTCGTAAAATAGTGTCTCTTTATTACATATTATTATTATTATTATTATTATTATTAGTAGTAGTAGTAGTAGTAGTAGTAGTAGTAGTAGTAGTAGTAATATTATTGTTACTCACTAGAGGGTTACACACAGGTCATCGTTAGTGATTGATAACCGACAACACCCGGTAGTATTCTCTAGAGGTCGAGTGACAACAAGCCTCTTCAAATTTCCAGTACTCTCCACCTTTTTTCGATAACCACCGTAAATAATCTTGCGGTATCGCAACAACCGCTTACCATTGATTTCTCGCTGGTAAGGACCATTTGTCTTCTCTGGAATTTCGGTGGCAATAAGCCTCCTCAAGGTTCGAGCACTTTCCGCACTCGTCCAGTGGAAGTCTGTTTGTTGCTGCCTCTCCTCGGTTACTCATCGTCTTTGACCCTTTACTATAAGGTTGTGTAGTTTCAGCCTAGGCCGGCGCACTTTTTTCGTAGGGGAAGAAAGCTTATGGTGTTGTTACTTGCAATTTATGTTCATTGGTTCATTTTTAGCTGTGTCAGCTGGGGCCAGTGTAATTTATTGGGGAGGGGGGGCTAGTGATGTGATGTTTCCTGCGGTTTCTGTTCCTTGGTTCGTGATGGGGTGTTCTTCATGAAATGTTGCTTTCTTCCTGCTGTAAATTCCATGTGACTGATTACCCTTCGTAGCTTATGCGGGTTTTTTTTTTTGCATTCCAGGATTGTCCTTAAGATTGCAGCTGTTTTGGTCATTACCGTCCTTTGTATGGTCTTAGTTATCCTTTTGATTACAATTTCTCCTAGTCTTTTCTCCAGACTATTTGGGGACTGTTCCTAGTGCTCCTACAATTATTAGAATTATACTGACTTTCTTCATGCTTCCTATTTCTTTCAGTTCTCTGGCCAGTCCCATATATTTGCTTCGTTGACGATTTAAATTGAGTAAAGCTGGATGGCATCACAGAACAAAATCGCATTACGTTGCTGAATTTTAATCATCGACGATTTCCTGTAACAATCCGAAAACTGTTCTCTGCGCGTTTCTCCGCCGTTTTCTTATACATTCTCCTCTTTCTCTAGCTTTTTGTTCATTTGCTTTTGACACCTGAGAATGATTCGACGAAGAATCGAAAACGTTCGTAGAAACCTATGGAATACGTTATTTCTTTAATTTTAATACATCATCAGAAAAATTGAAAAAATAAAAAAGTATAGTTAAACGTACGGAGTACGTTGTTTTTAACAATGTTTGCATAAATGATATAATGCTGCCTAAATACACACAATATATATATATATATATATAATTTATTTGAAAACTATATGTTGCCTAATTCAGAATCGTACCGCGCTTTCATCCAAATGAGTAGACTTTGTACATTTTAAAATGTCTATACCAAACGGATTCGTCAGCGTACTGAAATGTGATCTACACATAATGAGAACTCCCTTGGTGACTTCTAAAATGTAAAAAGTCAACCCACTTGTATGAAACCGTAGCACGATTCTGAGATATGTAACGTATAGTTTTCAAATAAATCATTGAATTACCTCTCACTCTTATGCCATCGAGCACTTTATTGATTTCCTTTCAATACAACTTGACACACACTATATATATATATATATATATATATATATATATATATATATATATATATATATATATATATGTGTGTGTGTGGGGGGGGGTGTATAGTTCGGAAGCAAGCCATTTCTTATGCAAGCGTCATTAAAGACTACGGAGTTCTCGCTCTTCACGATCGTTCTTGTCAATTTCTCGACGCGGCGAGCGATTTATCGGTTTTCGGGTGTTAACCGGTGGAGTATGGCACCTAGCGTTGTGTCGTGGGGCATTCCTCTAGCGCTTTCGATCTCTCGATCGTCTTCAGGAGGTTGTGTCTTATTGTTACTAAGATCCGTATTTATAGTTTTATTATTAGTTATATATCTATTAATTTACATATGAATACATATATATACAGCGCTATATATAGCGCTATATATAGTGAAAGCGCTAGAGGAATGATCCACGACACAACGCTCAGTGCCATACTCGTTCGGTTAAAATCCGAAAACCGAAGAATTGCTCACTGCGTCGGGAAATTGACGAGAAATATCGTGAAGAGATAATTTCGAAGTCTTTAATTACGCTTGCATATATATATATATATATATATGTGTGTATATATATATATATATATATATATATATATATATATATATATTGGTACAGAAAAATTGGTACAACATTCGTACCGTCGGTTTCAAGCTCGGAAAGTCTTAGCAATCCGGCTCTCTTCAGCTTCTGTTGTCATCTGTTTTGGAAATGTGTCGTCACATGACACTCTCGTTGGGACGGGTTATTTGCTCAGTGTGTTATGTATGTTTGTTTGAATTTAAATTTAGTGTAATGAAACTGTTGAGATTTAAAACCGGAGGAGATTTGGAGAGATATAATAATATAAGATTAAAGGGAATAAAAAAAATTAAATTCATTATTTTATTATTTTTATGAAATTGAATACTGATTCTAAATCAGTTTTATGAGTATTTTTATCCTCGTAAAGGGTCCTCTACATATAATAAAACATTAGACCAGCTAGTACACACACAAACACGCATATATATATATATATATATATATATATATATATATATATATATATATACATACATACATACATACATACATATATATATATGTATATATATATATATGTATATATATATATATATATACATATATATGTATATATATATATATGTATATATGTATGTATATATATATATGTATATATGTATATATTTATATATATATATATGTATATATATATATATATGTATATATATATATATGTATATATATATATATATATACATATATATATATGTATATATATTGAGGTTTCTTTGAACTGTGATCCTCAATATTGAATAGCTGATCCGTTTTTCCGTTCCAATAGATCTGAAAACGATCCCTTTTTGTATCGATGCATTGATCGCTTCTTATTTTGATTAAATATTAATTTCCATGAGTAAGTAACAGAAAAAAGGATTTAATCAGAGTTTAAACCAATGGCGAACTTCTTTGTGCTCTGCAGCATGACAGTAATAGGTCGGAGTTAATTGGTGATTTGTCATAAGTCTAACAAAGCCTCAACGCCAAATAATTACTTAATTAAATCCATATGCAGTAGCTGGACGTTTGATGGTTTACAGCATGAACTATCAACAAATGATTCGAACGAAACTGTCAGCGCATTCCAGAGTAAAGTATGCCTTATTTAGATTTAAATTCCGGCACCTCGGTTTAGGTGTGCACGTGCTACAAGTTATGCCAGAGAATAGAGAGGATGATACGGAAACAGTAAATCAGACTTATTTTGTCTTTCGAACGTTCGGTTGAAAACTATTAATGTAAATTATATTAGGTATAAATGTGTTAGACTGTCGTCAGAGCTTTCTTATAACTCGCGATTATTAGGATTTCATTTGAAGGTCACTAATACTATTGATTTATTTGTATACACTTTATACACATATTTAATCATTCAATTAATATTAACTAGCGACACCCGTGGAAATTCTGCAGTGTACCTGTCATAATTAGTGTATTGCGTCGCTGCGTATGACTGTTTATCTCCAAACCCCTTATTATTATTTGTTTGTTATGCCTTCTTGGTCATTTCCCTTTTAACTATCTTCTAAATTCAACTGTTAACAAATAATAAACTGTTAGGACAGTATCGATCTCCAGATAAAATTATGTTAAATATTTCATTTGACAACTCTCAAAAGGGCCTCCTCAATTTCTCCCTCCTTCAACTTTCTCTGAATTCATCCCACCTCATTTAAAACTGATCCACGCTATTGCTGTTCTGAATCCGATCTGGCAACTTATTTCCAAAACATATTACTCTGTGAGCAAAGCAAAAACCTAACTGGTTAACAGATCTAGTTTTTGCACACTGTCTTGACAAGAACCATCCAGATCTAGTAGAAATACGAAAAAAATGGCCACCATAGTAAGAAATGCCATTAATTATCTTGAAAGTCTTAATCATATCACCTCTCATTCTTCTCTCCAGCAAAGTAGTCAATCCCAATTTATTTAATCGTTCCTTGTAACTGTACTCCTTTACTTTATTTATTAGTGTTGTCACCCTTCTTTTACGCCGTTCAGTTTCAATATAACATTCTAATTTCCATGTCAGTCGCTGGAGCTCAGGCCTGGGTGCAGTATTCTATATGAGGTCTTATTATAACTTGATATATCCTTAACACAACATCTGTCTCCCTCGAAATAACATCCATTACAATCCAGCCGGTTATTCTATTTGTCCTCGATACAAATGTCAACATTTGATTATTTGCCCGAAATGTATTGTCAAACCCTGCTCCCAAATCGCACTTTCCATCTACTTCTTTGATTTATATGTTGTTTAGTACATATTAAACTCCAACATTCCTTGATCCTACATGTAGTGCTTTACATTTGTCTAGGTAAAATTCCAATTTCCAAATGGCATTGTAGATGTTTTGGTCATTTACATTTCATGGAAGCCCAGCGCAAAAGTAAGAACGTTATTATTTTACAATTGTTGTTCAAACTTGAACATACTTATCTAAATGATCTGGTTAATAGAGTTTATTATTATATCCGGTTATATGGGTATACACTCAACAAGGAAACATTGCGACATATATTTGCATTTTGCAAAGTTTACTTTAATAATAATCATATTTTGTTCGTATAGTGCGTCTAAAAATGTTTGTTTGAAGTTATCAAGAGTGAATGTAAATTATTCAATTATTTATATAACATCATAGGGGTATGTCGTTATACACAGATAAACAAACACACATATAATATATAGGTACGTGCAAAATCAATGGCCGATTCCCAAAATGTAAAAACATTTTGACCCTCCCTTCACTTAAAAATTCACTAAAATTCAGGAAATCAACCAATTTTAATGACATTTTCAATATTTATTAATCAACAATCACGGAATATCATGAAAGCATTATTGTTTTTAAATCCTAGTGAAAATGTATTATTTTTTTTAAACAAAATACACATTTACTAAAGTGATATTTTTATATATTAATAAAATAAAATGCATTAATTTTTCTTTGTTTTTTATGAAAATAAAGCATTGTAGATGTTAACAATTAAAAAAAATGTTTAATATTTTTCATATATTACGAAAAAGGCCCCTAAATACCGTGTTAACAAAATCATTATAACTCGAAGAAAAATTATTCCTTTGAATTAGCGATATTATTATTAAATAAAGCATTGTTTAATCAATATTTTCACCAAAAAATAATATAATTGCAAAAAATATTTCATGTGATTTTAATGATTAGATTTTCTGGAAAAATAAAAAAATTCGACATAATTATATTTCCCTTTCATACATAAACGTGGCATCATCAGCGCAATACATTTTTTTATAATCTTGAAAATAAACCAAAAATTGACAAATGTGAGACTCAGGAACTTAACTAAAAAAGAATTTAAAAATTTGATAATTTCTACTAACGATGAACTTTTATGAGTATGGTAGCCCCGTTCTGTAATAACCAGCTGGGAATTAGCCTTCCAACAACCACTTACTTTTACACAGCCTTCAAATTTTTATTTTTAGAGATTCAACAATTTCGTTAATTTCACAATTCATCGTCAATTATTTGAAAACATTTGTATTTCTTTTGTCTTTATTTCATTAATAAATATTTAAGAAGTTAAAAACAATTATTTATTAATAAATAAAGAGAATTCAAACATAACATTTTCTTTCAAAATTGAATTCTGTGTATCAATAAATAACTGTTTTAATTTTTTTTCAATGAATAAATTGTTAGTGTGGTCATTGACTTTAATTTACTTTTTCACACTTAAAATAAAAACTACACTTTATTTTGAAAAGAATCAATGTAATGTACCCTTACACGTTAAGAATAAATCGAGTAACTAAAGTTTTAAATCATGTAAAAAAATTGATAAAATTGACGCAGTTCGTAACGTACACATAATATTTAACATTTAAAAAGTGTTATTTCAAATTCTAAGAAATAACATTGGTAAACAGACATCATCAATAATTTCAGACTATTAATAAATTATAAACTAATACCGATCTTTTTAGTTAAAAATAAAATGCGTACATTCACAAATATTTTAATTAAATAACAAAATAAAGGTACTTAAATTTGTTTATAACCTTGAAAAGTATAAAGAAATGAATGGATAATAATTTTTCAACTTCTATAAACTATTACTAAACCATTTTTATATATAAAGTTAAAAATGATAAATTATGACATTTTTGTCTTCCATATATTTTGAATAGCAATAGTCAATTGGTAAACAAAGTCGTTTACGATAAACTGATGCCGGATTTGTACTAATTTATGACTTTTGGGGGGCATAATTTTGCTAATTTTTAGTAAAACGTGGGAATTTTTTTTAATTCAGTATATTATGACTTTAATTAAATAATTATCTTTGAAATAGTTCCCAAAAACTTATATTCATCTTCCAAGGGATTTTTACAAGTAATTTTTTCAAAGTTCAAAATTCACTGAAATGTTGGGTTTTTGGGCCGCCGTGATTACATATTTCATTATAATTTATTTTTCACGCGTAAATATGCAGTTTTTTCATTTAGAGATTAAGTCTGGGCTTTTATCTTTCAAACACAATCAAAGTTTACACGGAAACTAATGAAATAATTAATGATAAGCGCTTTTTAATAAGCATAGTCCGTACAAGAGACGGCCATTTTTACACGTACCTAATAACATAATAATCGTTAGTATATTAATAAACAATTTCCCAATAATCTGATTAAAATAGTCGAGATGTGTTTACAGTTATTAATGAGCCTTAAATAAAGATTTAATAATATTTAATCTATATAGTAAAAACAAAAAGTATTGTAAATCAACATGCTACAATTCTGCTGACCGATATCCCTAAGTGAAAGTGCTACTATGGAACCGACTGGATTTGTACTTGGAACATTTAAATCGTCAATAAGTGTTGTTATCCACTTAGATACCGCCATCTACTATGTTAATATATATAATAATACCGAAAGGTAAATTCATGTTCGTACGTATGTTATCTATTCAATAAATGTCACCTCCCTTTCTTTCTTAATAATCCTCTATTGGTCCATCAGGACACCCTCTCTTATTCTAGAAAAAAAAGCCATATTTGATTCGCCAAGCCTATTCTCCTTGACTTATCAACAAACACTTAATGATGGCGGGCTGAATCAAAAACCACTTATTCTTTCACTCTTTTGAATCTGTTCGTTGTCCATGACAAGTAAAGAAAGTTTCTCCTTAATTTGAATGCGACGACTTGAGAATCTGAACAATTAAGTGAGCCGTCTATTTTAAACGCTAAAAAATATTTTATTAGCCGGGCTTCCTAAAGCCGCAAACACAATCAGTTTTGTAAGACGTGTACGTATTATTGTTCAATTTTACAGTATTGATACAAAGTTTACTTTATCTCTGTGCTATGTGTTTTATCTCTTTCTTTTATCATTTTTCCAACTTCAAAAAAGACGACTTAACCGATCTGGTACTAGATCTCTTTATTTTGCAAAACTGCGTTACATTTAGCTAATACTTGTGAAATATATAAAGAGTTCAATGCCGGAGGACATAGTTACCAGAGGAACTAAAAATTTATTAACATTTATTGAAATTGAATATATATATATATATATATATATATATATATATATATATATATATATATATATAAATGTATCACACACACGTCGACTGAAAAACAACAACAAACCATCTCAGCAGAGTGTGTGACATCTCAAAAATAAATTCCCAAATTTTCTTTATAAAAAACAAACACAAATAATGTTATCCGCTTTAGATGATGCTCCCGGTGCTTGAAAAGAGAATTTTACGTGACATACTTTTCGTTTCTGAAAAACAAACATGCTTCTGTTTGATAAAAACAAAGCTCCTCGTGCTGGATAACAAAGTTCTACGTGACACTTTAAAAAAAAATCAAATTGCAAGAGAATTCAAACTGTATTCAACCGCCATAGATAATACATATAAAACTTGCAACAGTATGCGCACTTATAGTCAACCTGCATTAATGATAGAAATTCAATTGGCAAGATGATTGAAACTGCTATTCAACATCTATTGATAATATACATTAAACTTGCACGATAGTGCACACTGGTATTTCCGCTCTATTGATAATACGAAGTCCACCTGTAAACTGGTGCAAACTGCTATTCAACCACCATGAATAATTTCAAACTTTTAATATGCGAAAAATTAAAATCGCTAATAAACCCATTTAAAATATTCTGTAGAAAATTATACCTATTAAACATCTGTGTAGTGATCAGACAATATTATGTATATGATTTCGCTTAAATACCATGCAACGATTTCTTTCGTTGAAATTTTCCTTGATGTTGGGAGAGTATAAAAAAGAGTACCCCCTTTCTCCGTAAGAACTTTACTTCGTGTCCATCAGGGCATCCCTCTTATTCTGCAAGAAAGGCATATTTGATTCGCGAAGAGGGTTATTCTTGACTGATCAACATACACTTAATTCTGGTAGGCTTAATCAAAAAAGCCCTTATTATTTCTCTCTTTTGAGAATTATAAAATAGATTTTGACAAAATACTAAACTATAAATAATAAACAAACACACAAAAACAAATAAATAAATAGATTTTTTAATAAAATCCCACTCAGAGCCTACTCAATAAATTATGTCACTCGGGTATCCCTTAATATAAACACACTTTTAAAGCAGTATAACAGATAACTCCCATCATTAGTAATAAAGTTAATGTTAATAAAACTTAATCACTGACTCAGTACTTACTTCAAGAGGGCCACGTCAACAATGCACTTTTTTTGAACGATAAATTCAGACGCCATCTTTGTTTTCGTTTTACCGGGACGACACTTAAAATACGAAACTACAAATGAATAAATAAGTAAATAAAACACCTTACAAAAATACCCCTTTAAATACAAATCTATGAATAAAATAAATAATACATCCGATTCATAAAATAAAACCCGATACCCCTTTCAAAAATACACTTCAGTATTATAACCTTTTTAAACGACGAACTCAGACGGCCCGATTTTGTTTTCTTTTATTTTTTAAGACACCGAAAATCACCTACGATCTGTAAACAATCTTCCACCCACAACTCTTAAATAAAAATACAAAACTATAAATAAATAATTAAAGGAAACACTTAGAAAAATAAGATTAAAACACTTCTTAAAATAGAGAACTATGAATGATTAATAAAAGAAACCTCAATTTATTCTCAACAAATATATTTTTCCAGAGAGACATTTCAGGAATTCAACGGTGTTTTTATCGATATCACGTAATTTCTCATTGTGTTTTGACCTGATTACGTGCGCTGACGAGGGCCTTGTGTATCATCTTTTCAAAATATAAAAAGTAAACCCATCGGGATGAAGCCGCGGTACGATTCTGAAATATTTAAGATATAGTTTAAAAAAAAATTTTTTGTATTATCTCTCACTCATTTGTGATCGAACACTTTATTGATTTATTTTCAATGTTAATTTAAATCTATTCCCCCTCCTCTCTCTCTCTTTCTCTCTCTCTCTC
Organism: Sepiola atlantica; assembly: GCA_963556195.1. Classification (NCBI taxonomy): domain Eukaryota; kingdom Metazoa; phylum Mollusca; class Cephalopoda; order Sepiida; family Sepiolidae; genus Sepiola; species Sepiola atlantica. Next base: position 28,266,016 of record OY744524.1, on the reverse strand, counting down.
TCTCTCTCTCTTACCCTCTTTCTCTCTCTCTTACCCTCTTTCTCTCTCTCTCTCTCTCTCTCTCTCTCTATATATATATATATATATATATATATATATATATATATGTATGTATATATATATATATATTAAATGATATTTTTCATATTTTTTATATTAAAATATATATATATATATATATATATAAATATATATATATATATATATATATATATATATATATATATATATATATATATATATATAGAGAGAGAGAGAGAGAGAGAGAGAGAGAGAGAGAGAGAGAGAGAGAAAGAGATAAAGGGATAAGTAATGAAGAGAGATTAATTGAGAATTATTACTCGGTAATACATTTTATTCATGCCCGGCAAAATATTGTCGATATGTTAATTGTTAACAGGAAAATACTTATATTAAAACTTGTTTAACTTCTATTGAGATGTTCAGCTTTCAACTAGTACAGTCTCGTTACAACAGACATTATCACAAGAAGAACTTTGTGTAAGTATAAGTTTAATCTACGAACTGTGTTCGATCCTAAGCGACCGTCTGTAACCGCCTCTTCTGCACTGATGAGAGTAAAAACCGGAAACAATATAATCTGTAGGTATAAATATACTTTAATATTTAAAAAATATAGTGTTTATAGTATGTATATGTATATTCATATATATATATATTTATATATATATATATATATATATATATACATTATATATATTTATTAATGAATTTTAATATACTTTTATGTGCATATATATATATATATATATATATGTATATATATATATATACATTAAATACAGTGATTTTATATTGATTTAAATACCGTAAACTTGAGAATGTGTATATATATATATATATATATATATATATATATATATATATATATATATATATATATTTATATATATATAATGCTCCCTATAGATACATGCCCAATACATCAATCAAATAAATAATTAATAAATATACACAGTTAAAATGGTGTTTCACTTTGTTATTTATATTATAGGTTGAAAAAGAAAGTTTTAATATAATCACGCTTTATAAAATGTATCAGGGAAATTCGTTTAAAGTAATTATAATATCGAGAACAGAGAGAAAGATGGCCGCCGTGAGAGAAAGATGACCGCTATGTGAAAAGCGTGAATAGGAGCAGAATTGAAAGCAAGCCAACCAAAATTGGCTTGGGCCGTATCATCACAAGCGATGAACTTTTTTTTATCCAGAAATCTATGGTTTAGAGAATCTAATTATTTTTTTTTATAAATCGTCGATGGCCGAGATCAAATAAAAGGCTTTTTGAATAAAAGGAAATTATGATCTAAGATAGAAACCGCAGACTACAAAGGACACCACAACTTTCCTATAGACATATATCTAAGTATTATAATACAAATAATATTAATGCTACATATAGGACTATAAGCTGGCAGACAAAAAAGCATATACACTATTAAAGACCCGAAATGCCCGAACTCACACATAACTAGACTAATACACACACACAGACTTGCACTTATATATATATATATATATATATATATATATATATGATTTTTTTATTATTTCGTGTATCCACACACAATGTTAAAATAGATATAATGTTTTATGTATCAATTTTCAGTATTTACTTTAATAGTGCTCGATACGTGAGTAGAGCTTAATATATATATATATATATATATATGAAAAATTAAAAAAGGAAAGTCAACATATATTATTGATGTATTTGTAAACGGTTCGTCTTTAGTTCAAGACTTCCTCGGGATGATTGTCTGAAGAAAATAACACACTTGCAACCGCATAAAATGAGACAATTCTTTTTAAATTAATTAAACAAAAGATTATTTACAAATCAGCATTTTTATTTATTTTCCAATAGTTAAGAATGTCATTCCGAAATTACTGCTGGGTAGCTGACAAAATGTCGGATAAATCAGATAATTGGTCAGCTCCAGGATTAATAAACTTTAGCCAATGAAAATATATTTAAGGCTAACAAGCAGATTTATGAAACAGCATGAATCAAAAGCGGTTATACTGAGATACACAAATATACAGAAATAATAATGAAAAACAAATCCAGAAATAGGGGTCGCAAAAGGATCTGGTTTATCTGGCATTTTGTCAGCTATCCATCATCAATATCGGTAGGACATGCTTACATCTGATAAAAAAGCATTTTAATACGAGCAATTCTCGAAGCCAAATATTCAATAAAAAAACGGTTAAAATAAGTTATTCTTGTACCAAGTATATTGATAGTACAATCAGCATATATAACCAACATACTTGACACATCGAATAAGAAGAAATGTAATTGCCAGGTAAAACGTATCTGCCCACTTAATGGTAACTGTAATGTTGAGAGTGTAGTGTATAAGGCTATCATTTACCCAGAGGGAAATATCAGTAATAAGAAGTTTATATAGGAATAACTTCGGGGAAGTGGAAACAACGTTTGTACGTTCATAGACATTCAATTTTGGACCCGATCGTTTCTTGGTTTATACTGTGTAACTCAAATACTCGCAGGGGGTTTAGATAGAGATGTAATTTGTGCTTACAAGAAAATAGGAGAATTCTGAAATATGAAGATAGTAATATTGAAAACAAAAGAGATGAATTGACGGCTAAATTACTAGCCCGGAACGAAACGGGCTAATTAATAAGCGTTAAATTTAGAACCAGTAAAATGTTTTTACACATATTCTGTACGTTCAGGTTTTGGAGAAAAAAAAACTTTTTAGGGTATATAATAAGTATTAGTTTTTCTTATAGAGATAACAGGTTCCTTGAGTTCTGAATTGTCCGTGTTAGTATCAAACTGCCCGGGTCTCATGCGTACACACACACACACACACACACACACACACACACACACACACACATACAATAACATCGATTTTTTAAAACTATTAGAAAAAAAAATAAGAATGTTGATTTGTAAGCAATCTTCTTTTTTTTAATAGTTTTTCAAAAATTTCGTCACATTTTATGCGGTTGCATCATAATCTCCGTACTGTAGTGTTTTTCGCTTTATAATTAAGTCTGAATCGTGAACACGTTTAATCTTGTTTTCAATATATAAAATAGACTTAGAGTTCTAGTGTGGGGTTGACCTCCTTCGTACTTTCAGCTTCTTTTTATCTCCCCTTCCCCTCCGTTACCATTATCATCACAGACAATCACGACTAGACACTGTAGTCTTTTAACTTACAATTCCCCTCTAACTTCACCATTTTCTCTTCCTTAGAGTGAACAATTATTTACGATAAAAAAATGTTTTCGTCCATTTTTTCTTATATTTTAAGACGGTGTGCAACGTTTTCTTTCGTCATTCAGTTCCCAAATGTGGCTGTGTACGAATCTGATGATACTTCTCTAGGTCGAAATAATGTATGATGCTGACATCTAAAATGTGTGTTTAGTTTTGTTCTTTAAAAATACCGAAATCACAAAACTCTGCACTCTCTCTCTCTCTCTCTCTCTCTCTCTCTCTCTATATATATATATATATATATATATATATATATATATATATATAATTTTATTGCTAGCTACCATATTGCAGAATGGTTCTTGGGTGTTGTGTTTAGATAGTATTATTTTTTATTTTTTTTCATTAATATTATTGTTATAATTAATGTTATTTGATATGCAAATCATCGTATCATACGGTAGTCTTAAGGGTAATATATTATCATTATTATTATTTTTTATTATTATTATTATTTATTTATGTATATGTTAGTGAAATTTTAAGCTGAATAATTTCGACACTTGATTATTGGGGAAATGGTCGTATAATCAGTACCATTGGAGAGCCATGAATATTATAACTGTCCTGTTTTTAAATCTCCGAAACAGTTACATGGTAAACAGCTGATGATCCCCGTATTAATATTAGACGCTTAAGGTCTCCTGTTTTTGTTTTACTCTTAGATACTTAACCCCCCTTTTATTTTTTTTATTCACTTATATTTTTTTATTTATTAATTTTCCAACGAATGTTAAGTCTGCAATATCTTGGATTTAGTTAGTTTCTCTGGGAATTTAAACTGCATTTTACTTTCTTTTTATTTTTAAATGACTCAAAGCTTCGTTAGACTATATATATAAATATATATATATATATATATATATATATATATATATATATATATATATATATGTTAATCAACAAATAAATACACATTTACCTTTATTATAAAATGAAAGACATATATATATATATATATATATATATATATATATATATATATATATATATATAGAGAGAGAGAGAGAGAGAGAGAGAGAGAAGACAGCCATCTTGTTATCTCTGGGTGGTATTCTGATGAACCAAACATGACCGTAATTTTACCAAAATTTAGAAACAAAATCGTAAGATAAATAAAATATTGGCGTCTGTAACGTTACAATATGTGGTTTATTTATATACGCTCTGCTGTTACATGTTGACAATAATCGGGCTACCATTGAGGTAGGCATACATAAACAATAGTAGGTATATCCTAAAACAGATATATTCACACACCTATATATATATATATATATATATATTTACGTACATGCGTTTGTTTAAATACATTTTTAAACGAAATTATGAATAGCAGATGCTATTTTTCGAAGTTAAATGTAAATCCTTGTACTTTTTAGATAGTCTCGAATACTATCTGATCTTCTTTCTCCTCGAATTCTTAAATCTTATATTTAGTGACATATCAGAGAAAATGCCCTTCTAAATATACCACAACTAATTCATGTTTACTTGTGTTCTTTACATAGTTTTCCCGGATTGATCTACAAGAGTTTGGCACGTCTGCTGAAATATCCAGCTTAGTGTGAAGAACCGTTAATTTCCCCATGCATAGCTTTGCCAAGGAGAATGTTTAATTAAACGTCCTGCAAGTTTAATGTATTAAAATATTTAACCAGGTCTTTAAGATAGTAAGAGGTGGTGTCTTACTATCTGTATTTTCTTATATAACATTGAGCATAGACAACGGTTACATTGGAGGGGGCGTCTAGTAAGGTTCAACACTCTGTGGTGTTTAATTGGACATATAGACTTATTCCAAAATAAAACCATCTTTTGAGTACATTGTTAAGAGTTATAAAATGGCAGTGTCAAAATGATATCGTTAGATCTATCTTGGCATGGGGCATCAATAAAAACGAAATAAAACGTGTTATATTACCGCATTTTTATTTGTTAAATTAATAAGTGTAAAATATAGACATCTGGCATTTAAGAAATAAGTATACAATTGTGTATATTGCTTTCAAGGCCATACGCGGAAATACACATGTGCCCTTTTTTCATTTCCGAGATATATTTATCAATGTTTAGTAGGTAACTTTCTCGGAATCAAGTTTATAAAGTTCAGAACTCGTTCATTCTATTCAGCAAAGTTATAGTCATGTTAGTGAATAGCATATACGAGTTAATTCTTACGGTGCAATTTAGATTCATTTCATGCAACCAAAGAAATCATGCGTAATTTTCGTCTGCAAAAGCAGAACAATCTATCAAAGGACAAGAAAATACGATCATCACAATAAAAAATAAAATGTGCATGATAAAAACTGGACTCATTATTAGCGCAGCAAATGTGGCACGATCGTTCGAGAAACATCACGAACAGAAAAAGAGAAAAAATAAATATTAAATAAAGAATATTACGACCACGGCTGTAATTGCTTAATCTTTGTAAACTGCCCAAAGGTCATTGTTCGAAAAATATGTGGCAGGAATAAGATCAAAAGAATGTTTAAAAGCACTTTAACAATAACCATGTGGTTGAAACGCACGTCCACTTTAAATGCAAAGCTCGCTAAATCTTATTTTTTACTTCTTTCTGATCTGGGGATTTCATTGCAGATGAACGTGCAGGTTGCCCAGTTTTGAGTAAGCGAATAGGGAAACCGTCTGAGTGTGTATTGACTTCAAGGAAAATAAATACATAACATGCTAGCAAGTTTGTTTTCTAATGTTCAACATATAAGTTACCCTGAAGAGCATCAAACTTCAATTCTCTAACGGTTTAAGGCAAACATGCTACAGAGCAAACATTGGTCAACATTGAAATAAATAATATATATCAAGTATTTTTTCGTGTTGTATCACAACTTATTAATTCGCATATTTCTTATATTATAGGGACGAAAACAGGAACCTAAGTATTTCCAAACTAAAGTCCGGGATAGCACTCACCAATGCGAGGCTCATCAGAACGACAGTGTTTTTGGTTGTTTAATTAAATCGCAAAAAATGAATTAATTTTGTTTGTCAACGTGCATAATTGATGACGTCACATGATCACCCACGCATACTGGATAACACCACGAACAGTAGGAAGATGTTGAATATAAACAGGGAATAAGAGAGATGGGACGAAATAGAGATAAATAAAGAGAGCAAGATGTTGAAGAGAGAGAGAGAGAGAGAGAGGGGCGGAGTAAGATAAAAAGGGTTAAAAGTAAGAGTGAGAGAGGGGGAGAATCTCACAAATATTTTCTTGATAGACTGGACAACATATATGGTCACGGTTTGTCTGAAAATGACGTTTTAGATTTCTGTGGAAGGGTTTACAATATAAAAAGCGCGAATTATGAAATAATTTCTGAGACAAATTGGAGAATGCCGATATTTTAAAGAGAGAAAAATCGCAACGAAAAAAGGGGAGTATAGTGAGACGAGATGAAAGAGGAGAATAGTGCAAGCGAGCGGGGAAGAAAAAAGTGCGCGTTATGGCATCACGATATATTTTAACATCCTGTAAATCTGTACATTAATTCTTTAGATGATTGGAAGAAGAGCGAAACTCGTAAATAGAACGCGAACGATAAGAGTGGTGGTGAGAGAAGTTGAATGATGTAAATAATTAAAAGAGAGAGAAGTGAGTAAATAGTTCAAAGAAGAGGGAAAAGAAAAAGAGAGAGAGAGAGAGAGAGAGAAGGAAAACCTGTGTCTATCATTACATTACAAAGAAATGCGAAACCTTTTTCAATATGTACATTAATCATTTAAGTGGTAGGAGGAAGAGGTGAATAACGTATATAAAGGTCAGATGACTAGAGTAGTGGTGAGAGTAATTGAATAATGTACAAAAATTAAAAGCGAAAGAGAAAGAAAAAGGAAAGAAATGAGGAGAGTTAGGAACAATGAGAGATCACGGCTATAAGGAGAATGCCATCACGATGTATTCTGGGTGTTGGCAACCTTCACTTGATCCTTCCTGTAAGTACCCGATGCTTGAAAAATTCGAAGAAACCAATGCTAACAGAAAAAAGTACTACCATTCTCATTCATATGGATTGTATTTGACTTTCTGAAAATTCGACGTGTCGAAATGTGGGGGTTTTCTCAATTGTTTCTGCGTTTCTACTGTAGTCGTTACAGTTCTGTTGAAAAATTATATATTTAATAATATATATATATATATATATATATATATATATATATATATATATATATATATATACAAATATATATATGTATACATATACATATATATACATACACACATATATATATATATATATATATATATATATATACATATACACGGCACAATCACGTTGACACACCGGTTCCCGTTAGATCACCGAAGTTAAGCGGCGTCGAGCCTGGCCAGTACTAAATGGGTGACCATTTAGGAATACCAGTATGTGCTCTCTGCTTATCTCGGCATTGTTTCCAGTCGTCTTGAATCAAGCAATGCCGACTCAGGAGAGCGGTTGTTGGAGATTGCGCAACCCTCGCAATTACAAATTCACGCGCGGACATATGTCGAAATCGACGGGAGAGTCCATCACCATTATATATATATATATATATATTATATAACAAGTTCTTGCCCAATTATAAATCTGACTAATATGATCCTGTAAGATCGATTGATGAGGAAACTTCTTAGCCTATTCAGAACAAAACGTGGTTCAATCATTTACCATTCGATATTTTTCTGTCTGAAGTTGAAATTATATTAGTTCTATTAATGATGGAGACTTATTATTTTTTGTTGAAGGTAATGCAGCATTTGTTCTCGTGTCATTATACTATCATGCCAGGCATTATCATCTTCCTACAGGGAAAGACAATGTAGTATCTCTTCTGTTGCCATGAGATCATCTTTCTAGGTATTACATTCTCTATTGCGAGGTTTTGTTTTATATGAATGTTGTCATGAGACCATCTTCACAGGAATTACCTTTTCTTTATGTGGGATAGTGTAGTATATTTTCTTTATGTGGGATAGTGTAGTATATTTTCGTTATGTGGGATAGTGTAGTATATTTTCTTTATGTGGGATAGTGTAGTATATTTTCTTTATGTGGGATGATGTAGTATATTTTCTTTATGTGGGATAGTGTAGTATATGTTGTTACGCCATGCTACAATATCATACATTTTAGAAATTTACAGTCACTTTCACTATATAGACTATTTGGCATGACTTCCTCTTTGTGAGCAGTGGTGTGTGTGTACGTTCGTTATGTATATTATAAAACATATGCGACCAGAAGGAGCATATTCATGCTAGTTAAAATAACGTGTAGATTCTATATAGTGAAAGTTACTGTACATTTCTTAAATGTGTACTATTGTATGCTGTATGAACTTCTATAAAATAATAGTTTATACTTAGTAATTTAAAAAGGAAAGTAGGATTATTAAAAACACTTATTTTTAATGCATTACTCGAACAGTCTTACTCGCTAAAAATTGTATTTAATCTTATATTTCTTCTATTTATTTCATCTCCAGTAACCGATAATTAAAATCAATAATCGAACCCCAGTGATCCGAGATAGAATCGGAGGAAAATTTTAACGGGGTCATTAAATTCATTGAAATATTCTACCTTTATTCAAATTAATTTGAATTCTCTAACGGTTAATATATCGATTTTTTTAACAGCCAAACAAACAAAGCAAAAACCATTTAAAATTCTCTGGATGCGCCCTCCAATGGATAATCGAGGCCCTCGCCCTGTTTCCCCTCACCCCACGCTTCGTGTGCACACAACTGGCTCTCTTGCAATATTCTATGCTGCTTTTATTAGATAGGAGATACAGTATAGGGCTTTGTGAGCAAACAATATTATGAGCTGTAGGATTCCAGTACTCGCAAAAATCAATACGTTTTCTATGACAAATATTGATCTCTTTCTTTCATCTTTCTTTCGTGCTGCTATTCGGAAAGGATCGATAATATGTAATCAATAGGGAGAACAAAAACGGAATAATAATGATGGAATAAAAAGAAAATCTAATTTAGTTTCTCGGTTCAAAATGAACAAGGCAAGCATTAAATAAAGTATTAAAAAAGATGCAATTTTGTTGCCTTGATGTTTGGATTTGTTATTTTCCGTGATCGAATTCCTTTTCAGTTTTCAAAAGATTCAATCCCGCTCGACGATTGGTTGGGCAGTTAAATTAGAAAAAAAGGTTTCCTGTGTGTTTGCCTTTAAATTTCTTGACTTCTTCATTTATTCACATGTTATTTGTGAGTGAGAGCTGTTCAAGATGACATTGCTAAAATGAAAATGAAAATGTGTTAGCTTCGCTTCCACTTTCTTTAGTTTACTCTCCCTCTCTCCCTCACTCTTACTCACTCTCTATCTAACTGTCTCTCTATCTATATATATATATATATATTATATATATATATATATCCATATCTATCTATCTATATGTATGTCTCTCTCGCTCTGACTCACAAATTCATGTAAGCGTACACTAGTGTTAGTAGATTATGTAGAAAATGGTATGTATATACAGAAAGAGAAATTATATATATATATATATATATATATATATATATATATATATATATATATATATATATAAATAGATGAAAGAAGAGTGATAAACATGTACGAATGTCCAGATTTATATCAACTTCGATTGTTCAATGCAAGGTATATTCTGTAATAAAATTATGTTTATTATTCTTTCCTTAAACTAAGGCTTTTCAAAGATCAACATCTTATCATCAGAGGAATTATATAGATAGATACGTTAGCAGGAGAAAAACCAAAATTCAACATTTGAAAGAAAAAAAAATATATATATATATATATATATATATATATATATATATATATATATATATAAGACAATGTAATGTTTAAGTGTGGGTATGTGTGTGTGATTTTATCGGGTTCCCATATGAAAATAAAATTAGAGAATCTACATTAAATGTGAAAGTGTATTCTTATAAAAATTATTCCGAGGAAAACAATCCAAGTGTTGCCGTATTTCTAGGCGTACTTATACGGGGACTACGAGTGCTTAACGTCTATTAAAACTTTAAATATATCCTATTTAATCTTTAATATATGGTGGAGGGTGATAACTTACGTACGATTATAAAATTTCCATTTGCGTATTATATATATATATATATATATATATATATATATATATATATATATATATATCATTGTCAATTCTTTACAGAATAGGGTCATCTGTTCAAGATTCTAATGCCCTGTTGTGGGCACGCAGATGACTTAGCAGGTACGACTTAGTTTTACAAGTCTTCCTGCATATATGACGTACAAGGCTACTGCTGTCCGTTTTTATGTAACTATATGAAACTTTCGTTTGACACTCGTTTATTTGGCTCAAACATAGGATATTATATGACTCAGTTCAACATCTATCGACAGGCAGACTCTGCAAGATAAACCACACACATGGTAAGGTTGAAATGCGGATGAGAAGTTTGGAACCGATTGCTTCCGCAGACTACGTTTAAAGATTGAGCACTCCATACGCTTTGCATAAAATTTGCGACAGCCATCATAGATACACTTGCGTCCGACCGATTTATCCAACGACATATATCCACGTCCATATCAAGTGTTCAGATTGGTTTTATTACAATAAATATAGTAACCTAAGTAAGGTTAATATTCACAGGTAATCTTCAGAAAATATTTACTATGGTTACATAATAGTGCTTCATAATAAATATAACTAATTATATAAGTTTGTTATACAAGAATTTAGCTACACATCATAACACGTTTCAACCGGATCTCTTGTAAACCAGGCATAGTCAGATCGAGAGAAAGATATGAAGGTCTGTTTTTTACAAAGGCATGTATAAGAATGGGATAGAGCTGCAATTCAAAACAAGCGAATGATCGGAATCAAATTATACTTGCAAACGGATTATTTCTAATTTACATGTTTTCAACATTAAAAATGGCTCAAACCATAGTTGTTCGTATGATGATACTTCGTGAAGAGTGGATAATTATATATTTTTTTAATTTTACATGCAATGGGTGGGGTGGGGGAAATATGCTTTGGGCTGGTCAACAATACATCATAGTTTGATCATATACGCATCCGCCTAATATTTACACACACATTCTTCATTCATATAACTTGAATAGCGTAGTGTTTGTTTTATAATATACTAGCGGAACCCGTCGCCCGGCGTTGCACGGGAGAAATTAGTACCTATTGCATGACGTCGAATAAAAAAAAACGGCCTATAGTTCTTTCTCCACCTCCACCCCCTATACTGTGTTGGCGAATGTTGTAAATTAAAAAAAAAAAAAGAAGGTGGCAAAGTCGAATGGGATCGAACGCCGAAACTGTCGATCATTGAACCACCATTCTTACCCACGGCGCCACGCTTACGACTTGAAAATGAATGTGTAAATAGGCTAATAACGCTATGGTTGTTTATTGACATGCGTGTTTTGTTAACATTTACATTCTGCCGACCAAATGGAAACTTCAACAATGACGTGGTGTAGGTCATTTTTTGATGAATTAAATTCATTTGGGCAATTTTTCTATAATATGCGTGTTTAAGGTGTATCTTTTTGAAAATGTAAATGTATCCGCGTCTACCAGTATCTTAGTGCTTAATGAATTAAATAGGAAGTCGATTGGATCAAGAAATGTTATCCGCCATGTTGAATCATTAAATGTTGCAGGAACTGTGTTCGTTAATTTCATTCGCTAAATTCCGGAATGAATTTAAATGTAGAAGGTAGAATTAGGTAGAACGTAATCTGATAGTCGCGAATAATCATCGGGGTGTAAGGGAGCGGTTGTTAAGTTTTTGCGTAT
>OY744524.1:28243902-28248902 GCA_963556195.1 Sepiola atlantica | reverse complement strand
AAGTCGTCTGAATATTAAATGTCAGACAACACAACATTTTCGTAAAAATTATATTGTTCAATAAATGTATGTTCAAGTCAAGCTACCTTACTGATACCCATGGCTATTTCAATATCACTTTTCATAATACGATAACTGATAATCATGTAATTTAATATATAAATATTTTTAACAAAATTTTCCTTAAAATAAATTTCCAATTATTTCTGCATTTACGTACAAATATATTTATACCCCATATCACATGCCCATTGGTAGTGAATCGCCTGACAACTAGTTAATTTATAATAATCATCATATAGGATAGATTTTAAGCTATGAGAGAAATAACAATAATCTAATAAGAAATACTGAATGGAAAAGTGTGGAATAATGTAAATTCAAAATAAAAGTGACAAAAACTGTTCAAAAAATAAACTATAATCGACTAAGCCCAAATGTATCTCAATTAAAACATTAATTGAAAAATATATTATTAAGCACTTGATTTGAAAGAAATATATGAAGATCACAAAAACACATTTAATAAGAAAAACGCAGAAATACGATATAATTATCGTAGAATTTTTGGGAGAACCTGAGTATAACTGACGATTTACATTAATTTTACAATTTTAAGTTGAGCAAATTTTAAGTTGAGCAAATTTTAAGTTGAGCAAATTTTAAGTTGAACCTGCAAATTTTAAGTTGAACCTGCAAATATTGATATGATACGTGTTTACTTTGAGCGAGAATATTTTTTTTAAAGTGTAAGCATTACGTAATAATAACATTAAAATAGCCACTAATTGTCGACAAATATTGAACTTTATTTTGGGGCAATAGATTTAATAAAAAGACGTTTTAATTCTAATAATAGTGTTTGAAATGAAAGACAGGCTCAATAATCAAGTAAAAGCTGGTATATTGCAAATAATATAACACTTAAATTTCATATATTAGAATATAAATTATATAGAAATAAAAATTCGACATCTAACTAAAGAATCCTGGACTACAGTAATTATCTATACAGTTGGGTTAATAATGGCAACCTTATTCTTTGTGTCTGTTGACCCACTTAGATGGTAAAAGAACCAACCACTATTTTTTAATAAATGGAAGAACATTTATTGGTTGAAGAAAAATAATAAGTAGTGAGACTCTATAAAATGAAAAAAAAGTTATCTTTTTTTAGTTCTTTTGGATAGAGTTTAACTGTGAAAATTGAAGTGAGCACAACATAAGAAAATAACTATTTTACAATACATTTATTGTGATGATTTCTTTAAGGAAGAAAACACAAACATTTTTGCCACAAGTATATTGTTATACTTCTACTAATCTATATTCTTGTATTGCGGAAGTAAATGCAGAAACAAAACATATATATGTAATATATTATTTTATAATATAAGTATTGCATGAATTAGTAATGCATATATATAAATATATATATATATATATAAATATATATAGTGTGTTAGGTTGTATATAAAAAGAAATCAATAAAGTGCTCGATCATATCAGAGAGCAAATATAATTTATTTAGATACTGTATATTACATAATTCAGCAATATACCACGGTTTCATCCAAAAGGGCAGATGTCTAAATCTACCTATTTGGATGAAACCGCAGTACATTGCTGAATTATGTAATATACAGTATCTAAATAAATTATATATATATATATATATATATATATATATATATATATATATATATATGTATATATATATTAGTTAATATCTAATATATACGCGTGTGCATCTATATACTTTCCATAATAAATATTAATATTACTAGCGAAATTATGCTTCAGTCGGTCGCATATAATCGAACGACTGCAAGATCGGTATGATAGCAAACCAACGTAGACTACCTCGGCTTGAAATAAAGAGGTAATGTCTGGGAAAATTGTTTAACAATTAACGAGTAAAAGTAGACTACGCAACACACAAAAAGAGGATGTAATACCTGTTAGGATGGTGTTATGAAAACAGATAGTACACGCCTAGCCAAAAACGGAAAAAATAATGGATGGAAGTATGATCTAATGATTACAGACCAAATAGTAAACTAAACCCTAACCTAAACTGAGCATTGAAACAGACTAATTATGTTTATAATAGACAAGTATACTTGATTCAGTTTTAAAATATAGTATTACAACCAATTTCAGAGAGGCCGATACCAACTCTCTATTTGTAGTAGATATACTATATATATATATATATATATATATATATATATATATATATATGTATAAAGATATACATATATATATGTATAAAGATATACATATATATATATATATATATATATATATATATGTATAAAGATATACATATATATATATATATATATATATACATATATATATATGTATAGATAGATAGATAGATAGATAGATAGATAGATAGATAGTAGTGTGAAAATATATCGGTGAAAAAAAAAGCTAAATATCTTATTCACGCATAGTAAATCATAAGGCAGATAATATGGCCTAATAATTTACGATGGGAAAGAAACATGGATGTGTCTGTGTAACTTACTTATATACATATTTCGATAATATTATATATATATATATATATATATATATATTTGCCTACAGGAAATTTAAATAGGTACGTTTCTCTGAAGCTTACTTGCGATAGATATACGTGTGTACTATTAATAAGCTCTTCTTAGGTATTGAGCACTGTTGAAATAACTACTGAAAACATATACACACAATATATTTATTACTTTCTGATATGATGTGTCTATATACATGAGATAGTTAATGATATAAGCATATATATATATATATATATATATATATATATATATATACATATATATATATATATATTTATACATGTATATGAGAAGCGCATATATATATATATATATATATATATATATATATATTTATATGTATATATATATATATATATATATATATATATATATATATATATATATATATATATATATATATGTAGATATACATGTTATCTATATAGCAATGAGGTATATATTGTTAGGAAAATGCGTGTGCTTGATATTTTATGAACCGTCCTTCTACTACTGAATATAAAATATGATACTGGTAACCTTGCTCAAAAAATCAATAAATCTAGTTATAATAACTACGATAAAAAAGAGAAGAAAACAGAAAAAAACAAAATTATAAAAAAGAGGAAAAGAAGGCACTATAACAAAAACAACAACAACAACAACAACAATTAAAAGAAAAGACTATAAAAGAAAAATCAAAAGAGGAACAACAAAAACTACAAAAAAGGTGAAAGTATTGGTGGCCGCATAAATGAATGGGTTTTATATGCAGATGTGAGTATTCGGGTCGCAAATCCGGGGCCACGGTTGGGCGAGGAGTGGAAGGTGAATAAATTGGCAAGGCGAACGGTATCGATTGGAAAGAGCGTGTAATGCGGTCGAACGGGCGATTCTGATTGGCTGCTTCTTGAATGTGCTGCGGTGAAATAGATTATCGATCTGGCGCTCTCAAAAGAAAACGATGGTTTCAGTAGTCGAAGGAGGAGGGTCGGTTGCTTGGCAGCTATAATATCTAAATAGGTTGCGTTCCCCAAAAAACACAGTTTGTTAATATAACAGAATGTGTTATATAGTTCCTATTTATAAAATTATATATTACGGGAGCATATATATATATATATATATATATATATATATATATATATATATATATATATATATATATATATATATATATATATATATATATATACGTGTGTGATTACTATTTCATGTATATACACGTATATTGCTCATAAAATTATATTATGTAGATATAAACATATATATATATATATATATTATCAGTATCTATTTCAAAGGTACTCAATTTCTCGTTAATAGATAATAACATACTGTTAATATATATATATATATATATATATATATATATATATATACATTTATATATATAAACGAATTCAAAGAGGGCTATATATTTTTTTATATAATAGTAAAAACTAATTCACTGATATATACACTTATATTACTGAAATAAAATAGTGGATATGTATTTTAATTATTTATTTTAACAGTAATCAATGTTCTTGGTAGTATATGTTACTATTAATATATATACATATATATATATATATATATATATATATATATATATATATATATATATATATACAAAAAGAGCATGGAACCAGAAGTCTATATTAGATAATAATGTTACAGTACTAAAATTTTAATTCCAATATCGATATTAAATTATATAATGTGTTTCTCGCAGTATTGAATTATATTTTATGCATATAAATTTAGTATTTATTTTAACAACGTCCAATACATAAGTAGAGCTCAGAAGTAGTATAAAAAAAAATATTAAGTAAGCTACACATAAACGTTTGCGTTTCATTCCCGAAGGAAATCATCAGGGCATAGATGAAATTATAATGAAAATATGATAAATTTGTTATTTGAGATTGAGGATTTTGCCTCCATCATGTACTTAAAAAACATTTAATATACCCCCAAGTTACTGATATGTTGGAAATAATTATTAATTGATGTGTTATGTTGTTTTATTTTTACAAAATTCCCACTCATTTGAATTATTTTTAATGGGTTCAATGCCCTTTTTACGTCCTTTGCATAAAACGAAGTAAACATAAATATAACCTACTTTATATCCCTTTTCGCATAGCATATATGTTTCTAAGATCAGTTTATTAATGTAGAAGTCATTCCTGTATATAACAAGATATAAACTTATATACACACATAAAATTTTATACATATATATATATATATATATATATATATATATATATATATTCCTTTCGACAACATCGAAAATTAGCTTAAGAAATATTTGATAATCAAAAAGTAATTATTTAAATACACACTTATTAAATATATATATTGATAAAGCGCGTAAAATGAATACGAAAAGTAATGTGACTACGAATTCCGCGAAAAATAAGTGTATACCGCAAAACTTATTTCTACTTAAACTATTGAAAAAGGTTG
>OY744524.1:28226402-28236402 GCA_963556195.1 Sepiola atlantica | reverse complement strand
TTCTCGCTCGTATCTGTGTGCGTGTGACATCATTTTATTTTTAACACGGATGAACGAAGTTATCTTTCAATCATACGTTCAGCTTCTTGCAACCGTTTTTGCAAAAAATAATTTCAAAGGAAAATATAATGAGATAATTTATGTGCCAACAAAATATAAAATAAAATTATTCTGGTGAATGCATATTCATATTTTAACCAAAGCGCAACATTGAAAAACTTGCAAAATCGATTAATTTCCCCCTGTTCATTGCATTTCACGAATTGCTATAAACTAGGACATTTTTTTTATTTAAAAAACAATTTAACACTTTCAAATTTTATATATCAAAAGAATGTCACTTTTCCATCTAATTAGATATCTATTGATCTTGATTGTTTTCTATTTTTATTTGAAAATGAAAGGAAAAATCTGCTGACACTACATTTTACGCGAAACTAGCATATAGTGTATATTTCGGCGTTATTTCATATTTATGAAGATACGCATTTTAATGGCTTCAACGCCATTCGACAATCTAGGAGTATTTTAATAATTATTTTCATTTACGCGCTTCGAGTGTTTGGACAAGTATTGAATTTTAACAATTTTTATAACATTAAATTTCATTAAATACGTTCTATCTATTGTCTAATGTTTTATGGCATTAAATAATTTAATATGTTTTGATTGCTGTAAGCGAAAATTATCCTTTGATTATTCGAAGGGTACAATTTTGTCTGAAAATATTAAAGACTGTCATTACTACATAAAAACACCATTTTTATATTAATAAAATGGGATGGCAATTTTCCTGTATCGGTGTATGTTTCTCGTCCTTATGACACGTATATATATATATATATATATATATATATATATATATATATATATATATATATATATATATATATATATATATATATATATTGTTTTATTTACAGCGAATCTGTTATGGCTTACAATCAGAATATGGTCAAATCACGATGGCGTTATATCGATAACAAAACGGTGCATTCCTAGAAAAGCCTCCCTGGAAAAAATATATTAGTTGGAAATTAATTAAGTTTTATTTTATTTATTATTTATAGTTTTTGAATTTGTTATAGTTTTATATATTACTAATATATGCTCTCTCCGCTCACATACTGTTGCAGGCTGGAAGGATGAACTCACAATGAACGAACTATATAAACTGAAGCTATATAAAATGAGGAGCTATATATATATGAAAAGAGGAGGCTAGTAAATTAGCAAGATAGAAAAATTGAAGGAGAATGTAAGTTTTACTGTTTATAATCTACCAAATACTTTTAAGTGAACATTTATTTTTTGGGTATATTAATAGATATTTACATATTAATGTTTATGCAACGTTTCTTTTTCGAGTTTTATTTTGAATTGAATCTCCATGATTTAACTGACAAATGTTTCTATTTTCTTTAAATTATATTTGTACATACATAGGACGTGGTTCTGAGCTTATTGATCTCTTCATTCTAGGGAAGTGATACTTGTTGACAGTTATGAGGCGTGATCTCGGTTCACAGAGTTATCTTTGGATCTGCACGCTTTCACTCATCCATCACGGCCATATCAAGTATCACGTGGCACGGAGCATTTAGGTTATATTTATGCCTATTACAGCGTAAACATTTAGACAGACCCGAGAATTCAACGAACTTACTCGGATTCCTATTGTATAGCTAAGTGAATTATAGTTTAAATATTTCCTAACAGTGCTCAACTATAATTTTTCTTAAAGAATCGTGTATAATATATATATATATATATATATATATATATATATATATATATATATATGTATATATATAGTCTCCCTTTAATTTATAGGAAACTTATGCCACCGATAAACTAAATTCACCAGATTTATATGCATCGATTTTAATGAAAATGCGCGAGTTGTTTTGGGGCATAGACGGCCTATATATATTCAGGTCAGTTGCTAAAAGTTGTTATCGATTTTCCTTTTGTAAAACAACGCCATCATGAATAAAGGAATGGTTTACAGAAAAATATTGATGCCATTTTTCTATGCTCACAACTACTAGCATATATATATATATATATATATATATATATATATATATAATTTTGGAAAAGTTCATTTTTTAAGCATTTTTAGAATTTTAAACATAAAGATAGATGCAAAATGCCTTCATAAAAAAAACATTTGTTTTGTTTTTCTTTTTTTAAAGGAAAAAAAATGTTTTTATTTTTTATTTTTATTTTAATAAAAAAATATCTGCATCTAACACATGTTTTTAAAGGTAGTTTGCCTCTATCTTTATGTATATATATATATATATATATATATATATATATATATATATATATAGTATGCACTTTTTTTCCAGTATTTATTTAAATATTTCTTAGTATAATCGTATAGGTTTTCAGTATGATACTATATATTTATGGCAAATAAACTACGTAAAAATGTGTGTGTCTTATTACAGCAGAAATACTCACTCTTATTTAGAAATTAACACATCTAATCGATCCATATTTACGCTATCAAATTAATTACGGTAAATAAATGGTGTTAATTTTCTGTCAGAATAACTTGCAGGGTCACCCACTCATCTTTCGTAAAACACATCTGTATACATTTTCTTTGCTATCGTGTGCCAATGTCTCCGGTTTTGGTTGATTTGGCGCCGCCGACCTCGGTCGTATTTACGAGATGACAGGGCTGGTCAATTCTACACACTTAAATAAGTCTGGTGTGGTCGAAGCGTCTCTGCTGACTGGAGAGTGCCCCCTTACGTTATGATCATTTTATATGGATGGGGAAGTTCTTAGTCGTTCAATGGGGCTCACCAAGGAAGGAAAAAATAGTAAATGTGGAGAAAAACATAAACAGTAATTGAAACAAGCAGTTCATGATATTAGCAGACAAACAGTATTCTTAATTTTGTTACACTTTTCATATTGCTGAGTTTTCACCGACGCACGTGTTACAGTGTTATCCTCCTGTGGACAGCCACCGGCCAGATTCCATCCGTGACCCTTAATGCCAGCGGCAACGCAACATTTGTCAGGACTTCCATTTGGCAGTTTTTCATTTTCAGCGTCTCATCTTTCTAGAACAGTTCGAGCACACACAGCTCGTAACTTCCTGTTACATAAATAGGCCCCACTGAAGAGCAGATCTCCTATGCGGGTGGATCGTACTTCCCCGACTTGTCGCGTGTTCAAGCTTGAATTTGCTCTTGCCTAATTAAGAGATATAAAATATCCGTCTCCACTTTATACTTGGTTACTGTAACGGACTTCTGATCAGCTTGTGGTGGGAAATGGGTAGCTTCATGACTTGATTAGTTCCAACCGTGTTGTCTCTGGTCGACTAAGGTGCAGACGCCAACATTAACAGCTTCATTTGTTCTAACAAAATCAGACACCCAACAAACCTTAAAAATGCACAGGAATCAGAATTCATAAGGTAATTTCGTTTGTATCTCCTACATGATCTCCCTTCGTCATTCAGGGGTCACTATGCTCGGTGACAAGTGTCGCTTCGACAGTATATCTAACGGTGCCTTTGCATGTTTAATCAGTCTTTCCAACAACTGACCAGTTCGATACCCTCTGCTTCATCACCGGCAGTAACTTGAATTATAGCTGCACAAACCCCACCACTTCGTGTATCTCTTCGCCTCAATCACGTTACACACATCTTCTCGAAGGGCGCTCACCTGTGACATCGACTAATCCAGGCTTTTTCGATTCTGGGGCACTTCGGGCTGCGTGACGTTCAGTACAGACACGCTGGTGTAAGCCACATGACCGAATGCCTCTTGGTTTCTCGTAACATTCCCCAACTTATCCCGAACCGTTCTAACCTCCCTTTCCGAAACAGTTCAAAACAGGGCACTTACGGCCTTGTAAACTATGTGCCCTTTGTGCCTCGTCTGCAATAGATCTACTCCGTCTACATACAGATCCATAACTCTTAACTAACCCTTCAACGCTCGCGTCTCATTGTCCGATAAGTGTAACAATCTATTTTCTCCGAATATCTCCTGGGCACCTTCTGTCTTAAATTGGTGAATGTTATGACCCAGCCTCCCTGTTGGTCAATATCACGACATAGTGATGACAACCCGGCTTATTTTTGGACACATTGTTCGTACTGTGCTTCTATGTTCCTACTTAGCTGACAACCATCAGCACTATCCAACACATTCTCCCATCCATATCTGTAACAACATGAATGAGAAGAATCGGCATCGGGCAATCACTTCTACGTTTTTTATATTTCTGCCTAATTGAGAAAGTCAGCGGCAGAACCACCAGTGCGCTATACGCGTGGGAACCTCCACACACGTTGCAATACCAGCAACAACCCCACCAGCCGCCTACCAGGCATCACCGATGCCTTTAATAACTTTACTGCGTTACGTACCTTTAAGGTTCGGAGCGCATGGCTTTCCTACCTCCATGGCAGTTCTTTCGAAACTGAAGTAACCTTCTCTTGCTTCAGTTTTTTTCTTGGAGAAAATTACACCATCATCCTGCCACTCACTCAACTTTTTGTTAGTTTGTTTGGAGGATCTTTAACTTTTTGCTTTCATCTGCGGGAATCCCATTCGTTTCCCTCATTTTCGCAAGCCTCACAGGTTTCAGTAAGACTCACATACTTTTTTTTCTGATCTACCGCTTGATTTAACTTCTCGTTCTTTTTTACATGACCACGCATGCTCTTTCTAACTATCTAAGTCGGCATAATTCAGGTTACCAGCGTGCATCCGTTTGGCCTTTTCCGACATCTGATCCCAAATAAAAAATTACACTAAACAGTACTGCTCTACGACCAAATAGAAAGGAGCTTACTTTCGATCCAACTTACCCTCTTTTATAGGCAGCCTGTAGTGTATAGGATATCCCACTTAATGTCAACCTCCCTTTGGTTCTCGTTAACTCTCGCATTCATGTTGTTCTTTGCCTTCGTCTCATCTAAACGACAATCTTATCATTATGTTCTAAGATGCATCTATAGTGTTCCGATCCCATATGTATTTCCGTCAAAGATTTAGGACAACGTATCATCTGGACGGCAAATAATAAGTTTAAAATATCGTGTTCGTTGTTCTAGACGGATTAAGTTCGACACATCATTTTCGTGGGACTTCACAGTTTAAGTTTGAAATGGAGTGTTCGTTGGTTTGGACAAATATTTTAATTTTTAATAAATATTTTCGTTGGCCTTGACAGATATAGTTTGAAATATTATTTCCGTTGGTTCAGACAAGTTTAGTTCGAAATATAATTTTCGGTTGTCTTGGGAGATGAAGTTATAAATATCATTTTAGTTTATGTGGCATGATTAAGTTTAGAATATAATTTTTGTTAGTCTGGAGAAATAAAGTTTGAAATATCATTTTCGCTAGTCTGAACAGCTATAGTTTGAAATATAAATTTACATGGTGTGGATCAATTAAGTTGGAAACATAATATTCGTGTGTCTGAACAAATCAAATTTTAAATATTATTTCTGTTTGTATAGACGATTAATTTTAAAATATAAATTTCGTTGGTCTTGACAGATTAAGTTAAAACTGTCATTTTCGTCGGACTCGCAGTATTAAGTTTAAAAGATTATTTTCGTTTGTCTACTTTTATTAGTTACAAATATTATTTTCGTCGGTCTTGACATATTTAATTTGCAATACTTTTCATTGGTCTAGCCTTATTTAGTAGGAAATATAATACTCGTTAGTTTTGCATGATAATGTTTTAAATATCATTTTTGTTGGTCTGTCATAATTAGGTTATAAATATCATTTACGTTAATCTGGACAGATATAGTTTAAAATAATATTTTTCGTATGCCTAGACAGATTAAGTTTGAAATATTATTTTCGTTTGCCTAACATTATTAAGTTATATATACTATTTTATTGGTATAGTATGATTAAATTTGAAATATCATTTTCGTTAGTCTGGACGGTTTACCTTTAAAATATCATTTCTTTGGTCTATGCAAATTAAGTTTGAAATATTATTTTCTGGTGGTCTTGACAGATTAAGCTTTAAATATAATGTTAGTTGGTCTGGCATGATGAAGTTGTAAATATCATTTTGGTTCGCCTGGTATGATTAAGTTTGAAATACCCTTTCTATTAAATATGCAATAGGCATAATCAAGTTGGAAATATAATATTTGTTGAGCTGGCATGCTTAAGTTCGAAATATTATTTTGTTGATCTGGACAGATTAAGTTTGACATATCCTTTTCGTTCGTCTGGAAGGATAAAGTTTTTAAATATTGTAATCATATGTCTGGCATGATTACGTTTGAAATATACATTTCGTTGGCATGATTAAGTGTGTAATCCTGTTCGTTGGTCTGGCATTATAAAATGTTAAATTACATTTTCGTTTGTCTGAACATATTAAGTTTTTAATCCTATTTTACTTTGAAAACAGATTAAGTGTGAACTATTATATTCTTTGGTCTAGACGTACTAAGTTTGAAATACCATGTTATCTTGGTCTTGTTTGATTAAGTTCGAAATATAGTGTTCGTTGGTCTGGACATATTAAGTTTGAAAGTTTATTTTCGTTTGTCAGACATTATTAAGTTTGAATTATAAATGTCCTTGGTCTCACATGATTAAGTTTGAAATACTTTTTTCGTTAGTCGTGATCAATAATGTTTTAAATATGAGTTTGTAAAGTCTAAATATATCAAGTCTGAAAACTATTTTCGTTGGTCTCGACTGATTAAGTTTCAAATCTCATTTTAATTGGTCTTGACAAATTTTCTTCGAAATACGATTTTCGTTTGTCTGGACAAATTATGTTTTTTTTATATAAATCTCGTTGGTATTGACCGATATAGTTTAAAATATTAATTACGTTAGTCTCGACATATATAGTTTGAAATATATATTTCGTTGGTCTGGACGGATAACGTTGAAAATTGAAATATATATTTCGTTGGTCTGAACGGATAACGTTGTAAATTGAAATATATATTTCGTTGGTCTGAACGGATAACGTTGTAAATTGAAATATATATTTCGTTAGTCTGACATGATTAAGTTTGAAATACTATTTGTCTAGCATTATATAACTTTGAAGTATTATTTTCGTTGATCTGGACAGATTAAATTTGCTATAATTTTTCTTGGACTTGCATTATTAAGTTTGAAAATACATTTCTTTGGTCTGAAAATATTACGTTTGAATTATTATTTTCGTTGGTTTGTGCATGAACAAGTTTCTTATATTATCTTTGTGTTTCTGGTATAATTAAGTTTTAAATATAATTTTCGTTAGTTTTAACGGATGAGTTTTCAATATCATTTTGGTTGGTTTTAACAGATTTAGTTTCAAGTATAATTTTCGTAGGTCTAGACAGATGAAGTTTAGAATAGTATTGTTGTTGGCCTTGCATGATTAAGTTTGACCCAATTTTCGTTAGTCTGACATTTTTAAGTTAGATATGTCATTTCCATTGCTCTGCATGATTAAGTAAGAAATATAATTTTCGTTTGTCTTGAAAGATAAAGTTAGAAATATGATTTTCGTTGGTCTTGAAAGATAAAGTAAGAAATATAATTTTCGTTTGTCCGGACAAATTAAATTTGAAATATTATTTTCTTTGGTCTAGACACGTTAAGTATCAAAATGTAATTTTGCTGTTGGTATTGCATGATTAAGTTCGAAATATAATTTTCGTTGGTCTGGGCATATTAAGGGTTTGAATATATTTTTGTTTGTATTTAAATATTTAGTTCCAAGTATTATTTTCGGTTGTTCTGGACATCTTAAGTTTCAACTATCATTTTCATTGCTCAAGACAGATAAAGTTTGAAATATAATTTAGTAGGTCTGGATGAATTAAGTTACAAATATCATTTTCGTTGCTCTGGAGAGATTAAGTTTAAAATATCATTGTCATTTGTGTTGACATTTGCAGTGTGAAATATCATTTTAATTGGTCTGACATGATATCTTTTGTAATATTTTTTTTTGTAATATTATTTTCGTTTCTCTGACATAATTACGTTTTAGATACTATTTTAGTTGGTCTAGGCAGATTAAGTTTTAAATAACATTTTCATTAGTCTGGACAGATTAAGTTCGAAATATAATTTTCGTTAGTCTGGACAGATAAAGTTTTAAATGTAATTTCTGTTTGTTCAGACAGATAAAGTGGTAAATAACGTTTATGTTTTTATGTACATATTAAGTTTAAAATATTATTTCCCTTGGTCTTGACAGATTATTTTTGAAATATTATTTTTTGTTGGTCTTTACGGGTTAAGTATGAGATATCAATTTCGTTTTCTGGCATGATTAAGGTAGAAATATAATTTTCGTTGGTCTGGTATGATAAAGTTTTAATTGTCATTTTCGTTAGTCTGGACAGATTAAGTTTTTCATATTATTTCCATTTGTTTGGACACTCTAAGTTAAAAATATTTTTTCGTTGCTTTTGACCAGTATTGCCTAACTTTATTTATTTTATTTTTCCCTGCACCCAATTAAACTATCCAAGTTTTCATTGTACGGAATAGTTTTTTTTTCAAGTCTAGGAACCTTTCCTGCCAAACTTCTGGCACATCATCAACGTTCCTCTGAAAAAGGTGTCTCATAAGCTTGTTCTGTGATCTCCGGGAAGTAATACTTGAATCTTTCTCCCAAGCCTTCGAGGTGTTGTTTGATATCCTCAGATATTGGATCAGACAAACCATCTTTCATATCCTCCGAACATTCGTTGTGTGTTTCTTCTCCCTCGCAATCTTGTACAGGACTTCGTATTACGCTTTCACAATAGCGTCAGTTTACTGAACAATCTCATATTCAAATAATTTATTTTCAGCTTAAAGTATTAAGATCCTTGTTCTGTAGTTCGCGATGGCATCCTTGAAGGTGTTGCTTCAGCTGGAATTAATTCATGCTACTATTCCCCAACGTATTTGTGCAGATGACACATTGTGGCAGATGTTCCCCGTGATTCACAAGGAACGTAAACCCGACGTCTAAATATGCCCTTAGATATATACGTGTTTTAAACATGATAACTTTCGAACCTGAAAATAACAAGATATGTCATATATAGAATACTAGAATTTCCCCCCTAAAACACACACATTTACCCCCTGGGGGAGATTTATTCTGGTTAAACACCGGTTGTTTAAACAAATTAAGTTTTTAATATTACTTTCGTTAGTCTGGACAGATTACGTTTGAAATATCATTTTCGATGGTTTGGCATGATTTAGTTTGAAATATAATTTTCATTGGTCTGGACGGATTAAGTATGAAATATCATTTTTGTTGGGCTGGACAGATTAAGTTTTACATGTTATTTTGTTTGGTGTGGTCGGACAAATTTGGAAATATCATGTTCGTTAGTGTGGACAGAAAGAGTTGTAAATACCATTTTCGTTCGTCTGAACGGATTAAGTTTGAAATAGTATTAATGTTGGTCTAGACAGATTAAGTTGGAAATATTATTTTCGTTAGTCAGGACATATTAAGTTTGGAATAATTTTCGTTGGTTTCGACACATTAAGTTACACATTATATTTTCGTTTGTCTAGAAAGATTAGGTCGAAATATCAATGTTGTTGGTTTGGAGAGATTAAGTTTCAAATATCATTTTTGTTGGTTTGGCATGATTTTGTTTAAAATGCAATTTTTGTTGGTCCGGCATTATTAAACTACATTAAATTCAAAATATCATTTTCAGTGATTTGAACAGTTTTAGTTTGAAGGCATCGTCGTTGGTGTTGCATGATTAAGTTTCAAATATCATTTTCGTTGGTCTGGACAGATTGAGTTTTAAATATCATTTTCATTTGTCTGGCATGATTAATTTTAAATATTATTTTCTGTTTATCTGGTGTGTTTATGTTTTTAATATCATGTTTGTTCGTCTGGCATGATTAACTTTATAAAAACATTTTTCTTAGTCTTGACAAATTAAGTTTAAATATAATTTTCGTTTGTTTGGCATGATTAATTTAAACCTTATTTTCGT
>OY744524.1:28181402-28216402 GCA_963556195.1 Sepiola atlantica | reverse complement strand
GAAATATCCAAGGGGTTTCTCTCTGGCAAACAATTGTTTACACCTATTTGATTCAACAACTTGAAGAATTTCATTATTTAATCATTCTCTCTGAATTTAACAACAAATATTATTGGCTATTTTAATTATATTTTATCAGAATTTATTGTATACTGTAATTTGCTTTTTGTTTGCATTTAAAAAAAATTATTTCCGTATCGTTAACTTTTACTTCGCATTTGATAGGATCTCGAAATTTCATGAAACAGCATTGTATTAGGGTAAATAGTTATGGCAGAACATTAAGAATGAATATCATGAATATCACAATAATAATAGTAATATAATAAAAGAGTTTGGCAATACTTTGTTATGTTGCAGCAATAGATACACCTCAGCAAGAATTCATCATATATGTTCTTTGTTTCGAAACATATGCTACAATGTGTGTCAGTGATAATATAGTACATTTATGTACAGCATGGTCAGAAATGAAATAGATGTTCTATTAAATCCTTGAAAGTCATAAATTAAATTTTATTTGAAGAAAATTGAATGATCAAAAGTTTTAATCAAGTAATTTTATTCAGTTTTGCGAAGCATCAATGGCACAAGTGAATGTGAGTTCCAGATGATAAAAATGAGGTTGGCAATCTTCTTTCCCCGACATCAAATAGGTGAACTTTGAGGGCATTTTTGAAAGCCATAGAATATAATTGCTAACAACTGCGAACTTCAAAACCGGATAAAACAAGAATGCACAGGATCCAAGCGTAGGTAGCAGAACAATGCTGTGGTAGCCTTATTGCGTCGATTTCATGCCATCCATTAAATCAAAATGGAAATAACTTTGAATGTGTTATAATATTCTGCTAACTTTCATTGTATTATTTAATACAGACACTTTTAAAAACTGTTTTTGGAAACTTATATCTTTGAAATATACTACAGTACATTGCTACATCTTTTTGGAAAGCAAGTGTATATATTCCAACTTGAAATGATTTAGTTTATTTGGGCTCTAACGAATTAACGTCATAATTTTTACTTTGTTGTCAGCAGTTTGTAAATTAAGATATATTGTGGGATACATTTGACAAAGAGAGAGACAATATGTCGCCTGATAGTTTAATAGATATCCCTAGTGGTGTTATGGCTTTCTTAAGAGCTTAACACTTGAAGAAAATAGAGAGGGTCGTTGAACTTTAAGTGTAATGGGACAACTCAAAAGAAACCTGGTTAACCAAGGTTATCTTGGACAATTTGTATTTTTTTTAATGATAGATAATTTATTACACTCAGCTTTTCACATAAATAGAAGGACTATTTTGTTGTTTGTCAGTGATCAAGCCATGTTAAGTAATTTAATGTAGAGAAATAATATGTTATGCCAATCATTATGTGTACATGTAGATAAATATATAGCATTATCATACTCAAAGTGAGTTATAGTCTTATATCATTCGCAACTGTGTCAGTGCATATTACTGATAGAATTTAAACTTGTATTTAAAAATATAATGGGAAAAAAGTTATATATTATTTATGGAAAAGAAAATATAAAATGATCAAAACAATCAGCAAAAAAGGGCAAATGAATGTTTCAGTGTTTTCTGAGATAGAAATATGATTAAAGTTATGCAGACATTTATTTTCCGTTTTTATATTATACTTACGTGTAAACGAACCCATACGAACATATTACTTGATGTTCTTATTTTTATTTCTATTTTATAATTATTATTTACGAGATTCGGCAAGAATATCGTCATTATTTATTAGTTAGAGGACGAGTACGTAAAGTGTCATAAATATTACATTATCTTGAACTTATAGTAATTAACTCCTTGGAGGCGCAACCGGTGTTTACATGGAACCAATGAGGAGTCTAGTGCAATTTTGCCTCAAATCTCTTAACTCCATATTAATAATTATATATAGTTACTAATTAGTACAATTCAAAGGTTATAAATACAATGTACTATTATAAAACGTTGTATTTATTTACATGAATTTCAAGCGATAACGAAAACCACACAATGATATTGTATCGTTGTATCAAAATGTAATATAATTATCCAAGTACGAAGCGCAAAATATTTTACGAGATCTATGGGTTTCTCTTCAAAATTGTAGCATTTTGTAGTGAATAAGTATCGTAATCTTATTTGCTTATTCGCATGACAAAAAAAAATGTAACGTCGTAAGCAATTTTCGATAGGTATGAATGTAAATGTGAAGAGGTTGTGCCACGTTTAGATTATGTAGAAAACTAAAAGACTTCATTGATTTATAAAAGATTCCCCCGTAAGTATGGATCAATTTAGTTAATGAAACATAATTTCAGTTTGTCTTAAATGTGTTACATTTTTGACCAATGCACTTTCTCTCAAACGTGATTCATTCAGCAATATTTGATCACTGGAACTACTTATTGAATAGAAAAATGTGACGCATCAAATGCCCTTTTCACACATTCCTACAATTAACATCTCCCTAGAGATTTCCACAAAGGACATGTAATTTAATACCGCTCCACAGGGTATCCACCAGATTAATAGATGCTTTCCTATTCAAACACTTTCAACATATACCTAGGCATAACATTAGATATCATGTAAAAATATAAAGATGTGAATAAATAGATTTATACAATAAAGCATATATGTTACATTTTCTATTGTGTTAAAAATTATTTCAATTAATCAAACTTTAAATAATATTCCTCTTTAAATCATGTAATATACTCAGCTGCTCTTACATTATATACTATATAAAATTATATAATAGGGATGATAACATTTTGGACTCGTAAGCATTTTAGCTGATCTATAAAACTTTGATTCTGACCTGCCACATCTTATTTGTTCTTGTTCTACATTTTATACGCAAGTAACTAACGTACTTCGCTACAATTTATTTTGAAAAATACTTAATCCTCTTCCGTAATTAGCAAACATGTACACAGTAAGAAATAATCATGTCAGCTGAAGGGAATAGATAGTATTGTTTTAGTGTGGAGTTTGTATTCATCTATTTTTTAAACTCAGATACTAATACTAAAAAAGAAGGCGAATCAGGGAAATATACAAAATGTGTGCCAACACGATAGAGCCGGGTCGGTAAAGCTAGAATTATAATATATATATATATATATATATATATATATATATATATATATATATATATATATATATATATACAGTAATTAGTATTATTATATTTTTCTAAGCGTTATATTAATATATGAGTAGAGAGCAATTCCACTAATATCATGGTTTAGTGAGTCCATATATTTCACGTGCATTAACGCATTTACGAATGAAAGACCTGACAGAATTAACCATCCACCCTATTAAACTATATATATACATATATATATATATATATATATATATATATATATATATATATATATACATACATATATATGTATATATATATAGTTTAATAGGGTGGATGGTTAATTCTGTCACGTCTTTCATTCGTAAATGCGTTAATGCACGTGAAATATATGGAATCACTAAACCATATACGGCACAATCACGTTGACACACCGGTTCCCGTTAGATCACTGAAGTTAAGCGACGTCGAGCCTAGCCAGTACTAAATGGGTTACCATTTG
The DNA here is from genome assembly GCA_963556195.1 of Sepiola atlantica. NCBI lineage: Eukaryota > Metazoa > Mollusca > Cephalopoda > Sepiida > Sepiolidae > Sepiola > Sepiola atlantica. The sequence continues at coordinate 28,212,798 of OY744524.1, read as the reverse complement.
GGAATACCAGGTGCTGTATGTGCTTTCTGCTTATCTCGGCATTGTTTCCAGTCGTCCTGTATTACTACTGGCCATTGGAATCAAGCAATGCCGACTCAGAACCCTTGCAATTAAAAATTCACGCGTGGGCAGCCCCTGGTGCACGCATACGTCGAAATCGACGGGAGAGTCCATTATATATATATATGTATATATATATATGTATATAGTTGTATCAGTTTATATATGTATAAGGAGAGTGCGCAATATCGGTGATAGAGCTTATGAATAATAACTAGCGCACCGTAATCAAATAAAGTAACAGGTTTAAAATAAGATGACCAGTCCAATAATGATGCACCCTAAAGTAGACAAACACAGACCTTGCTATCTATCTCTCTCTATCTCTTTCTCTCTCTCTCTCTCTCTCTCTCTATATATATATATATATATATGTGTGTGTGTGGGGGGGGGGGGAATGTATGTGGCGGTTAACCGATTCTATATATAAGCAAAGGGAAAAGACGCATGATACGGATTTTAAACGCGCCCTGCAACTCTATATTCTATTGATTGCTGATTTTTATATATGAGTTTATGTAATCTTGAAATTTATTAAAATAGGTTAACAACGCCAGCTTCATCGTCATGATTATTAATAGTAAAGCAAACGAGTCATAAGTTGATTTCAATTAACTCAACCCTTTACGCTAACCCTAACAATTACTGAATTTTCTTGTAAAATTCCTCAAAATTTAGCACATTTATGTAGTCTCCCAATTATTTTTACGTGTGTTTCCTCTATAAGCAAAATAAAAAAAAAACACACACTTTCTCTTTCAATGGTTCACATTTCAGATTGCTTTCCCCCGCTTGTTAACGATGTTGATGTTTAATCTGACACACTGCGCAATAAGCTGTGCCCGTGGTAATAGCAATAAAATGCGTCGATTCCTTAAAATGAATACGTTGGCATTTTACCATTTGATTAATGCCAATATAATCAAAGGATTTTCTTGTGAATATTTCATGCTACGATCTGAAGCGACGTCTCACGTTCTTTAATCAGAGCAGTAAAAAAAAATTTTTTTTTTTGCTTCTATTTTTTTTTTTTTTAATTTCGTGAAGTAATTTCTACTGATTAATATCTTTAGCAGTCAGCGCGTCGCTAAAATCTCTTAATCCATGATTGAAATCGGCGCAAACTGGCAGATTTCATTTAAGACTAACGCATTCGTTTGTTTTTCAACATACATATCAATGATAATACACTCTTCTCTCTTACTCACACACTTTCACTCTCTACAAAAAAAAAACTCACACACATATACGATATATATATATATATATATATATATATATATATATATATATATATATATATATATAATATTTGTTATTGTTTATTATCTATGTACGTATACGTTTCGTCCTTTAATAATCGGGACCAATCACTTAACCACTCGGCCAACTTGAACAGCGAATAAACGGTGATAAGTTTAACACTTTATACGGCGGCTTGACGTCTAGAGCGTTCGACTTTTTTATGAAAGGAACGATGCATTTAAAGCTTGCGACGTTGCTGTGGTAATACTACACTTGCAGTGCTCTACAAGACGGACTTTTCTAGGACCTACTAATAATAATAAATATTTGTTAGTGTATATTATCTATGTACGTATACGTTTCGCCCTTTAATAATCGGGACTCATCAGCATAGAAGTATGACTATTCACTACCGGTTATGCGATTCGAAACCCCGGATTACGAGTATTTTTGCAACTCAAACCCGATGCGTTAACCACTCGACCAATTTTGAACAGTGAATATATATATATATATATATATATATATATATATACATATATATATACATATATATATATATATATATATATACATATATATATACATATATATATACATATATATATATACATATATATATATACATATATATATATACATATATATATATACATATATATACATATATATATACATATTATATATACATATATATATACATATATATATATATATACATATATACATATATATATACATATATATACATATATATATATATACATATATATATATATATACATATATATATACATATATATATATATATATATATATATATATATATATATATATATTGTGTGTGTGTATTAAGGCAGCATTTTCTCAGTTATGCAAACATTGTTAATAATAACAGAATCCGTTTCTTTTATCATACCTTATTATTTTAACAAATTTTATTGATGGTCTTTTTTTCTATTGAAATGCAAAATATCAATAAGTGTTTCATAGGTTTCACGAACGTTTCTGATTCTTGGTCAAATCATCCTGAGGTGTAAAAAGCAAATGAACAAACAAACTTGGAAAAAGCAGATAATTTTGTAAAAGACGGCGGAGAAATGCGCAAAGAACGTTTTCCGCATTGTCTTTGGAAGAAATATTTTCTTTCTACAGCGTTTTTGTTCATTTGCTGTTGACACTTGAGGATGATTCGATGTAGAATCGAAAGCGTTAGTTAAACCAATGGACATGCGTTACTTTTTAAAATGTTAATACAAAAAATGCCATCAGAAAAATTTAAAAAATATAAAAGGTATAGTGAAACATGCGAATTTAGTTATTATTTACAATGTAAGCATATATATATATATATATATATATATATATATATATATATATATATTATCATTATTATTATTATTATTAAAGATTCGTCCTTGAATAAGTATATGTAAAGTATATACATTATTTTATAAGGTTTGTAAAGGGAAACATTATCTTCACTTTATATTGGTGTAAAATGCTTTTCCGTATAGATAGTTGCATTCGTTCACGTATCGGAAAAAATAAAGAAATAAAATGACATCTCTAAAACGTGATACATTTGTTTCTTATTCTACTAACTCGGTTAAGCTAAGATTGAAGACCGTCGTATTTCAGTCTCTGGGCTCCCGGTTTAGCATATCGCTGTGTCGCCACGCTGATGAGTCTTAAGACGACGGAACACGGCTACATCTAACATAAAGTTTATGTCCGCGTGATATTTAATGTGTAAACTATTTCGTATTTCAGCAAAGAAAACTAAATTTGATTCTAACTAACAATTGTTTTTATGTTATTATATACCATGTGTTTGGGACAAGCTATGAAGTGTCACACAACCAAACCCGTAAAGGCAGGAACAATAATTTTTCGGATTCAAATCGAAACTAATAAAAAGTGTTTGAAAAAAAATATCCATCTCGAACTCCGTTCTGGGCTGAACAGAAAATATCAATTCAGGCAATATGCTGAAGACACACTATTGACACAGACGATTGAAAGATATATATATAATTTATTAATATGGATATTAATTGAACACGTATAAAAGAAACTAGGGAGAATAACAAGATAATGAAGGTTCTCTGCAAAAATAAAACTGTATGGTGTTCAAATTTTGTCAATAAAAGCGTTATATTTCTCATGTCTTTTATCGGCAGACAAGTCGACCGTGATAGCAAGCGCGTTAGACTTTTATATGAGTTTATGACCACAGATCCAGGATTCAATATTCATGAATTAGCTGTGATTATATTAAACACTATGATGAAACACGTGTATATGGGTAATAATAATACAACATATATATATATATATATATATATATATATATATATAATAGAAATTGGTAGTTTGCTGTAAGCATTGCTGGGAGTAATAATAAAAGTTTTTAAAAAGGTTTAAGGCAATGCGAAGATCCGGGTTGCTGGAAGCTGTGAAGAACAAAAACAGAACAAAACCGAAATAAGTCGGATATAGATCGAAAGGTTTGTTTATTTTTCTAGACAGCAAGGGTGTTAGTTTGTAATGTCCGGATTATCAAGAATCAATTTGATATATTTCGAGAGATTTTTTTTTTATTCTTCCTCTCCTTGTCAAAAATAAATAAAAGAAAAATCCCGGGTACCGAGAAAATGCCAGGAGCGCTCCTGACGTTATAATATCTGATTGATAAGCGACTAGTAATCTATTGTGTGGTTTTTTTAGTTTACTATCGATGTTAAGGGGAAATATTGAAGATAGACAATTACCAATGTCGGTTTAAGATTAATGAGACAATATCCAAATTTGCTGGCGCAATGCGTTTAATCAATCACCGTTTTCTTTTTTAAACAAATATATTTTGAAGACAATGTGAAGTTTCGCTGCGTATTTCTTTAAATTTAAAAACATTGTATATTTGATCGCATTGTTTTATCGCATCGGTAATTTGAAATACACCGACATACACACACACGCTATATATATATATATATATATATATATATATATATATATATATATATATATATATATATATATATATATATATATATATATGTGTGTGTGTGTGTAAGTTCGTAATCCGAGGCAGGAACAATGTAAAATAGGTACCGGAAGGTGGAACAGATAGACAAAAATAAATGAGAAGAGAAAATATGAATTGAATCTCAAATCAATTTATTAATATTTCACGTTTTAACGGTTTAAATACCAGAACAGTAAATATGAACAAAGTTTACTGTCAAGCAATTTAAAAGGTCCGGAAAGGGAAAACTTTAATTTTCGAGAGTGGAACCTCTCATTATCAATAGAATATGAACGAGTGGCCGAAAAGGCGAGATGGACACAATTGTTGACAAATGCCGCAGAGAATTGGTGGCAGATACGCAGAAAATGAGTTTAGATACGCTAATTGGGTATCAATATTAATTATTTCTATCATAATTTATTTTTTAATTTATTGTATAATTATTCAGCTTTAAGCTTGTCATCTTATTAATATGTATTTATGTATATACTTCATTATTTATTATTATTTTGTATATATTTATTTTTATTTGTAATTCAATTTTAATTTTAAATTTGATAATTTTTTTATTAGCGAAAATCGTTAAGATGTTACTAGAAAATGAACGGTCAAATAGTAAAGTAAAAAATCTGGTTAGAATTAATTTAAATTAAAAACTTAAATCAATTGTGAAATAAAAGGTAAATATGAATTATGAAATCAAAGAAGATCAAGACTTAGGTGAATGAAAAGGGATGATGGGAGGAAATTTAGAGATTATAAATTAATATATATATATATATATATATATATATATATATATATATATATATATATATATATATATATATATATAAAGTGTATATCCCTTAAGTATTATTTGTTTTATTAATATGTAATGTTTTAGGGTATATATATATATATATATATATATATATATATATATATATATATATATATATAGATAGATAGATAGATAGATAGATAGATAGATAGATAGATAGTAAGTTATAAAATATATGCATTGCTCTGTATAACTTAGTAAGTGAAAATAGAAAGGCAAAAGCTAAACTCTAACATCACCAATAAAAACAATTACAAAAATGCATACCTTTCAAATTTCGGTGATACAAATCGTACATATTTCCGGGCGAGGTGTCATGGTCCGGTGGTAAAAGTTCAATCTATAGAAATGGATTTCGAAGATTCCAGCTTTGTCCAAGTCGGACAGGCTGATGACGGTTGATAGACAGAAACACGTGTTCCTTGATTACTTATATGTACGTATAACAATGATAATAAAAAAATCATATATCAACGAAAAATAAGACCGATTCAGTTAATGGCGACTAAAAATGCAATCTTCTGTATGACTATTTATCACTTAGGAAGTGAAAGGCCACAAGCTGAACGCTACTATCACAAACAAAATGAATTACAAACACACACACACATATATATACACACACATATATATATATATATATATATATATATATATATATATATATATATATATATATTAAAATGCTCACCCAAAGACAGACGGCTCACTGTATTGCTATATATGTGTTTAAAGCCGAGATTCCGAATCCGACCGCGTGGTCAGTAGTATAATGCTATTACCTTTTCAGACAATACTATTAGTCGTGTTTTTTTGTTTGTTTGTGTTTTCTCTCCACATTACACTTTTTCCCGTTTTTAAGCGATATTCACCGACGTTTCCCTTGACAATGTGTCCGTTGAAAGGTACCTTGTGATTTAGTTTTGTTCTGTTTATTTTAGTCGATCCTACTCTACCCACTCTCCATTTCTCTGCATACAATCCCCCCACACACAAACATTCCAACTTACTTTTTCCCCTTCAGTCTTGACCGTAGCCACCTGTTGAATTACCTCCCACCTCCCTCTCCGCCACCCCTCAACTCCCTCACTCATTGCCATCATTTTCCAAATATTTCAAATATGTCATACCCTATCACAACAAATATTCCCTCTCCCCCTCACCCATCCCCCTCTAAACTACTTCATTCGTACCTTCACTCTTCCATACCCCCTTCTTAAATCCCCTCATTTTCTCAAAACCCTCTCTAAGACAATAACTTTCGCCCATCCACCAAAATAACAGGCCCCCTCCTTCTCTACCCACCCTCCATTTCTCTGCATACACCCCTCACACACAAACATTCCAACTTACTTTTCCCCCTTCAGTCTTGACCGCAGCCATCTGTTCAGATACCTCCTTCCTCCCTCTCCTCCACTCCCTCACTGCTATCCACATTATTCCGGCTCATCCCCCCACCTCTTTCTCTTACTACCCGCCACAGTAGTCCTTGCTCACCCCCATCTTTCCACTTATTCCCCACTCATTTTCATAAACATTCACTCCTCACCAAGTACGGACGTCCACCCAGTAGTGCCATTATTTTCTTCCTTTTTCACAATATGCTAACCCTACAGGTGTGTGTACTTGCATGGCATTTTTCTCTATATTATCATCCTGATGAAGTCTTATAAATAAAGACGAAACGTTGATGTACACATAAAAAACATCCATTTTTTTGGTTTTCCTTTTTCATTTTCGTATCACGTCGGATTACCTTCATCCTTCTCTTCCCATATATAAATATACATAATAAAACACTATATAAGCCTTATTTTAAGTACTATATATATATATATATATATATATATATATATATATATATATATATATAATAAAAAGTGTGTATTATATATATATATATATAATAAAAAGTGTGCATTATATATATATATATATATATATATATATATATATATATATATATATATATATATAAGAAACACTTTTAATTTTTCATATGTAAGGGGCAATTTATATTCTTACGAGTCAATATATAGACAATAAATGGTATATATATATTAAAATATAATCTGTTCACATTGATTTTTTATACATATAAATATATATATATATATATATATATATATATATATATATATATATATATATATATATATAGTTAAGAAATATATTAAAAATATTAATCAAGTTTTAACATGGGTTAGTTTACTTTAGATGGGTATTAGAAGTTTTCACTGTCCTTATATTCGGAAATTTCAAAGTAATTAATCTATTCATTTTCAGAGCGAAACCTTTGTAAGTAAATAAAATGGTCTGTGAATATATAGTAAACTAATTTTCGCTTATCATTTGAAAAATTGTGTAGACATATACATATATAAAGTGTTGGAAAAGAATATGAAAAAACTGTCTGCGCATTAGGTAAGCATTCGTTATTTCCTTATTTTTTAGGCCCTGGTAGGATGCACAAATTATTTTCCACTCCTAAAGTAATGTCGTTTTTCAAAGATTAAGTAACCTTGAAGGTTTGAAGACATTATATTTCTCTTTCTCTCTCTCTCTCTATCTCTCTCTCTCTATATATATATATATATATGTATATATATATATATATATATATATATATATATATATATATATATATATATATATATATATATATATGGAAATATGTATATATATATATATATATATATATATATATATATATATATCTATATATGAATGTAAAATATTTTTATTGTCCGTATTATGACGTATAGGAACGAGGTATTATTTAATTAACTTACTTTTCTATCCATTTCGACCTGTTATTTGCATCTCTGTTGTATTGTCTTGTGTGAAACTAGAATGCCGAATGCAGAGGAATACTGGACGACAGGAAATATGGTTTCTCTTTAGACTCAACAAAAATCGGGCTACGGGCATGTCACATAACTACCTACACACACATCACGCTATGCGTAGGTTACCAACTTCAAATACACACGTACGCTTGTACAAAAATACACGCTCACACATCAACGCAAATATATGCGAATTAAGAAAACACATGTAGGAGTAGGTCAAGTAAAGAACAAAAATAAAAATGTTGTATTTGTATCTTTTATAACTCTTTTTAGTCATAGTAAATTGTATCTCAAAATAGACTATATCTATTTTAATTATTAAAAAAATATATTAAGGGCTGGAAACAAATTATAAATAATGCATTATATGGATATATAATTCCACATTTTACAAAATATGAATTGATTTTTAAAGTTTATGAAAACATTTTCAACTAACAAATTTCCTATGCTTATATTCGGAACATCTGAAATTTCGTCTGATGTCGTGCTGGTTCGGCAGGTCGAGAGCAGGCTTAAGCTGTTTCCACAAATAGTGATGATTGAGAAACGGACTTATAGTCATAAACTTCACAATAGTTTCCGGTGTGGCGCATTATGAATAGACTAAGATGGTTCATGAAGTCACGTGTGCTGCGTATATCGCTCCAGACGTCTATAGGGCGGTTGGTTGGAATAGAAACTGTAGATGAGGCTTGTGTAATTTGATCGCTTGCTGCTTCTGCTGACGTTGGCAGATGCATAAATTATTTCTATTTTCACCACATAACACTCTTAATTAAGGAACCAATTTTAAAAGTGATTTGCTATGGAACTATACACATTGGGAATTAATATAATTTATAAAGTCACTTTGATGTTTCGTTGAATTCAGATATCCGTCGAGATTCCATGGCAAATATACTAACGCGTTTTTTCAATTAAATATTATTGACATTGCTAAATCTCATAGTTGGTAAGCATTCCAATGTAAGCGTTCGTTTATAACTCGAAATTATGTAGTAAATGTCTCAATGCGGATATCGTGCTTCACATTTAAAGATAAAGAAAACATAAATTAAAGGCTGTTGGAGCCAGGCCATATTCCTTGTGCATATGAGGTGATAAAAATGTGATTATATTGCATTTTCCGTTATCGATTATTGCCAAGGAGGCATATTCCATACAGACCGCAGTTTTCTATTTATATTAAGTCATCATCTAAATAACCTATTGAATGTCTGCAGTAATTTAATGAATATCTGATACTAGATTTTTATAAATCATCAAAGTTGTGCTATGTTTTACAGCATTATCCGATGAAGTCTGCAACTGAAATATGTGGCATCATATCGGGTAATTAACTCGGAACAAATACGTTATCTTTTTAGATTAAGCTCGAATATCCATAACAACTTAAAACATATAAACTCACTGGAATTTATACCGACATTTTAAAGAATAAGTAAAGTAAGATCAATGAATAAAAGAAACAAACAAATAACTAAGAGATTTTTCCTCTTCATTTTATTAAAAATATATTATGATATTTTACGTTTTTATAAGATTTTTATTTCTGAGTTTTTACCGATATTAATGGCAGGTTACGTCTGTGAATACCTCATTTAACAACGCTAACACACTTAGAAATGTAAGCAACACACTTGTTCATATGCAAACCACTTAAACTGCTTATTAGCTACTCCTCGCCGCAAAGGAACGATACATACAATAAGAAGTTTACGCATGAAAGTCAGTTTTTACTTCTATAATCAAATGTTAGATACACGCCGAAGACAAATATTATAAATCACACTATGTAACCTTAAACCTTAGAGAATTATGACGGCAATTCTGAAAAATAACTTAAATAGAAAGTAATAGTAGAGGTCAACGAGAAGTATTAAAATGAAATAAAAATAACAATTAAAATATTCAGATATTCCGAAGGTCGCTTGCAGCACTATCTTGAGACAACATTCAAAATAGATGTGATGAATCAAATCATTTAACTAAAAGAAGAAATAGTCATTGAAAAATAATAATCGTTTATCAAATAACGGACATTGATAAAGAGAAATGTATATATGTTTTTTTTATTAATTAGATAAGCAGCCGATGCTATGTATGTAAGTACTTAAACTGTACCGAGCTAGAATAGTTTTTTTTTTGTTTGTTTTTCTATTGAAAAAACAAGGTTTAAAATGAGAAAATATGAAAGTCAGAATCAAATATTGATTAAGCAGATTACTTGCTATTGATGTCAAACGTTGAAAATCACACGAAATAACTTATTGATTAAACGTACGGTATTTATTCGGCGTGGCCACTGTGGAGACTTTAGCGTTTTATTAATATTAGTTCATTAACTTTTTGTGTTGAATTAAATGAAATACAATAAGGAAATATTAAATGCTTCAAGTTGTAAGTTGAATGGAAATAGTCGCTTATTTTTCATGTATTGTACTTACCAGTTTTGAATCAATATGGCTACGAGAAATGAAACCACCTAGTTCAGCAATAATAATTTAAGATGGCTATCAGAAATGAATATTTGCAATAATAATTTCTAAGAATTAATTCAGTTAAACTGACAGAAAAATACACTTTTTTTTCATAGGGATAATAATTAAAATGTTTTTGTGTAATTAATTTATCATTTTGAAATTTAATAGATTCTAACACAGCTGTTCGATAGCAAATATGGCTCAAAAAGCGGCATTTTCCTTATAATAACTTGTAAATATCCGGAATCATTTCCTCGAATATTTGTTGATTGGTCAATAATATTTTATTTAGATCTTATGTTAAAACTGTATACTTATTACGATTAAGGTTGATATAAGTAAAGATTAGGTAAATATTAAGAAAGTAGTTTGTTTAATACTTTTTTAGGTTAGATCATGAAAATAACAATAAAATAATATTCAGAAGGTCGCTTGTGGCACTATATTGAGACAACATTCAAAATAGATTTTATAAATCAAATTATTTAACTAAAAGAAGAAATACTCATTGAAAAAAGATAATCGTTTATCAAAAAACTGGCATTGATAAACAGAAATGTGCATATGTTGTTATTAATTAGTTTAACATAAAACATTTCGTTGAAAGGCAATCGATTACAAATTGCTGTTTGATATTTAGGTGTCGGTGAATACCGGTTCAATCCTTTCCTGGGAGTATAAGAATGTGAATGAGTCCATGGATAGGTTTGGATTTCAACTGATTATTTGATGATTCCATCATTTTCAATGGTATCCATTAGTCTCGCCAGACATATCCCACAAGGTTTCCAGGTCGGCATATATACATAAATATACAAATACACATAACCTATTATTATATTAGTTAAATAATTGGACATAATATGTTATGTCAGTGTTTGTTTATTTATTGCTTAGTCACAATTGATCAAGGCCAAAACCACGCAACGATGAAGGTAAATTCGATAGATAGATTGTCAGTTGAATGATGAAGAATATTATGAGAGGATTTAAAATGATGACAAGGATGAACAAAGTTTTATTAATTATGGTTATAACACATATTGGTTGATATTTGATATAATGGCATTACGTTGTCGACCCATGGACATATTATGTTTATACTAATGATCTATACTAATGAACGTTAAAAGGCAGTTGAGGATAATTGTTAACGAGATGAAGATGATCTCAGTTAAATGATGAATAATATAATTAGATTATTAAAAATGAGCAATAGAACGAAAATAGTTTGATTATATAAAACTCCAATGAGATTATGTCTAGAAATAAATAATATCAAATCGAAATACAAGAAGAATAGATAATATTAAAGAATATTTAACTATTGAATTTACAGTAACGCAGCTACCGATGCTAAAAAGTATATTAAATTCGAGCCTTTTTCACTGAAAAAGATGTATTTTATGCATAAATGTTTCTCAGTCGTTACTCAGTAAGCATTCACCACTAGTTCTATGTGTATATCTATATGTTTTATGTTTAATTAGTGTATGTGTATATGTGTATGCGTTTGTAGGTGATGTGCATGAGTGTGTGAAGATTATGTGCGTCTGTGTAAAATAATCGAATATAAAACATTTTATTAATCTGACCGGCCAGGTAAAATTTGAAAAAAACTTTCTTTTTTTTTTAGCAAGAAGAAAGTTGGCTTAACATTATTTCTCATGAAATCGTGAACAATTATGTACACTTAATTAATCACTTTGTTCAGGTTTCTCTTAAGGATGAAAAAAAAACTGTCCGCCATTGACTGATGGTATCAAACGATCACCTTTACACGCTGGTACGATGATTCTACTGTCGCCAGATTTAGCACACTTTGCGATTTTCTATGAAGACCCCAAACTTCAAACGAGCAACCATACAAAACGACGTCGTGTTTACTCTGGAATTATAACATTTAGATAATGTGTTCCAAAAATGTATTATCAAACTGATTGGGCCTTACATTTTTATAGACATTAATTATTTATTTTCTGTAGAATTATATCAATAATATACTCTTGCATGGGTAAGTCTCGTGGATATGTTGTGCCTGTTTTCAATTAATTAATTACATATATTTAATAGGTTGTTGTTTTGTTAATGTATATAGATTCTGACTAGTTCAAATTCTATCCGATGTATCGTATTCATTGAGGAATTAATAAAGTTGGACAAGATATTATACAAGATTTGACCAGCATATATGAGGAAAATAAGAGCTTCTATTCTATTAAGTAAATAGAATATAATGAATCCTATAAAATAAATATAATAAATTCATATTAAATAAGACAGGAAGTAATCGGTACATGTAACATATAAAATATATATCAAACTATTTATTCGAATACTAATAATATAAGCTTGTTTACATCTTCCTTTTGGAGGATTTTTAATACCAGCGACAAGTCGTAGTATCCAGGGAACCTATCAATGAGGTATCATAAGCGCTTTACTATCATTAGGAAAGGTGACTTTTTTCCTCGTTTTTCATGCTACATGGAACAGCTTACAAGAGGAAGTGACAACGTCTATAATATCCACGTTTAAAGTTTATTTAGTAGAACATTCAGACAGTATATAGACATACACACGTCTAATTGTCCGTTTACATGGCGTGTTACACTCTGATATTGTGCCAATAAATTTGAATTTAACTATTTAAAGGAGTCAGATATAACATTTATTTACGTTGTATTTGTCAATCAGAGATGTGTTAAACGTCCAGCTGGCTTATATAATCATGCTATTGTAGTTGTTCTATTGTAAAACATTTAAAAATAAATAATGTTAATATCTCGTTTAAGTCTGATAAGGCATCCAGTGAAGTGAAGCGTTCTGAAGTGAATAATGATGCGGATTGAGAACATGGGTATGCCGAGTTCGAACGCAGCGTGTTCCATATCACCACTGTAACTCATGAATGTTGGCAACTTCCACGGAATCCATTATGTAAGTATCCTCGATTCCAGTTCGGACAAGTCGAATTATGTCAAAGAGAAATAAGTATATACAATTAAGTCTATTTCCTCAAAATTACGAATACCGATCTTCTCACTGAAACCAAACATCATCACCCGAAAACCTTGATATGTAATATGGAGTATGACCTGGCCATTAACGTGACATCACATCGGCAGAATCTTGGATTAATTTCCAATAAATTCGGAACCCGAAAAATAATATTTAGTAAGTGTTCGTCAAGTTACAATTTGGCTGCAAGATTATCCGATGATCTGTAAAAACTCAATATTTCATCAACACTTGAAATTATCAACAGAGAACGAGAAGTTTAAAGCCAGAAACACACCTTGAGAAATGTATTTAATCATTCGTCTTGAAGTCAAGAACACCAGGTGAAAACATACACCAACAACTCTGTATATATATATATATATATATATATATATATATATATATATATATATTACTATTTCATGTATGTACATAAAGAAGAAGATATAATTGTTTATGTATCGATGTTCAGTGTTAACTTCAACAGTGCTCAATGCGTAAGTAGAACTAGGTAATAACTTATAAAAATATATATATGGCAATTAAGATGCACAGGTGATCATGCGTTTCATTCCCGCCTGAAGATTCCCCCGGGGATGAAACGAGGAAGCCTCTGTGTAGCTTAATTGCCATACATATAATATATATATATATATATATATATATATATATATATATATACTCATTTACATACTGTGCGGCTAGACAAGCAAGTACTTCAAGCCGCGATTGAAACGCGACTATTAAGCTGACAGTCGCCACTTCCACTCCGGCTCTATCATATGACACCTGCTGAATGTAAGCGAACTTTCAATGTAAATCAATGTAAAGATTGTCAAGTGTCGCAGAGTTTGAATTCGGGTCAAGTATGTTCATGGCAGGTTGTCCTGACAAACCCTTGCACAGAAGAACTGAACGCTTAATGGTGGGGTCTACTACGTAATTCAAACGTGTGTGTATAAATACATCATATTTCTCACCACAGAGGTATATACAAATTAAGATAGGGTTCTCGAAATGTTATTATTTACATAAACGAACTTGCAATTGTCTTGATTGAGCAATAATCAATGTCCAAATTAACCGACGCTCATGACTTTGTCAAGCTGATTGTTTTGATATTTATAATGTACGCTGTGTTAAAAAGCTATTTATTCCTCAAGCAAAGGTAATCTATTCTAAGCAGCACCATTTTTCTTCTGTTATCTTCTGTATTGTTCTTATTTTATTAACATCTCATTCAATAAAGGATATCTTTTAATACAATCTATTTTGGCACTGTTGTTTTCTCGACGTGTTGCGTCTATTGACATCTTCTCTGATACCTTAAGATTGGTTTAGCAACGAAACCAGCTTTTAATTTGTTTTACCATTTGAGCACGAGATATTATTTGGTTATGTCTGGTGACAACTCGTCTTTTTGAATAACACGCCATAGCCGATTCCTAACAGTGCACACACACACACACACACACACACACACCTACACACACACACATATGTATATATATATATATATATATATATATATATATATATATATATATATATATATATATATATACATTTAGTTCCGTCATAACAAACAGATTACTGCTAATTAAATTTAGCTTTAGAATGTCTACATACATATATATATATATACATGATGATTGCTACTTCTTTATAGTAGAGGACAATCCATACACCCATTGCAATGTCTGATTTGGGTTGAGCATATAGTTTACTAGGCTGAGTTTAAGTGGGTCGTGTAAGGATATACGTACCTTTGTACGACACGCAGAACAGCTCTTCTTCTACAAAGTCTGGTTTCAGTAACTAGCCTTAGCATAATAATTGAGAATCGGTGTAGAATGCAGGTTTTAAATCGGAGGTTCCGTCTCCTAAATAGATGATCTAAAAAAATCTACGGGTCAATCTCACCGAATTGTGTTTTTACGCCTCCTCTAATGATATATATATATATATATATATATATATATATATATATATATATATATATCGTTAGGAAATATATTAAAAAATATTATTCAAGTTTGAACATATGTTGGTTTACTTTAGATGTTTATTAGAAGTGGTCACTGTCCTTATATTCGGAAATGTCAAAGTATTAATATATTCATTTTCCGAGCGAAACTTTTGTAGATAACAAAAAAGGTTTGTGAATATATAGTAAAGTAAGTTTCAATTATTATTTGAAAATATACATACAGAAAGTGTTAGAAAAGAATATGAAAAATCATTTTTCGCATTAGGCAAACATTTGTTATTTCCTAATTATTCATGTTCCGGTAAGATGCAGAAATTATATTCCACTCGTAAAATAATGTAATTTTTCAAAGATTAAGTAAGCTTGAAGGTTTGAAGACATTCTCTCTCTCTCTCTCTCTCTCTCTCTCTCTCTCTCTCTCTCTCTTTCTCTCTCTCTCTCTCTCTCTCTCTCTCTCTCTCTATATATATATATATATATATATATATATGTCTGTTTATATATATATATATATATATATATATATATATATATATATATATATATATATATATATATATATATAGTTCTTTCATAGCAAACAGATTACTGTTAATTGAAGTGAGCTTCGCAATGTCTTCTTTTTGATTGACCCATTGCAGTCATCACCATTTATAAACATGAATATGAAAAGATTATCTGGCGAAATGAAAGTATATTACCTGCCCACCTACTTGGCACTAATTTTCATGATAAAAATAGAGTAACTGTACCGATTCCTGTGTCAGCTGTCAAGAACTCCCTCGATGGATTTGATATATTATAATCTGGTTTCTTATAACGGGAACGTATTAATGTATTGTCCGATTTTTTTTTTTTCTGGCGATAAAACGTTTATTGCGGTTGAACTGATTAAACTAGTATACATGGTCAGCGATTACAGTAATAGCCGACACACCTTTTTCTTGTTGTTGACGAGCACTGTTGTACTAGCCACTGAACCAATAAGTATGCTTCTGATATTTACTTTGCGATTCTGTCTGGCTGGCGAATAGCTCGACCAGCCCATATGCCACTTTATTCCGCAGCTGCATCTAGATCATCACACTCGACCAACCGTGACCCGAGTCTATCAACGGGCGTCTCCCTTTCCTAACATGACACGCGGTCTATTTGCCCTTTCTATTACAAACACGGGACTTTTCGGGACATTTTCTATTCTAATCCGTCGATCTATTCTAAAAATTCAGTGGGACGTTCACACTCCAATCAACATCGTTGGAGAAGCAGGCCAACCAGGTACTCAACATTAACTCCTGTCCCGCCAGTGACGTAACCTACACTTTTGCTGGCCGAATAAAAATCAGCTGTTTCTATATTAAACGCAATCTTTGTTCTTGCCATATGTCTTTATGCCATGCCGTATTGTTTTTGTAGTTCCCTACAGATACTCGCAACTATATATATATATATATATATATATATATATATATATATATATATATATATATATATATATATATACAGAGAGAGAGAGAGAGAGAAAGAGAGATGTACGAAGAGTGATAAACATGTACGAGTGTCCAGATTTATTATAAACTTCGATTGTTCAATGCAAGGTATATTCTGTAATAAAATTATATTTATTATTCTTTCCTCTCGTACATGTTTATCACTCTTCGTTCATCTATCTTTATAATTGCTCTATCTCGTATATTGAGCTTAAACTATTTCACTATATCTTCTATTTACTAAAAGCTTACTTTTAGTTCCATATTTATTCTATATATATATGTATATATATATACATATATATATATACATAGTCTTTAAGTGTTTCAACCGTTAAAACTATATGGAAAAACAAAAGAAAACAAAACGACAAATACTTTTAATCACAGGTTTTTCCCTGGAAAACTACTTTGCTAAAAAGTCAATTGAATTTTTGCATTTACTACGTCAGTTTGCTTTCAAGTATTTACGCTAGTCTTAATAATATTTAAGGGATAATCAGTTGTCTACCATGAAAAAACTGTTTCGGGAATTAAAAAAAAAAAGAAATAGAATTGTATTTCATCGCTTCCCAGCAGAGTTGGTCAGACAGGACGTCTCTTATAAAACAATAACAAAAACGTTTCTGATATTTGATCTAGTTTTTTGTTCCAGATTAATTTTTTGCTGACCTATTTGGTTAATAAAAAATGTACTCCTTACCTGTGTATATATCCATATCAAAGGTCAACGGAATACTCACCTCTTATTATAATTCCAATTCACTATTTTAATCTGATATCTATATAATTGAATTAGTCTGTCTAAATAACAATTATGAACACTAACACTTAGTACATAAGAATGAACAAGTAATACAACTATTTAAGACGGTGTTTCTTTTCCTAATTGAGTTAACATCCACAGGTTAAAGTCAATAAGAAAATTATCAATCTCGAACAAATTTCCAAACTTCACAGAAAACCATATATCAATGTGTTACCAATAAAAAAGACATTAACACTATGAGTGATTAATTTTAAAGACACAATAAAGATTGCTTTCATATCTGGACTAATAAACACTATCTATTAACTAACATAATATCACAAATATTATCTGATGTAATAATAGATAAGTATTATTTATCGAACATTAAGAGAAAAATAGAGTTGACTCCCTTTTACTGTTACTTTCTTTACGACATAAATCAATGTGTTTAACTTGTTTAGTTCTTCTGATCACCCTTTAGAGCAGGGGTGTATCTATCTATCTATCTGTCTCTGTCTGTCTGTCTGTCTGTCTGTCTGTCTGTCTGTCTGTCTGTCTGTCTGTCTGTCTCTTTCTCTCTCTCTCTCTCCCTCTCTCTCTCCCTCTCTCTCTAAATATATATATATATATATATATATATATAAAGCAAAGTTGGTTATTTATATATATATATATATATATATATAAGTATATATATATTTATATATATATATATATATATATATATATATATATATATATATATATAGAGAGAGAGAGAGAGAGAGAGATAGAAGAAAAAAGAGTGATGAATATGCGACGATTGTCCAAATTTATTTCAAATTTCAATTGTTCAATGCAATAAACTAGTGTTCATAATTCTTTCCTTAAGCCAAGGATTTTCAAAGATCGAAATCTTATCATCAGAGGAGAAATACAGATGGATAAGTTGGCTTTCGAAAAAACCAAAGTTCAAATATTTTAAAAATATGAAAATTATTATTAAAAATTATTAAAATAATTTTTGATAAAAAAACGTATTGAATGAAAAGAAACATTATATATATATATATATATATATATATATATATATATATATATATATATAGCAAAGTTGGTTGTATGTGTGCATATGTATGATGTGTGTCACAGCATCAGCAGTTGCTCTTAAAGTCAGCATAACCACATATATTGACTCAGCACCATCGCTCCGATGTCTTAAGCAATGGAGTGTCTTTTTTCTGAGACACTTTATTAAAAAAAAGGTACGTAAAAATAACATTAGAAACATTAGAAACGTTTCCTTTCCAGTTAAATATTTTTATATTATTACCTGACCGAACAACCTTCTTTTGATTAATTTTAACTTGTTATCTAAAAGTAGAAATAAATAAATAAACATACATGAATAATTCAAGTTTATTTTTAATTCAAATTATTGTACGTACGTGACATAATTATTTTATTGAAAATAGACTTTTTCTTTATGTGTCTTTATTTATTTTAGACAATTGAACAATTTTAAATTAATACAGAGTGGTGGAATACATTTTTAATTTTATATCCCAATTTAAAAAATCGCGCAGAAGATATTTATTTACACCCGAAAATTATGAGCAATTTTTCTATCTGTAGATTTGAGCTTTCTTCCTATTGTCAGCGATATTGTACCACAGATGAAGATGGAGAATATATATTACTTATTAGGGTTATGCTAATTGCAACATTGACACAACTAATATCTATATATTTTAATCTCTCTCCCTCTCTCTCTCTCTCTCTCTCTCTCTCTCGTTATCTATATATCTATCTATCTAGCTATCTAGCTATCTAGCTATATATATATATAGAGAGAGAGAGACATGTATATATATATACATACATACATACATACATACATACATACATACATACATACATACATACATACATACATACATACGTACATACATACATACATACATACATACATACATACATACATGCATACATACATATATGTGTATATATAATCATTGATTTTACTTGGTGAAAGAAATCCAACATAATACTCAATTTGTTAATAGCAAGATCATACTAATTATTTATGAATACTATGGGAGGTGACGGTGATTTAGTGGATATCTACACGGACTGAAGACCTGGGTGTTCCAAGTTCGAATCCAGTCGGTTCCACAGTACCACTGCAACTTAGGGATGTTGGCAACCTTCTCGTGGTCCTTCACGTAAGTACCCGATGTCTTTCCAGAAAGATGTCTAACTATAAAAACATAAGGGGGAAACTAATGCCAACACTATAATCATCTGATTCACACGAAAGAAGATGAATAATATTACAGAAGGGCAGATAAGATCTCCATGTCATCATAGGTTTCCAGCTAGGAGCAGACTCAATGTGATAATTAGTGTCCATTTGTAGTTTATTTATATTTGGTCAAAAACATAAATACACTCAAAATGAACACGTTTTTTGAATGTGAGTCTGTTCCCGGCTTGAAACTTGTGTTACTATGATGAGTTGATCTGATCTTCTGTAACATTTATATATATATATATATATATATATATATATATATATATATATATATATATATATATATATATGAGAAGAATGTTGTAGTTGGCTTGGAGCATTGTGTATAGTGTAAGAATAATATTTTGGAGGTGATAAAAATGCGTTGTGACACATATACGACACGTGGAATCGTAAAAACAAAGTGACAATATTGAAAAGTCATTAATTTTCAAAAAAAATGTTTATGTACCCGTGTATCGTTGACCGTGGTGTTAGGTTGGAATGTGTCCTTTTCATTATTATTTTTTTAATTTTCGAGGGTAGCCCTCATCTTCAGAAATAAAATAAATACAGCCACTCGTTGGAGTGTGTTTTTTGCCAAAAGCCGGCTCCGATATGTTTGAAAGTACTTGCGCGTTTCTCTGTTGTAAATAATAACATACATTATACCACATAGTTACGTTCGTAAAACAAACAAAAATTAAACAACCGTACGACGATTCATGTTGCCTTGGCTGTTTCTCCTCTCCCAGTGTGTGTATGTGTATGTCTGTATATATACACACATTTACATATTTATATATAGAAAGAGAGAAGATGAGAAGCTGATTTATAATTTGATCTCCATTTTTTTATGTGAGACATTCATTTCTAAGAAATAAACTCGAACCGAAAGGAAAAAAAAAGTATGCAGTTAGACTAAAACATGTCGGTTTTTATAGAATATACCAAATGCATTGTTCTTTATTCATGGTCACAATAGTCACGAGTAAGGAATTGACACGTGCATCGAATTTCTGTGAATATGATATCACAAAGAAAATTCACATTCACATGATGGAAAACGTTTAGCTTTAAATTTCCCTTTCGAAAATATACATTCGCCATTTGCTGTTAAGTGGTTTAAGCAACTTTTACTTTTCATTAACACTATTCACAAATACATCGTTGGATTGTTCTGTAACATCTGTCAGAGCAAAAGACAGTCACAATGTGTAAGTTGTTGATTTACTCATTCATTCATATATATTCTCCTATTAGTCCCCCGATTTATAAAATCGGGATACCTATGTTTTTAGGAATTTCCGTCCGTCCGAATTTTCTCCGCAACCATCCATTGCATTTCTCTGAAATTTTGCATGAAGTTGTAACTTTGGTCAGGTTAGAAAGTGACATTCTCCGATTTTTGAAAAAAAATCTGGTTAGCCCCCCAGGGGGTCAAACGGCCCCGAAATGGAAAAAAATGACATTTTTTGCCCAATAACTTTTCATCCATCGATTCAATTTCTCTGAAACTTGGCCAAAATGTGGAGGCAATTGTTCCTAATAGAAAATAAGACTCGCTGCCCTTAGAAAAAATCTGGTTCACGCCCCCAGGGGCTCAAAAGCCCCCAAAATGGCAAAAAATTACCCTTTTCTCCCATAACGTTTGATCCATCCATTAAATTTTTCTGAAACTTGGCCAAAATGTAGAGGAAAGTGTTCTGTATATAAAATGAGCATCCTTGACCTCAGAAAAATTCTTGTTCGTGCCCCCAGGGGGTTAAAGTGGGGTCAAAAATGCCCCAAATTGCCCAAATTTATTGCATATTACACTCGCCACATCGAGTCACATACAGAGGGGGACCACGCATGCGCGGCTTGTTTATAATACACGGAGAACACTTTGGATATGGAACTATACATTTATATATACACGTTGAATACTCGTGCCAGGATGTGTCTAAGCAATAAATATTGAATTTATTTCAATTTTAATGTGAGTTTTTTTTTTTATTCTTTGAGTTTGTTGTACTGTTTCGGTAGCACCTTCTTCAATGGTAGATTTCCACCAACGAAATGAAAATATTTCATAAATATAAATGATAAGTTGAATTGTATTGTATTTTTGTAGGCACAGAATTACGCGCGCGTGACGGTACTTTTAAAAATGCTTTACTTTATTTTACTCAAAATTTGATGTAGAGCCAATCCTTTCTCTATTGAATGTTTTGTATCTAACTCATTATTAAAGTGTTTTGGAGGTGAGGCGAGTTAAGGTAGACGCAATTCCTAAATGTAAATTTTTGAAAAAGTAACGAGCAAATGTGGAGATACTATTAACCTACCCCCTGCACCATGTGAGGAAATGATTAACCAAGGCGCACAAACCTGTCAAATGTATGATGCGTAGTCAGCTTGTAGTGGCTGAGAGGGCGAGCTCGAGGGTTATCTGTTTCTGTTACTCAGGGGGGGGCAAGAATAGGACAAAAGACCGGGAATCGGATTTCCCATCATGGGTTAATATGTTTCAAAGTCACGTTTGATGGCGGCAGTTGGCGGCAGTTGGCGGCTCAGGGATTTAGTATTCGCGCAGATGGGGTTAGACCCGAGGAAAGGGAGGGAGATTTTAGATGAGCTGACTTAAACCGAACAACAATAATGCCTCGACAGACAACTTCATTTAGGTCCTAGCTGATACACTGGACCTTAATTAAGATGTGGACGTTAACGTTTGGGGCCACATTTCCGCGAGGGTATGACACTCACCCCCACACAAACAGAGCATAACGTATTCATACACAATGAATCAGCGTTGTTTTGTTACAGTACTACACTTGTAGACCAGTACTTATGACCTTAGCGGTCGCCAAGACCACACGGGCAGAACGAAAGATGAAGACGAAAATAAAACCACGGCACACGAACATTGGGAACGGCATAGTTCTACAATGTTACTCATCGGGTTGCTGAGAATATATATTCAAAGATTCATAAGGATGAGGTCATAAAAATTTTATTTAAATGAAATATATATGCACTCGTTACATGTAACCACAATCATATATATATATGCAATCCTTACATGTACACAATCACACACAAATAATCTGCCCATGCTATTCACTGTGTAATCAAAAATATATATTCAAAAATGATTAATGATCCATTAATGAATTAAGAAAATTTCCCTGCGTTTACACATACACACACATACACACATACACACACATATATCTCTCTCTTTATATATATATATATATATATATATATATATATATATATATATATATATTGTTAGATCAGTGGGAGAGAACAGTAGCGGAGTGATCGATTAGTAAGAAAGTTTTTTTTTAATAAGATTAAATCCTCAACGGCTGAAAAGACAAGTATGCGCGATCATCTGTTTATCAATTGTTTATTTTAAATGGAGCGAACCAATGCTGTTCTGATCTTATATATATATATATATATATATATATATATATATAATTCAGATAGAGGCAATTTCGTTGTATCACAGCTTATTATGGTAGTAAGACGGGCAGTCCCTTCAAATAGAATATATATACATATATTTATATATATACATATATACATATATATATATATATATATAAATATATATAATGTATAATTATATATATATATATATATATATATATATATATATATATATATATATATATATATATATATCATTCGTTTGTTCTATTTTTTCGAGACAACTTTCTATAAGAAAGTTTATCGTAATGAATCTCAGATTTTATTAAGTATTGGATTTCAAAAGTTGCTATTTCTATAATAATACTGCTTAACTAAATTATTTAAGCTCCCACATTTTATTGTATTTCTATTATTTTTTAATTTATTTAAAATGTCTACCAATAACCTCAAATAATGTTTTAAAGTTTGCTTTCCTTCTAATATAGCTAACTTGTTTTGTAAAATCTTTTCTTAAACTCGTGAATATTTGTTTCATTTTCTCACAATACTACTAAACTAACTTGTTTAAAACTTTATATTTAGTTGCAAAATATATGTGGCCGTTAATATTCAGAATTAGAAATGATACTTTATTGTAATGATTTGTGTTTTATCTATTATTAATTATTCCGGTGGAATTTAAATTTGTTTGAAAAGTAATGACACCTTTCGTCATTCTAAATGGTCTACAACTTTAGTCAACTCAGTAAGATAATAGAATTAAGATTCCAATATTCCAGTCATTTGTTGTTTCTAGGCTTCAGTTCTAATTTATAATGTAATATTACTTTTCTTTTACGATTCATAATAGATATTAAAGTAAACCCTAATAATTAGCAGATTTTAATACTCTAACTTGATTCATTAAACAAAAATATATGTTAATTAGTTGTACTAATCACTCTGCGAACAACGATTTCATTGTGTATACATATATATATGTATATATATATATATATGTATACATATATATATATATATATATATATATATATATATATATACATTTATACATATATATATATGTATGGATATATATATGTATATATACGTGTATATGTATATATATACGTATATATGTATATATATGTATATATACACATATATATGTATATATATACATATATATATGTATATATATATATATATATATATAGTGTGTGTGTATTTAGGAAACATCTTCTCATTTATGCAAACATTGTATTAATTCTTTTTATTTTAATAAAAAAACGACCATCCAAAAAATTGGAAAAAAAAGGGTGTTATTTTTAACAATGTTTGCATTAATATATATATATATATATATATATATATACATATATATATATATATATATATATTTATAAATCTGGATAAATGCACACCATATATATATATATACACACATATGTATATATATATATATATATATATATATATATATATATATAGTTGGATTTTAAATTAAAGTAAACATGCCAATGTTTTGAGACTTTATTACTGTAATAGTTTATTTGTTAGGAAGTATCGTTCATAGACCGACATAGGAATGCTGCCATTAAAAATAAAATGTTCCTAAAATAGCAACGTACGCATTCCGGCCGATGTGTTTCTTGCACAGTATCTATAACACATCTTAATAAACTATTTATCTGGTTCACAATTTTATTAAATATTAGAAAATTATGAAACTCAATTGATTTCTGAAAGACAATTCAATTATTATATTTTCACCATAATTGTTTTTTTTGCGTTCCATTAAATGTATCTACTAAATTATTAATGATATTGTTTGACCTTAAAATCTAACAGATACTAATTCTTTAGTACGGTTGATTTATTTATCAATATCAGAGTATATTAAATACGTTATTTTATGTGATAGTTCCATATAAAGACAACCCTGATTATGAATGTTGAAATAACGAAAGATAGTTTTTGTTTTTAAATATTAGTTAGGGCGGCGAATTATATAACTCGCGCCATTAAAAAAAAACTCTTTTAGGTAACAACCTATTTGTGAAATATATTTTAATTGCTTGGTAAACATTTTCATTGTTATAGATAGTTAAATTTACTGGGTTATGTTTTCATTCATTAATATTTTTCTTCTTTCTCCTTATCATTTTTAGTTGTTCGCTGTGTCTCCAGTTATTCTCATTGGTTGAGCTGATCATATTGGATGTTGTTCGCCCGCTGTGTGCAGCAGTTCCTTTAATTTCCTATGAATATGCAATACTCGAGCGTCACAAAAGGAGGAGATGAAGGAACGCCTCCTGGGATAAATGCTGCCTTGTTTTATCATCTGGAAGAATCGTTTCATCTTAAAAGCGGCACAAAGAAAGATGTCTCTTCAATTTTCTTCCGATCTGTCGATGACGTATACCCGCATCATACCAGTCATGATCAGCAGCGGTTTTCATGATGACGTAATTTAATCAGACATCTCGTCAGAATAGAATTTAAACGATAGAAGCTGCTATTTGAAATATTAAACTAATAAATACTCATGTATTACATGAAATCAAACAGTTTACATTTAAGTCTATATTTGAAAATGGGAAAAGTAATGATTAGATTCAGAAGTTAAAGCCCGGATGTTCGACATAATACCTTGTATTTATAGTTCTACGTTCGCTATAATATATTATTGCATATTTGGCATCATCGATTCGCCTAGTTAGCCGAAAGGTTTCTCTGTAGTTGCTAAATCTAAATAAAAAAAATTCTCGTATATCGGTATACATTTAATGTCGGACCTCGTTCACATGTTTCTTGTTTTTGTTTTACTGACAAGCAAAAGACAGTGTTTCCCAGAAAGCAAAAATTAAACATAAAATAAATGAAATCTGTCTCTCTCTCTCTATATATATATATGTATTGCTCCCTTTCCCCCCTTAATAATCGTGCAATTTTCTCCCCCTCTCTCTCTTTCTCTCTTTCTCTCTATATATATATATATACATATATACAGGGCTTTACGGAGGGCTCCAAAAAGGAGCGCGCTCCAGGATCACGCTCCTTTTTGCTGGAGCGAAGGAGAGGAGGGCTCATTTTATATTCAGCGGCAGTTGAGCGAGAGCAACTCCATTTGGAACTAAAGAGGGTGGTGTTATCGCTCCTCGCTCCTCGCTCTCAAATTATTTGATTTTTTTTTAAACATTCGTTTTTTATTCAGCAATATAAAGGAAAAGTTAAGAAAGTCTCAGAGTTTACTATTAATTATTTTTAAAAAATTATATCTCTGGTAAATGTATATGAGAGAGAGAGAGAGAGGAAGAGGGAGAGGAAGGGAGAGAGAGGGAGAAAGAACGAGAGAGTTACACATGGAAACAGAAACTGAACTTTTCCGGTTTTTTCACATCTATGTGTTACATTTTTGATAGGACAGTGTTCTTAAGGGAGGAGACAATTTGGTGTAAATGAGTCTATAGATGCATTTGAAGTTATTTTCTTATAGATTTGAACTTTTTTTGTATTTATGAACAAGATGTATATTGCTGATTGAATAAATAAGCCATTTTTCCTTTTAATTCGTGTTTTTAAATAAAGAATTTTAGGTTCAATTATATTATAAGGGCCGCTGAATTTTCTCACCCATTTCGCTCGGTATTCACCCAAATATTCGATAAAATCGATTTTTGGGGTGAAATAGTACATTTTGTCCTGAGAAAAATTCTAATTTATTTTTTAGCATATATCAAATTGAACTTTTATGCCACCTTTTTACCCGTCGTCTTTGCGGTTACATTTTATTATTCTTAAATTCACAACTTGTATGTTTTAACCTTTTCATGTTTGCTTTTAAATTCGTTAAATTCCGTTAAAACTTGCTTTTGTAAATAGAATGTTCAAAGTTTTTTTTGTGTGCAATAACATTTTAAAGCGCTAAAAATATATTTAGTCCAAGGAAACAATATATTTAGTCCAAGGAAAACATATCTTTAGTCCAAAGAACAAAACAATAAAAACCAACATGGCCGCCAGCGATTAAAACCTTGAATTAAAGTTAGATTCTCAACACTTTAAAAAGCAAATGAGAATTTTATTTCAGGAGCAAAAATATAATTAAGACCAACAATCAGTTTCATCCAAAATTTGGGCAAATACCAAGCGAAATGAGCAAAAGAAAAGAGCGGTCCCTATTCTACAATCAAACCGATGTTTAAACTTAATTAAATTAAAGAAAATATCTTATATATTAATTTAAAAAAGCAAAAAATTAGACTTTTTGAGTAATTTGTTGTCTTTTTAGAACCGAAAGTAGCATAGATATATTTCTTCATCTTAAAAAATCTATTATCGAATATTACAATTGTAAACAGTTTGCTTTTGTTAGAGATTTCAAATATAGACGTGTTCACCTTTTTTATTCAAATTTTTAATTTTAATAAATATTTTTGCCCGACCTAGGAAAACTTACTCTAGTTAATTTTTCGGTGGAGGAAAATTTGCCCCGATATTTTCCAATTCCCAAGGTCTAAACCAGATATTTTGTATGGAATCTTAAGACATTAAATGGATCTCTGAATTGATTATTGACAATTTATTGATATTTTTTGGCCAACTTATGAGAAAAAAAATGTTATTCAATCTTTAAAAAATAAGCTTCATTGGGTTTTTTCGCTCTAAATTGTACTATTGAAAAGAAAATGGATAAATCGATTTGTTTGAAAGACTTGCGCGTTTCTCTGTTGAAAATAATAATATACATTATACAATATAGTTACGTTCGTAAAACAAACAAATATAAAACAACCGTACGACGATTAATGTTGCCCTGGCTGCTTCTCCTCTTCCAGAGAAATGTTTTCTTTAAAAAGAAAATAATCACTAATAATGTTTAAAAGTAAAACTATTTACTTAAAACAAATCTAAATATATCGGGTCAATTTTTCTTTTCCTGAAAAAATAGGTTGTTAATGTAATGAATATTAAAATTGTTTTGTTAGGATCGAGGGTCGTGTTCCCCCGATTATAAACGTGTTCAGTTGAATCAAGCAATGTTGCATGCAAAAGACAGAGTAATAATTAATAAACAAATATGAAGTAGTTCAAATAACGTTTATTGAACGTGTGTGTACGTGGAATGGTGAAGTGTGTGATGTATGCGTATGTGTCGATGGAAAAACAGTTCTTGAAAAGGTAATAGAAGAAATGAATCCGGCGTAGGAAAAGTCTTTGAAAGCCGTAGACAAAGAAAACGAGTTGAGAACTCTTACCGTTGTTTGCCCACGTGTGTTGGTAGTTGTTATGCTGGTTGAGAAGAAAAGCGTGAGACGAAACGCTAGTGTATTAGCGTCGTTCTGCCAAGGCCAATTGACCAGAAGAAAAAAGTGAAACGGAACGCTAGTGTCAGCGTCGTCCTGTCGAGGCCAAAAGGCGAATGAAACGGAGCGCTGGTGCCAGCGTTATTCTCCGATGCTGGTCGGTGAAAGAGAGAGAGAATTTCCGTATTGCCCCGGCTTTTATAGTCCGAAGGGCAGATAACTCTGGTGTCGCTTTACAGCGCCACCTGTCGGTGAAAAAGCGACACCTACCGGCAAATCGGTGTAGTTACGTTTTGAAAGGAGGAGGTAACTGCTACAAGGACTCCCCCCCCAGATTGAAAAATATTGAAAATATTATTCAATATGAACAGTTGTAGATGAGAAGCATTCTTTGTGGGTATGTCTGTTTTGCTGTTGAAGATTAGAAAAAGTAGTGTGCACGCTACTTATTTCTGTATCTGTATTGAATGATTGATCGCAAGTGCGTCTGCGGAATTGAGTGTTTGTAACGCATGTGGATCTGCGTGTTGTTTGGGTCTACATCAAGTTTGAGCGCAAGTGAGTCTGCGGTCGAAAAATGCTGAGTGCAAGCGAATTTGCACTTGTTGGTGGCGTTGTTCATGTTGATTAGTCTGCGTGATGCAGAGCTGATGAACAAACGTTGAATTGTCAGTGTTGTCCGGGAATGTTTGGTGCTTGGGTCTGCGCGGTTGTTGATGAGTGAGCACAAGTGGGTCTGTGCGGTGTTGATGAGCGAGCACAAGTGAATCTGTGCAGTTGTTGATGAGCGAGCACAAGTGGGTCTGTGCGGTGTTGATGAGCGAGCACAAGTGAATCTGTGCAGTTGTTGATGAATGAGCACAAGTGAATCTGTGCAGTTGTTGATGAATGAGCACAAGTGAGTCTGTGCAGTGTTGATGAATGAGCACAAGTGAGTCTGTGCAGGTGTTGATGAATGAGCACAAGTGAGTCTGTGCAGTTGTTGATGTTGTTCATGTTAATTAGTCCGTGTTGTGGAGCTGATGAACAAACATCTAGTTGTTGAGATTGGTGGTACACTATGGTCAAAATCAGATGCACAAATGTCTGCAAGTGAGTTAGCAGGTACAAGTGGGTCTGTACTGGTGTTGGTGCGCGTCGTTCGAGTTGATGTGTCCCCAGTTGATCAACGAACGTCCAGTTGTTGAGTATTTTGTCGTGCTTGTGCAGTTGTACTCATTTTGAACTGGTGTGATTTCTTCCATAGTGTCGTCAGTGAGGTCCGGAAATGTTTGGTGCTTGATGAATGTCCGGGAAAAATGTGGTTGTTCATCTTGTGTTGAAGATTGTTGGTAGGCCTTGAAGGGTGATGTTGGTGCTTGCTGAGCCTGACTTTTTACAACCAGTATTAAGTCTTTGGGCTTGGTGATGTTGTTCGTGTTTGACATCGTGTTGTCTGTTTTGTAGTTTTCTTTTCTTTTATATATATATTTCCAACACGTGGGTAGAAAGGAAAAAGGAAAAAAAAAATGGAGCTGTAATTTGTTTCACACACGGAATGACGTTTTTTGTTTTCGTTTTAGTTTGTTTGAATGTTAGTTTCCACGTAGAGAAAGAATGGCGTCTTCTCTTTCTCTTTGTTGTTGAAAAGAAAGAAAAAAAAATTCGTATTTTCTTTTTTTGTTTGAATTTTCATTTCCACGTTGTTAAAAAAAAAAAAAAAAATGGCGGCTTCCTTTTTTTCTGCTTGTTGTTGAAACAGAGAAAATAAGTTCGTATTTTCCTTTTTTTTTTGTTTGAATTTTTATTTCCACGTGGTAAGAGAAAAAGATTGCGGCATTATTTTGAATTTTTTTATCAACACGTGGTTGTGAAAAAGATGGGCAGCGTGAGCGTTTGGTTTCTTTTGTTTTCTTTTTATCTCCACGTGTTCAAAACAAAGGAAGTGGCGTCTTGTAAGGTCCTTTTGTTCGTCGAAAAAGAAGAAAAAAAGGATTGGCAAAAGTTTGTCTTTTTCTTTGTATATATTTTTCCGACATGTGGAGAAAGAGAAGAAAAAATGAAATTGTAATTTGTTTTATACTCGGGAAGAGCCGAGAAATGTTTGTCTTTCTTTGTTTGGGTATTTCCGCGTGGCCAGGAAAAATGGAGACGGTGGCTTCTTTTTTGTTGTTTGTTTGTATATTTCTACCACGTGGGTAGAAAAAAAAAGGAAAAAGATGGATGCGTAATTCGTTTCACCACGAAAGAAAAAACGAGAAATGATATACATATATATATATATATATATATTTTTTTTTCTAGTACGAAATTAATTACTCCGTCAGATACAACAAAGCTTGCACGTCGGGTCACCAATGTTCGGGACCGAGAGGGTGATATTCCCGGACTATAAGCGTGTACGTTAAACCAAGCAAGTGTTGCATGCAAAGACAGAGTAATAATTAATAAACAAAAATGAATTAGTTCAAATAACGTTTATTGAACGTGAGTGTACGTGGAATGATGAAGTGTGTGATGTATGCAATTGTGTGTCGATGGAAAAACAGTTCTTGAAAAAGGTATGAGAAGAAATGAATCCGGCGTAGGAAAAGTCTTTGAAAGCCGCACACAAAGAAAACGAGTTGAGAACTCTTACCGTTGTTTGCCCACGTGTGTTGGTAGTCGTTATGCCAATTGAGAAGAAAAGCGTGA
>OY744524.1:28171402-28178902 GCA_963556195.1 Sepiola atlantica | reverse complement strand
CTGTGCTTGAAACCGACGGTACTAATGTCGTACTAATGTTTCTGTAACAATATATATATATATATATATATATATATATATATATATATGTGTGTGTGTGTGTGTATGTATATGTGTATGTATGTATATATGCATGTATATGCATGTATATGTATATATATAGAGAGAGATATATGTATATATATATATATATATATATATATATATATATATTTATGGTCTGAATTTGTTTATTTATTGTTTATGCCATATGTGGTGTTATCGTTTCGAGTTTAAATATGTTCTGCTTTAATGTTTCCATACAAACTAATAAATTACACTTGAAACGTTCATTTTGTTTGCGCTTTATTACCATTTCTGGCGCCGCTTCCTTTTGCAAATCTGACTCTAGATCTGATATCAATGCACCATCTCTGTAAAAACTGCAAGGTGACATCCTGATCTTTCTACTAAATAATACTTTGACGCCAAATGTTCCGGACTCACTTTTTTTCTTGCGAATATTTACGAATAAATTGCAAAGAATTAATGAGAGACCTAGAAATACATTTAAGCCGTACATTTGAATGGCCTACTTAGAAAGTAAAAATTGTTAGATCCACGTGTTTTCAGATGGACAGGAGATTTACCATCATTTAGTTATCATCTTCTTCGCCATTCTTGTCCGCCATTTCTTTTTTTTGTTCTGCTTTTAAAAAAAAATGTCATATTGATTTCATAAATATCGAGCCTTGGCCAACGTTTAGTAACTGTAAACAACTTGTTTAAACATGGCTTCAACGACAGCAAGTAGTGCGAAGTGTCGGTAATTTAAATATGTTGGTTTTCCAGATAGGGCATAGGTAAATTTAGTTTTGGGCTTTTTCGTAATTATTTTTCTCTCATTGGCAATATCTGTTTTTATAAGTGATATTAATATTATTAGTACTCTTTTTTCAATCGTTTATCAGTTACACTGTTCTTGTTCTTTTATTTCTCTCCAGATTATCATAATATTTGATATCATTTTGTTATAGACTAGGTGTGATCACTGACAAAATGTGTGGTCTTCTTTGGAGTCCGCATTTACTTGTCTCTCCATGAAACCGATGCCAGAGACAACGTTGCGAGATAGCGAGCTCGCCAAAATGCGGCTCTTCTAGATGAGACAAAAATAAACGAATGAGCCTCCGCTGAAGACCAGGACAGGGTTGTCTTCCCTTGAATGTGAGTGATAAGAATTATTCAAAGACTTTCAGGTCACTCCGCTTGATAATCTTGTAACAGTCGTTTACTCATAAGTTATCGCTGATAACTGTCGATAGTCTTCTTAAGATCCAGTACTTTCGATGTTATTTGTGTCGAGTTCTAAGTTGCTCGTTTCCATATCACACTTTACCATCGTTCCACACATGCAAGACGATTTTCTGCTACCGTTATGACTACTTAAAATTGCTGCAATTATTTTTATAATTATTATTATTATTATTATTATTATTATTATTATTAATATTATTATTATTAGTAGTAGTAGTAGTAGTAGTATTACTATTATTGTTATTATTATTATCATTATTATTGATATTATTACTATTATTATTATTATTATTATTGTTGTTATTACTATTATTATTATTATTATTATTATTATGGTTTTATGATTATTATTATTATTATTATTATTATTATTATTACTATTATTATTATTATTATTATTATTATTATTATTATTATTATTATTATTACTATTATTATTATTATTATTATTATTTTTATGATTATCATTATTTTAATTATTATTACTATTATTATTATTATTATAACTATTATTATTATTATTATTACTATTATTATTATAACTATTATTATTATTATTATTATTACTATTATTATTATTACTATTATTATTATAATTATTGTTATTATTATTATTATTATTATTATTATTATTATTATTATTATTATTATTATTATTATTATTATTTGAAACATATTTATTATTTAATTTATAGAGAATAATGTACGCACTCGCTAGGCCCGTCTGTAGAGGAATTTAGATAATGTGGCAACACGGTACCAAAATAGGTATATATAGCTGTTTTTTTTCGGTTATTAATACTAGAACTGCAATTACATAATCGATAAATAGAAAATAAATAAGTTAGATACATCAATATATATATATATATTGCTTATGTGGATCACGGTAAAGAAGCCAACATCGTTCTTCAGCCTATATTTCTGTTGAGTGCGTGATGATTTTATGTACATATACAAGCAGGAAAATCTGACGTTTCTCGAAATTTATTGCACTTTTTTACTATGCTATTACTTTCTCTGTTTTTACTGTCCTCTCTTCCTGTTTCGATTTCTAATATAGTAAGAAGAAGCTGAAATGTTGAAACATCTCTTAATTAATGTCTTCTACACATGGTTTGAAGTTTTATTAAAATCAGATGCACGTATATTAAGTTTTAAAGATGTCCTGTCTGCATAATTCACTTAGAGTCGAGGAACGTAGATATTTAGCACATAAAGGGTAACGTAGAGATTTGGAAACACTTCCATTGCATTCATTGAATGTTATACATATGATATAAATGTCATACAAAAGAGGATGTATTGAAAATTTAAAGAAAGTCACCCCCATATCCCACTTGGTTAAAAGTACATTAAGTCATCCGGGACCACTTCCATTGTATACCCTAGAAAATGTTATACAAATAATTAAAATTTCAGAAGTATAAGACATATTTGAAGTTTTAAATGGGTCATGACATCATAATTTGGTTTAAACTTAGAGATTATAGAACACTTCAATTGCCTTTCCCAGTAAATTTTACATGAGAATACACTTTTAAATTCAGCGTAGATACTCATAATATTACTTACTATAGAGAAAACACAAACATCAAACACACATACACATATGCATTAAGTGTATACCCACACCCACATATATATATATATACACAAACACACACACACACACACATATATATATATATATATATATATATATATATATATATATATATATATAGTGTGTGTATGTATATATAAATAGTAAGTTATAAAATACATTTATGGCAATTAAGCTACACAGTAGCGCCCGCGTTTCATTCCCAGGGGGAATCTTAAGGCTAAAATTCTTCTGTGTAGCTTAATTGCCATACATATATTTTCATAGCTTACTACCTAGCTCTACTTACGTATCAAGCACTATTGAAGAAAATACTGGAAATTGATACATAAAATTATATTTCCTTATAAAATTACATGTGAATACATGAAATAGTAATATATATATATATATATATATATATACATATATATATATATATATATATATATATATATATATATATATATATATATATATATACTAACCCAGTTGAATACACAATTCATGACATACTCAATATTTTGTAACCATGCTCCGAAAAATTCAAAATCAAATTATATTATTCATGATTGCGTACATATGTTTATGAAAATTATTGTGTATAAGCTAATCTGTAGCACACTTATATTATTTATTATTAATAATTGCAAATGCTTATAAAAAAAATTAAACAAATCAAACAATCAAGAAACCTAATTTCTGTTTGTATTTCCCTTTTCTCATTTACTGGCAGGCTAAATGTCAAATATGTATATATTTTTAAAGATGGAGTCATTCTTTACAGAATTGATATAGTTCAAGTGTCGAAATGTTTTATCAAAAATATAATTTTAATAAATGATGCTTTATTTCTTCTGTAAAATCAATAATTTGCATAGTAAATAATCTTCAACTTAAAAATATCAATGTGTGCAGAAAGTGCAACAAAAATGCATTTGTATTGCAGCAAATGAATAAGTATTCAATAATTTTCGAAAATTAATGCTATTAAATGCAGCTTGAACTGGCAAACACCAGTGGAAAGAAAAATGTATGCCAGGTCATACTAATCAAATTCAGTTTTCATATACACCTAGCCGACCATTTTAGGGGAGGTAACTCAAATTAAACTTCTTAATTCATGTATTAGAAATAAATATATAAATACATATAGTCTCTCTCTCTCTCTTTCTTTCTCTCTCTCTTTCTCTCTCTCTCTCTCTCTCTCTATATATATATATATATATGTGGGTGTGTACATATATACCTATACAAATGGGTGTTATATGTATATATATATATACACCCACACATATCGATTTTTTAATATATATTTATTAATATATATATATATATATATATATATATATATATATATATATATATATATATATATATATATATATATATATATATAATAGAGAATGGTAGTTTACTTGAAACATTTTTGGGTATAGTAGTAGTATGTTTAATTAATACCAGAAGGAATCTCTCCGATCGGAGAGATTCCTTCTGGCATTAATTATTTTTTACAAAAGGGAAGTTTATTTTCCCGAAATATTAAATAAATGATTTTATAATCATACGGACATCACACAAACAGCTAACAACACTCTTGCTGTAATGTAAGATTTTAAGAAAAAATGAGTAGTAAGTCATATTTCGTATTCGATTTATTATTTTTGTTCCTTCCAACTTACATCTTACCCGGAATTTGCATTGTCCACGGCCTTTTAAAAACATACTATATATATATATATATATATATATATATATATATATATATATATATATATAGTAATGTATATTAGGAATTGTCGAACTACGAAACACGCGTGTATGGATAATGATATTTTATATTGTATTGAGCTCTCAATTCGAAAGTGAACTTTTTATTATGTATTCATAATATTTGGAAATAAAGAGTCCTTCATATGAGAATGTATTTGCTTATCCCGGCATTTTTTTCTAACCATCTTGGACTAAATAATAAGGCAATGCCGGCACTCGAGGTATGTGTGCGGGATCGCTTAACCACTTAACCATTGGCGTTTTAACCACTTTTGCCTAAGATCAAAGTGTAGTATCTGTTCCGATGGATATTGCACGCCTGTCCTGTGCAGTTCTAGGAGGTCCACCCTCCCAGGGTTTGCCTCCCCTCTTTGAGGAGGAGTAAGTTTATTGCTTACTGTCTGAGGGGCCCTTACCGGGGAATGTTGACGGGGCTGCCCAGGCAATTTTTAAATGGCCAGAGTGCTCACCTCTCAAGCGCTGGCTTTTCAAACCCCACTTTCTCGACCCGATCTTGGGTCACATCTTACTTGTGGGAGTAAGATAACACTGGCCTTGTACCTAACTCCTGGGGAGGAGTAAATAAAAACATAACGGGCAGGCACTCATACAAGTAGTACCAATTGTATATCGAAACTGAACTGAGACATAGATCATAACAACAACAACAAAAAAAGTTTGCTTAGGATATTACATATATCTTTATAAAACTAATACATAGGAATAACATAATGTAATAACAAGCTATATTTCTTATTAATCCTTACTACCTGCGTGCACATACGCGTATATATATATATATATATATATATATATATATATATATATATATATATATATATATATATATATATATATATATAATAATGCTAATAATCCAGGTAAAATATCCACACGGTAGTAATCCAAAGAATTTCAACCGAGTTCTCTCCAAATATGATCTGAGGTTAAGATCGGATTCTAACTCTGCTTGATGAGATCTCAGTTTATAATAACTGTTGATCCATAACATCGACATGCCAGTGTCGCAGATTTTGTACATGTATGTGTAAATAAAAATAATCACATATATATATATAAATATATATATATATATATATATATATATATATATATATATATATATATATATATATATGCGTGTGTGTGTTTACACATCATTGCGTAAGCGCGAGTTAATATTTGACTGTTTACCAGTGATTGAAAACAAAAGAAACATAGAGAAAAAAGGAAAATTAATCAGAAAAAGAGGTAAAAACACGTGAGGATTATCATTTAAGTGAAACATTTATGCACGAAATGTGACTTGAGCTGTCGCGAAAAGTTACTATTAAAAATTCTTGATTTATCATAGGTTATGGCGCAAAGGTCATCGAATGTATTGCTTTTTATCACAATCGAAAACTTTTCTCATAAAAATATGAAATCATACATTACATTAACCTTGTAGTAACACTCATTTATATCAATAGATTTACATCTACATATGTATATATATATATATATATATATATGCAATACTATGTATATACATATATATACATATATATATATAAATATATATATATATGTATGTATATATATATATATATATATATATATATATATATATATATATATATATATTGTAATATTATAATAAAAAATGAAATAATAAAATAAGGTGTCAATCAAATTTTATTAAAATTCAAAGTTCAAGCAAAGTATCTTAACGTCGTTAGCTTATTAGTTTTCAAAGATAAATCTTCTCCTCAGAGGACCATTACCATAGTAACATACCTACAGGTAATAACATTTATCTTTGAAAACTCATGAGCTAAGGACGTTAAGATACTTTGCTTGAACTTTGAATTTTAATAAAAACTTGATTGACACCTTATTTTATTATTTCATTTCATATTATAATATTAATGATCTATCCAGTTTTTATCCGGATGTTTTCACTAATTACATTATATTAGTTGACGCTTATATCTTTTGTTGGATTACTTTCTATATATATATATATATATATATATATATATATATATATATATATATATGTATAAGTGCAGATTAGTCGTCCGAGGCTATAGCAATGCGATGTGGTTGCCGTAAGATGGAAAAGTGAAAAGAAATAAACGCAGGGAGAAAGTGAAACTCAAAACGATTTATCAATAATTTCACGAAAACTGATTAAATACCAAATAGTAAATACTGCCCGGTAAGTAACAGTTCGGCAAAGGGTTATCTTAAATTTTCGAAAGAAAAACTTTCATTATCAGAAGACAACAATAAAAGACCGAGTGGGTCGAAGAAAAACGGGGAAAACCGGTGTCAGAACATCGAAAAAAGAAAATTTTTCATTTTTTTTTTCTTTTTTCTTACGGCAACCACATCGCATTGCTATAGCCTCGGACGACTAATCTGCACTTACATTTACCAGCAATGCTTCAAGCAAACTACAATCTCCTTTTTTTTTTTAATATATATATATATATATATATATGTATATATATATATATATATATATATACATATATATATATATATATATATATTTATATATATATATATATAATTGTTTGTTATACGTATAAAGTATATTGTCTTGATCACAGTCGGTTGCGGAATCATATTTGAACAGACGTGTTTGAGAAGTCATTATACATATGATTGTAAATAGGTGAACAATATAAATATGTATCAATATGTATATGTGCATGTGTATAAATGTGCTCATTAACAATATATATTTATACATATGCATAAAATTTTAAAAAAGCTAGTCTGTCTCTGAATAAGTGTATAGATATATAGATAGACACACAAAGTTGACTAAACATATAGATACATGTATAAGAGGA
>OY744524.1:28036402-28166402 GCA_963556195.1 Sepiola atlantica | reverse complement strand
ATTAGCCCTAAGGAACGTACCCTCATTTAGAAAACATTATTTTTGCTTAAAAAACTCAAAACAGTGTAAAAAACAATACTTTAGTTTTTGTAAGTTTTAAGAAGTGTTTTGGGGCTAAAATTTGTTTTGTTTATTTCAAAAGATCTCGGAAGGGTCAGTCTACACACACATAAAGTTTGGTGAGTTTAACTTTTATTTTGTGGAAGTTATTCAAATTCAAGTTATTCAAATTTAAAGATAGGACCCTTATTTTGGCCCACCCTGTATAAAGTATATATCTAAAAAAACATTGTTAGTTATTGCGTTCAATGCACAGTATATTAATAAATACATATTAATATATAAATAATGTTTAGCATCATTATTAGTATATATGTATATATAAAATATATAGATAAGTTCTGTGACAGGGGTTCGAACCGTGCGACCGTCTGAGATTATCATCCCTGCATTGATGAGAGCGAAAGCTCGAAACGCTAGCGTATGTAATTAACATAATTTAATATCATTTATTTAAATATCAATATTGTTATAAGCCCATTTAATAAGATTAAAGTTGAGCCCTGTTCGAGGAAGTTAAAAATAGACTGACACTTTGCTATAAGGCATATTCCGACAACGTTCGTCGAATTTTTAGTCAATCTTTCTTGATATGCCGCCCTTCACATACATATAACTTAAATTCTCTTCAAGAATGTGTTAATGGCAGGTGGTCTAATGGTCACACGCTTGCTTAGGTAGTCTAGTTTGATTCTCTAGCAGGA
Source organism: Sepiola atlantica (assembly GCA_963556195.1). NCBI lineage: Eukaryota > Metazoa > Mollusca > Cephalopoda > Sepiida > Sepiolidae > Sepiola > Sepiola atlantica. Next base: position 28,165,638 of record OY744524.1, on the reverse strand, counting down.
GTTCGAACCGTGCGACTGTCTGAGATTATCATTCCTGCACTAATGATAGCGAAAGCTTAAACACTAGCGTATGTAAGTAAAAAATAAATTATATTACTTATTTAAAATATATATATATATATATATATATATATATATATATATATATATATATATGTGTGTGTGTGTGTGTGTGTGGTTGTGTGTGTATATATATGTGTGTATATATATATATATATACATATATATATATATATATATATATATATATATATATATATATATATATATAAATATATATATATATATATATATATATATATATATATATATATATATATATATATAAGTAAGAAACTAAAAGTAACACTTTTAGTAGAAGGAACCTATAGTGAAATGGTAAAAGCTCAATATACGAGATAGAGCAATTATAAAGTTAAATGGACGAAGAGTGATAAACATGCACGAATGTTCAAATTTATTTCAAACTTCAAATGTTCAAAGCAAGGTATATTCTGTAATAAAATCATGTTTATTGTTCTTTCCTAAAGCCAAGGCTTTTCAAAGATTGAGATCTTATCATTTTCTAAATATTTTTACAAATGTTTAACTTTGGCTTTTCTATTGCCAACTTATATATCTGTATAATTCCTCTGATGATAAAGGGGCTTCCGAGTTTCATTCCGGTAAGTAATCGTCAGGCTAAAAATCACGAAATTCGTGTTACCGTGTGTTTTTTTTTATGTATGCATGCTTTTCTGTTCGAGCTTGCTAACCAATCAGATTCATTGTCATTCCCTCCCTCGAGTTAATGTTTTTATTAGCTGATGGCACGGTCTCATTCCATAAAAGGTTCGGCTGACTTTTACTTCGGCGCACTGGCGTAGCTAGGGGGGGGCGAGGGGGGCGGGCCGCCCCGGGCGGCACACCTGAGGGGGCGGCATTTTGAGAGGGTAAAAATAGAAAGTAGAGAAAAAAATTTTAAAAAACAAAAGTTAACAAAAAATATGAAATTTTATACTATAATTTTATATAATAATAAATTTAAATGAGAACATTTGAAAACCTGAAAATGTTATGAAATGATAAAATCATTTTTATTTACTTTTTTGTCGTTGTTGTTAAAGTCCGAATTTTCGCCAAATAACATGGATGTATCAAGGAGAGAATAGTCCGATGTAGTTTTCTTTTCTTTGTCTTCATAATGTTATTATTAAGAGGGCGAGCCCTCCGAAGAGAAAAAACGTCTTGTATCGGTGCTTTTTTAAATCCGTGTGTGTAATCGCTCGGTTTTCAGAAATTTGTTGTTGTTAATAACGTTTCAACTCTTTTAAAAATAGTTTTAATATATTTTAAACAAATGTATTTATGAATGGCAAATAAGGCTATAAATTTATTTTTTGTGAGAGAACTGTCGCAAGGCATCAAGTCGGTTGAAAATTTACAAACAGATTTTTCGCGCCTTTTTTTCGGCAAAGTTATCAATGACTCTATCAAAATTCACTTCCTCGACAAGTTCCCTCTCTATTGAGAGGATTGCCAAGTCTGTAAGTCTTGTCTGGCTCATTGCTGATCTAAGGTAGTTTTTTATGAGCTTCAGTTTTGAGAAAGAGCGCTCACAGCTAGCAACGCTAATAGCTCTGGTGAGGAAAATTCTCAGCAAGATCACAATATTAGGGACGGAATCCCCAAGTTGGTATATTTGTATAAAGTTCAAAAGTTCAAGAGGTCCATCGATTTTGTCTTTTTCTGAAGCTTTTACAACATACTGTAACCTCTTCTTTTCAGCAAAGAATTTCTCTTTTTCTATATCTTCGTCAAATCCACCAAGCTGACAATCATAATTATCATCAAGCAGATTTGACGGTATAAGAAAAGCGTATTTATTTGCAAGATTGTGAACTTGTTGAAATCTGCAAGATATTTCTTCAGTCAATCTGTCTATGACAGACAGCATTTCCCGTCTCAACTCAGTATCAAAACTCAGCGCTGCATCAGTCAATCCTTTACCATCCATTCGTTTCTTTTTGCGAATACGACGCTCCATGCTTATCCCCATTTCAGAGCAGAGTGTTTTTGACTCGTCTATTGCAGTGTCCACTATCTTTTCTCTATTCTGAAGAAGGAAATCTTTCAACGCCGTCAGCCTGACAGAACTTTGTTGCAGATCCAGCCCTTTTTTTTAAAGATATTTCTGGGCATCATTGATTTCTGGGAGAATAGTTTTCCAAAGGTTCAGAAATAAAAGAAACGGAAACGATAGTACCGAGTTGAGAATTAAAGATGCATCTGATCTTGTGGTTGCATTTTCTCCTTCTTTTCATACTTAAAGGGGAACTTTCATATAAATTTTTATCGAATAGGTGCGAAAAGAAAGTTGGATATTTGGGTGTATATACACCGACATCAAAGAGGAAATAACATTAGATGCGAAAGTTTGAATTCATTAATTTTATTACTGTCCAAACGTTTGTTTTTGTAGCATACTTTTTATAACTCCTTGTAAACTTTACAATTGCTAGCTGGGGGATCGGACAAAATCACCCCGGGCAACCCCCACCATCTACTTAAAACAAAAGGAAAACACATAAAATCTCAAATGAATAAAAAATATTAAAAATCAGTTTTCATATTTTAATTTTAATTTAATTGAATTTAGGAAAATTAGATACCGTAGAACTAATTTTCGCAAGGTATGAAAATTAAGAATAATGTTAACTTAATAATAATGGACCAGTTTTCCTACCTAGCAAAAAATTTTCCATGGACGAATTATCCATGGGCGAATTATCCATGGACGAATTTTCCGGGCACCCAAATGCCGGGGGGGGGGGGCGGCAAATTTTACTACCGCCCCGGGCGGCAAAAGGTCTAGCTACGCCACTGCTTCGGCGTATTGTGTACTGATTTGTATTTTGGTAACGAACCCTTTTGTGAATGTGTCGAGTTAATAGGTGACCTGTTTTAACACGGGAATGCTTGGGATTATTCCGCTCTAGGCGCTTGTCTACTTCAGTTTTCTGTTTAATAATTTCATTATTTTTATTATTTCTGTGTATTTTTATCAGAAAGTATAGTGTATTAGGCTTACACAGTTGTTTGCAATTTGACTACTACAGTTTAGTTGGTTTTGGGGTTCTTAAAAGTTTAGTATTTAACATTTCTAATTCAAACATAACCTAGAGAAGTCGTTTAAATTTCTGCATGGATTTGCCTGTCGTACTATTTTCCATTCAATTATTTGTAGGCGTACGCTTATTTTGAGTTCACAGTCATGGGCAACTAGTGCTCATTTTATTTGTTTTCTTTTGTTATTAGATGTGCTATATTATTGTAATATCTTATTTTAAAGGCTTAGGGGCTCATACCCACGTTGTACTCCTTGTTATTCAGGGTTTCTTTGGCTAATATTGTGGCTTAATAAACAATGCTGGCAAGACATTTATTTTGTAGCGGACAATATTCTACACTAACAGCTTTCACTTCATAATAAACTTTCTTATTTCTATTTGGGTTATTGTTATTAGTTTGGGGTTATCACTACTTCTAGGAGTAACACAAATTACATGCATTTTAGCCTGACGATTACCTACGGGGATGAAACGCGGAAACCTTTGTCAAGCTTAATTACCATCAATATATTTTCATAACTTACTATATATATATATATATATATATATATATATATATATATATATATATATGTATATGTATATATATATATGTATATATATATATATATATATATATATATATATATATATATATACAGAGAAAGAGAGAGAGAGAGGGAGATTTTTAATAGTGCAGATTAAGTTTGTCTGTCTGAAGTCGATCCTAAATATTGAAACTATGTAACTTAGTATGGAATTATATAGGGGATGGTAGTGAAGTATAGCATTTAATAGTAAAGGGGGCATTTTTCACACTATGTTCAGGTAAAGTATATCTGAAAATATATACTATAATTGATTATATATTGTTGGGGATAGTGTAGTATTTATCCTGTTGTCATAATACAATCAGCCGAGGCATTAGCTCTGGCTTTTAGAGATTGGTAGAGTAGGATATGATCTGTTTTCACGAGTCAATCTATTCTGGGCATTACCTCGTTCTTTGATTTGGGGCAGTATATAAAATAACAATTGAGATTATTTTTTATCCAACTGTAGCTTACAATTTATAGCAATTTATATTGCATCTCAGCACGCTTTTTGCTAAAAGCAAAGTGTAGTATTTGTTCTCACTACGTATGTCTAATGAATAAAACACACTTCATTCGCAAATCTATTATTGTACTATATTTTAATGGGGAAAGGATAGTGTGGTATATGTTTACCTTCTACTCTTGTCTTCGGGTGGAATCCTCTCAAGCATTACATCTTAGTTTCGAGGAGGTAGTATACTATCTCTTCTGTTGTCATGAAATAATCGTCCCATTTTTAAGCTTCGGAAAAAGTTTCAATCAATTTTCAGTTCACCATTGATTTTATACTGTCACCGACCGTTCCTCTTTGGAATGTATTATTATGTGGTGTTCCTTCCATCTTTTTGCAGTTTCTATGTGGATAGTTAGGGTATGTAGTTTATGTGGATTGGTTTCCGCATTCAAGGAGTTTTGGTAAAATTTTATCATTGCCATCCGCTGCATAGTCCCAGTCTTCCCTTTGATTCCACTTTCTCCTAGTCTCTTTTCCAAGTTTTCTGGGACTGTTCTTAGTTATCCTTCACTTATTGGCATTATATTGACTTTTTTCATGTTCTATATGTATATTTCAGTTCTCTGGCAAGTTCCATGGATTTGTTTTGTATTTCCGTCTCTAATATTTACCCTGTTGTTTGCTGGAACAGCAAAATCTACAATTTGGCAGGTTATTTCCTTCTTGTTTATTATCATGACGTCCGGTCTACTTGCTTGGATGAGTTTATCTGTTTGCACCTAAATGTCCCAAATGATTGTGGTTTTTATTTGTCAGTACTGTCTCCTGTTGGTGTCTGTACCATTTGTGTGTATGTTTAAAATTCATTCGTTTGCATAGTTTCCAGTGAACTTCTTTCTCCACATAGTCGTAACTGTTCTTGTATAATTTTGTGCTAATTTGATGTATTCACTTATTATAAGTTTACCGTTTCGTCTTTTTGTCCAGAGACTCTACATTTACTGTTGTTATTGGTTTTATATATTTTAGCTTTAGTTCTAATTGCATTGTTCTCTCTCAGTAGTTATTGCGTTTATAGTTTCAAGAGTCCTTTTTCTTAGTCATGTCCAGGTGTTTTCGTGATTCACTTATATTGATATTCTTATTTTCGGGATTCTCTTCTCTTGTCATTATTATTATTATTATTATTATTATTATTATTATTATTATTATTATTATTATTATTTACTCACTTGGTGTTTTTTATGCGAGTCAATATCAGAGATTTCTCATTGGCAATAACAAGTAATGTTCCCTTGAGTCTGAGTGACAGCACGTCCCCCATCTTTTTTGCACTCTCTGCCTCTTTTGGTAATCAATGCAAATGATGTCGCGTTATCAAAACAGCCGTTTACCACTGATTTATCGCTGACGACGATCGTTGGTCTTCTCTTCAATTTGAGTGGCAATAAGTGTCCAGTATTCTTCGCATCATTCCAGTTGAAAACTTGGTGATATCCCTCCTCGGTCTTTCCATCCTTATGAACTTTTACGACCAATATGTGTGGTTCTAGTAAAGGCTTGGGTAATCACATGTATTTACCTATGGGTGTGTTTTGTGTTGTTGCATTTTAAGGGAGAAATGTCAGTTTATGAGATTTCTGGCAGTTTCAGTTCTCTTGGGCTTTTGTGATGTTATTTCTATATTTTTTCAACTTACCTATGACTGATTAGTATCCGTTGGTAATGTGGGTTGATTTTCGCATTCGAGGATTATTATATACAATTATTGGTATTACATTATCTTTCTTCAAGTTCAATATTCCTTTCAACTTTCTGACAAGCTCCGTGTATTTTCTTAGTGTATCTGCCACCTTGGTTTTCACCCGGTGACATGTTAGGACGACGAAATCTACGATTTGGAAGGTTCTTTAGTTTTTGTTGACTATTATCACGTTCAGTATCCTTGATTGGATAACTTAGTCTAGTTTTACCTACATGTCCTAGATAAATTTATAGCTTTTATATAAGGGTATCAAAGATCGTCATCCAGTGATTTCTTTATAGTTTCCACTCCAGTGCACACCGTTCCATCCGAGATCCACATACCTTTCCTTGATGTTGCCGCAACTGTTTGTGCAGCATATCGACAAATGTTGATGTACCTACATAGTCGGAATTTCCGTTACTATTCTTCCTGCTAGCCACTACTTCCACATTCCCGTCACAAATCTCCAGCTCACATCTCACGGCTTGCAAGTTATTCAAGAATTTAGATGCAGCTACCATTTCCGATTGTTGTAATCAGGCTTGCCTTCTAATATTTTGGAGCTTTCTAGTGATACATGTTCTCTTACTCTCAAACCCACAATTGTACAAACATATTACCCAGACAACGACTGCAAGGGTACGAAAAGAATTTCAATCTTGGGTAGTTTTATTCTGAATGAAATCCTAGAAAAACACAGCGGCCGTTATCAGTGAGGAACCGCCGATAATCCAATGGTTCAAGTACACGCAGCGCGTTTAAATGCTGACTACATTCTTCTTATTTTTTCGTGTGAATCATATGATGGTGGTGTTGGCATTAGTTTCCCCGATGTTTTTTCTAGTTAGAATTCTTTCTGGAAAGGCATTGGGACATTGGGTACTTACGGGAAGGACCACGAGAAGGTTGCCAACATCCCTAAGTGAAAGTGGTACTGTGGAACCGACTGGATTCTAACATGGAACACCCAGGTCTTCAGTCCGTGTCAATATCCACTTAACCACCGTCACCTCCCGACACATTGAGCAGAGTACTGGAATCTACAAAAAATGTCTATCTATCATACTCAAAAGGCTGCTACCTGTTTTACAGCAACGACAAATGACTGATATTGAATCAGCTAAAAACAAATAGTGTTTTATGTTTGCACGCACGTTATCACCTTTCACACACATAAAAATGAGAATGTCTTATTAGCAAATATTTTTATTGGCGATTAATCTGATGTTGCTACAGAAAATATCCTACTTTACACATTTTCCAAAAAAACATACTTTACACATTTTCAAAAAAAAATCTTACTTTACACATTTTCAAAATAAAATGATATTGCCCCATAGACTAAAACTACAATTTCAAATTAATACATTTAAAAACGTGACATTCGTTTTATTGATAGGAAGAATATTTAACTAAACATTTCTTTTCATGGTAAGAAAACAAAGAATGTTCATTGTTTTTAAAAGAATTAAATTGCTACACTTTTAAATAAATAAAGAAAGAAAGAAGCAACATATCCTTTTTTATTTATTTATTTAAAAGTGTAGCAATTTAATCCTTTTAAAAACAATGAACATTCTTTGTTTTCTTACCATAAAAAGAAATGTTAAGTTAAATATTTATAGAATATTTAGCTAACAATACCAATTATTGTTGCAGAAGAAGAAATAGTAATTGTTTCTCAACTGTATTCGACCTGACATTAAATTTATTATTGCAAAAAAAATATTATTAAAACTGAATGTTTAAGACCGATGTACAAATCACCGCGGAATTGTCATGTTGTCCGGCCAGTATCAATGAATGCAGATAGAATAGTAGAATAATTCGTTAGTTAATGTCCAATGGCAGACCATGAATCTAAACGTTATGCATGCGCATGAGACACAGAATTAAAACACACAAAAATAACATCGCGTAGTCAGTCGAATCATTCCGATTTTGCCGCTGGTCGCTCAAAACAGAATGCGAATGGATAATGAATTACATGAAATAAATAAAAAAAATTAATAAAACGTTACCAACATTAAGAAATAGCACTTTTTACAATAAACAGAAAACAAAACCCCAATTAGTACATGGGAATTTCGTTCGCCGAATGAAGGACATATATGGTTAAAAATAAAAAAAACAGAAACAAAAACGGACAACTGCTTTGATCTATATGATCCTATAATGTGTTTAAGGATCTAACGCAGCATGAAACATATTGTAATTATATATTTGATCTTATTTGGTTATAAATACGTCGATTATAGTTGAACATGTACCATGTTGATTTCTTTGTTAAATAGTTAGTGGCGTAACAATACTAAATCTTAATTAGCTTAGTATAAAAAAATCCAACGTATTTATCCATCTGCCGAGTAATATTTCATAGGGTATGCATATATATATATATATATATATATATATATATATATATATATATATATATATATATATATATATATATATAAAAGGAAATTGTAGTTTGCTTGAAGCATTGCTGGTAAATATAAATGTAAGTTAGTAATTCGAGGCAGGAGCAATGTGGTATAGGTACCGGAAGGTGGAACAGATTAACAAAAATAAATGAGAAGAGAAAATATGAATGGAATCTCAAATCAATTTATTAATATTTCACGGTTTAACGGTTTAAATACCAGAGCAGTAAATAGAAAAAAGTTTACTGTCACGCAATTTAAAAAGGTCCGTAAAAGGTAAACTTTAATTTTCGAGAGTGGAACCTCTCATTATCAAAATATAAAAAATATGACTAAGTGGTCGAAAAGGCGAGATGGACACGACTGTTGGCGAAATGCCGCAGAGAATTGGTCGCATATTCGCAGAAAATGAGTTTATATAAGCTAATTGAATATCGATATTAATTATTCCTATCATAATTTATCTTTTAAGTTATTGTATAATTATTCAGCTTAAAGCTTGTCATCTTATTAATATTTATTTATTCATATACTTTATCATTTATTGTTATTTTTTTATTTTTTATTTGTTTTTTAATTCAATTTTAATTTTAAATTTGATAAATTTTTGCTAGCGAAAGTCGTTAAGATTTTACTAGAAAATGAACGGTCTAGGAGAGGAAACTGTAAAATCAAAATCTGGTAAGATTTAATTTAAATTCAAAACTGAAATCAATTGTGAAATAAAAGGTAACTGTATAGTAATATGAATTATGAAATCTAAAGACTCAGTTGAATAAAAAGGGATGGTGGGGGGGATTTAGAAATTACAAATATATATATATATATATATATATATATATATATAAAGTGTATATTTCTTAATTCGTGTTTATTTTATTAATATGCAATGTTATAGGGTATAAGTATTCTTAAACTTAATTTATTTAAATTTTATTTGGAGATTATAAATATATATATATATATATATATATATATATATATATATATATATATATATAAGTGTATATTTCTTAATTCTTATTTATTTATTTATTTATTTTTTATGAATATGTAATAGTATAGGGTATGATTATTCCCAAAATTAATTTATTTGAATTTTATTCATTTTATGTAAAATTAATGATGTAATTATAAGTGATATTTAAGCACAGAATAAAAGGCATCGACTGTGGGGTGGATTGGTTCGCGGCAGATAGGTGGTAGGCGTAGAAGGCGTAGATGGTAGGCGTAAAAGGGTCGGGCAGGGAAGTAAAGAGAGACAAAGAGTGTAAGCATCAGAGAATGAATGGAGAAGAGACTTCGAATCTTTTATTTAAAGGGGGTTATATTTAGAGATTAGAATGGCTTCCGAAATTCGAAGTTGACCGACATTGCGGTCCGAGTTGAGGATGCGGACAATAATAGAGCGATGTGTGTTGCCACTTGATATTATGTGTTTGTGAAAGGAAGAAATGTGGGTGTTCAAATGTTCTTTGACGCTTTGGTGCAGAGGCCTGACGATGCTACCGATATAGAACTTCCGGAACTTAGCACATTGTAGGCCGTACACCGTATAGGTGCGGAAGCAGAGACCAGTGGTGGGGATGGGGCAATGAACTAGAGAGAAGGGTTCCGGGGTGTAGTGGCTTTTTTTTGCCAAATGTTGTCAGAGAGAAGTGTGGGAGAGTTGTATGTCGAGGTTCTCACTACGTATGGCTTTGCGGAGAGCAGAAGTGATGCGGTCGCTGAAGAAGAAGAGCTTAAGGAGGCAGGTGTTCGTGAGAGTGTGGTGTCTACGTCTTCTGGTGTTATTGAGGCTGGATATAGTAGTGAGGGGGAAACCGTTCGTTAAGAGGGTCTGGTGGAAGGCTTTGGTGTGCGTTGTTTTGTAGGTAGTGGATGAGCATTTATTCTGTATGCGAGTGATTTCGGTGTGCGCATAACTAATTTTAGCTTTGAGGGGTAGGGTGATTTGTAATGGATGAAGAGGTTCCTGCAGGCGGGTTTTCTATAGAAGGTGGTGTGAAGGGAGCCGTCGTCATTTAAGCTAAGTTTTAAGTCTAGGAGTGAGAGAGAGACTGAAGTGTTGGGATGTTCCATGGTGAATTTAATGGGGGGGGGTCAGTATTATTAAAGGTGTTTAATATAGAAGTAGCTTCTTCTCGAGATGAAGTGAGAACCATAATACGTCAATGTATCTCGAGAAGAATATATGGGAATGGCAGGTGCTAATAGCTTGTTGTTCCATATATATATATATATATATATATATATATATATATATATATATATATATGTGTGTGTGGGTGGGGGTATGGGTGTGTGGGTGTGTGTGTCTAGGAAACATTTTCTCTTGCAGGCAAGTATTGTTGAATATAACAGACAACTTATGTTTGGATATCCTTTGGTAGATCCTTTCAATACTCCGAATCAGAATCTTTGTTTCGGGGGGGGGGGGGATTAGCCGATGAATCTGCGGTAGTTTAATACTAAAATATGGTCTGTACCTGATTATACTCATTCCCCTTAAAACGGACCCGGATGAGTTTGAAAGTATTTGAGACAATAATCGAAACTATGGGAGATTCATCGGCCAATTCTCCCCGAAACTAAGATTCTGATTCGGAGTATTGAAAAGATCTACCAAAGGATATCCAAACATAAGTTGTCTGTTATATTCAACATATATATATATATATATATATATATATATATATATATATATATATATATATATATATATATGGCTATAATTTATTGAAGCATCAGAACAAAAAAACGGGTAACAAAATGTGCAACGAATGACTGTTACCAAAGACAAGATAATTTACTTATCTACCTACATGGATAATGTATTTGTGTTTTAACTTATTTCAAAGCCCTTTATTTTGTATATAAAAGTTAGAAAGAAAGAAAATACCAGAATGGGCAATAGGTCTTCAAAAGAGCGTCGATAAACATTCAACACGCACCCTTGATAATCGCTCAAATATCGTAAATACAACAAAATATTGGTAAAAACACACAAAATAAATGTCACCAATCGTGCTAAAAATGTAATGTTGTACCAGTATTTTGTTTAATTTTCGATTTTTGAGCGATCATCAAAGGCTTTTGTGGACGTCTTTTCGGTGGCATTTGTATTGTCGTTTTAACTGAACAGTTGACATTTGTTTGCCGTTTTAACTGAATAGTTGACATTATGTCTGTTTTTTAAAACCAAAAAGGCTTTAAAATTAGTTAAAACACAAATAAGCGAATTCAGGTCGGTAGAAGAGTAATTTATTTGTCCATCATTTCATAAAAAAAAATTATTAAATGATGTTTAAATACCTGAGTTATTTAAACATCATTTAATAAAAAAAATATGTTTTATTAAAATACCTGAGGTATTTAAACATCATTCAATAATAAAAAAAATAAAAAATAAAAAATAAAATAAAATGAATGAATAAATATTTAATAGCTTCTTACGGTATTTTGATTCATGTTAAGGTAACTATACACTATTTTCGTTTTAAGGGACACATCCCCCTCAGTTTCGCATTGAATAGAAACTTTCTACTTAAGTGAATAATTCTGGTTAGTTAATCTTATTTTAGTATTGATTAAAACGATTTATAAATAAATACTAAACATATTCCACAAAAACAATGAAGAATAACAATCTTAATAGTTGCTTGAATCGATGGCTGAGTCTATAAAACTGGCTCTAAACTGTTGAACTTAAAAAAGACCATCTCCGTTTTTAGCTTCGTATCCAAATTACCTAAATAGACATCTGAATACTAACTAGGGTGTTACTTTAGACAGTAATACACTTACCCTCAAGTAAATTAGAATTTTTATGAATAAATTATAGAACTTATGAACTATTTAAAGAAATATTACTGAATTAAAATGTATAAATGTCCACACAACTTTTAGGGTGAACTAGCTCTGAACGAAAAATCCCAAAATGGCGTATTAGTGGATTGGTCAACGTGTGAGTTTGCTTTTTTCTTTGTTGTTTGTTTGGTTTCACCCAAAAATAGAACCACTGTATAGTGTAGTTTTTTTCAAGACACTTTATTCCAAGAACTGTTTACTCTTTGGGAATTTTTCTAATGATTTTTTAATGTTGCATAGACTATATCAACATAAAAATGCTGTTTGGCACAAAACAAATGAAACGGACCGTAAAAATATATCTCACAGAAATGTTATGTTATTTGAAAATGTGAAAAATAAAAATAAAATTAATAAAATAAAAACATGGTTATTGGAATATAATATGAACCTGACTATATATATATATATATATATATATATATATATATATATATATATATATATATATATATATATATATATATATATATAAGTTAGCAAAACATTTATACGGTACAACACTTAGGTTTAGTATACGGAACGTTTATGTTTTTGTCTTTTAAGGGAAGTGGGGTCTGGTCAACTCTGCTGGGAAGCCATGAAATTAAATACCGTCTTGTTTTTAAATTCCCGAAACGGTTTTTCATGGTAAACAACTGATGATCCCTTAAATAATGTAAGAAGCAAACTAATATAATAACTGTAAAAGTTAAATTGACTTACATGAGTGATTTTCCACTGAACGACTTGGGACTTAAGGTTGTTTTTTTAAATTATTTTTTATATAGTTTTAATGGTCGAGAAACTTCCAAGACTATATATATATATATATATATATATATATATATATATATATATATATATATATATATATATATATACACACATATATATATATGATATGTGTGTATATATATATCTATCTCGCTCTCTCTCTCTCTCTCTATATATATATATATATGTATGTATATATATGTATATATGTATATATATATATATGTATATATCTATATATATATATGTATATATGTATATATATATGTATATATGTATATATATACATATATATATATATGTGTATATGTATATATGGATACATATATATATACACCTATGTATATATATATACATATATACATACATATATATATATATATATATATATATATATATATATATATATATATATATATATATATATATATATATATATATGCAGGGGTGCGTATCTATGTATGTGTCTGTCTGTGTGTCTTTATGTGTTCCCATCATAATGTATGTGTCATTTTCTCGAATAGATAGTTTTTTTTTAAATTTAATAAAAATTGATTATATTGAAGCATATCCAGGAAATCTATTCTTACATCTAGATGCGCCCAATCACCTAAATAAAAAAGCCTTGTTAGTCAGTCGATGTGTCACGCTTTCTATTTGAAACAAATGTTCAGATGCATCAAGATCACTCAGACGCGCGTGTCGGTCGGTCGGTTTACACGTCGTTATGTTTATGGAGGTCTATACTTTTAAAGGTTATCGTCTGGGGATGTATAATACAAAGCAAAAAAACAATAAATAAGTTCCCAGAAGGCCCGTAAACAGAACGAAGAAGATAAAAAGAACGCACATGCGACTTCCGGGAGAAAAAGACAATGGCAGCAATTGTGTTTTACTCTGAGTGAATGTCTCCTTTTAAAATTTAATCATTATCGGTAAAACGAAATAAGTTTTCCTTTTTTCATTGAGTGATGTTCGTTTGTCTGTATTTTTAGTCCTGAAGTTCCGTTATTTTTGTTTTATCTTTAACCTTTCTTTTAAAGGGCTTTTTGGAAACTTAGTATATATTTAGTTTTTTTTTGTTTTGTGTTATGCTAATGGTTCACGTATAAGTTTAATCGCTAAATTCGCAGATTAAATGGGCGAACCATAATATATACTTTTTTTTAGAAATAACTATATAATATACTATATGTGTCCATGGGTCTGTCATGATTAAGCTTTAAATACAATTTGCTTCGATTTGTTGAAATTGTATTTGTAGAGGCGCCTGAGCCTTTTTAATAAAATTCTGTCAGTCCATGGGTCTGCAATGATTAAGTTTGAAATATAATGTTCATGTCCAAACGCACATATTTAATGGCCGCAGCTTAGACGTATACTTTCTTTCAAGTATCAGTTCGTGCGTGTGCGTGAGTGTATATCTCTGACTTCGTTTATTTTTATAAGATTTATATTAAAAATACCCATCGATATTTTGTTTCAAAGCAAAACATTAAATGATAATGAAAGTGGGGTTGCCTGGTAATATACGGAGGACTGCTTTTAACCAATCGTGCGTATGCTGGCCATAGATCGTTGATTTCCTCATGATCAATCCCGAAATTATGACCTGAAGGTCATACAGCAACCTATGGCTTCACCTATGTTTGTTAATAAAGTATTGCCAAATATATCATTTCTAATTCATCTTAGATCCAACGGAAAACGATGCATACGCACTCACGTAGGCATGCAGAAAAATAGTGAGAGCGATAGAGAGATAGAGAGAGGGTGTAGATAAAGAGACGGAATAACAATCAAATGTGGAGAATTATGTATTTATATATCATCATATATATCTTGATCATAATCTGTTCAAAAGTGTATATCTCGGAATTGGAATTGTGAACGTTGCTTTCATAAACGATGCATACATACTTATATAGATACACACGCGCACGCATGCCTGCATGTGCCTCACACCCTTTTGCGCTCTGGTAAGTGAAATCGCTGATTGTTATTTGCGATAATGCATCGTTCTTCATAATATAATAGAACACTGGAAACACCTGAATAAGCATTAACATGTCTATGTTCTTTAGTTTATTGATGACATATGTGGATCTCACTTGCAATTAGTATATATATATATATATATATATATATATATATATATATATATATATATATATATATATATATATATCAATATATATATATATATATATGAGAAAGGAAGGATGAGAGTAATCCGACGTAATGGGAAATGAAAAAGGAAAAACCAAGGAATATTGTTTCATATATTCATCAACGTTTCGGCTTTATTCATAAGTGCCACTGACTGATTTCTCTCAGCCCGGACCTCGGTCCAGCACACTTAGTAGCCACGACTACTACTTTTTCTCATCAACCCATGATGTCAAACGAATATTTCGATGCACTTGCATGACATTTTTCTTAAAATTATAATCCTGAGGAAGTCTTACTAATAAAGACGAAACGTTGATGAATATATAAAAAATATATCTTTGTTTTTCCTTTTTCATTTCATATATATATATATATATATATATATATATATATATATATATATATATATATATATATATATATATGTTCATAAATTTATATTGTTATTGTCATAACAGCTTTCTGTCATCAATATGTTGAATGCGGAGCAACTGAATAGGAATACACATACACGTACACAAACGAATAAACACACGTATGCATCAGCCAAACACTAAACACTGTAATAAGACAAACAGATTTGCATAATAAAATTAACAATGCACCTACACATATAATATGCGTTCGTTGGCAGACATTAAATTAGACTCGACAGTAGATTTGAAAATATTGGGAAATATTTAATTTATTCTATTATTACGTAATATATTACTACATAATGAACAATAAGAAGATGGTGATCCCCAGTTGTAGTGAAAGGACGATAGCTCTCTCTCTCTCTCTCTCTCTCTCTCGCTCTATATATATATATATATATATATATATATATATATGGGAAATGAAAAAAATAAAAACAAAAGATGTGCTTTTATGTATTCATCAACGTTTCGTCTGTATTTGTAAAACTTCCGCAGGATGATAATTTAAAGAAAAATGTCATGCAAGTACATAGAAATATTTGGTTGACATGATGGGTTAATGAGAAAAAGTAGTAGCCACTACTGGGAGCTCAGGACCAAGGTTTTTCTTTTATCATTTCCCATTACGTCGGATTACTCTCATCTTTCCTTTTTCATATATATATATATATATATATATATATATATATATATATATATATATATATATATATATAATGGTTTTAAAGATGTGTATTCATACGAGTATGCAAATATAATTTGGATACACATTTGCAAAACATGTTTCTAGTCACAGCTATAAACGCAACACCTTATCAAGCCGGAACGTCCCCACTTTACGCTTTCATATTGTGGAATGAGGCCGATTTATTTAACGTGGTTAATTACAAATATTTTAGAATCACACTATGTAATGTAATATATTATTTTTAATCTCATGTACCCGTAAATACTTGCTTCTTCTTCGTTGAAGGGTTACTCGTTTATTGTGATAGCCCAGACAATTATACCAGAAATATCATTTAGCTTTTGTCAACCGTAATTTGATTTTTTAGGCTTCAAATTCGGATGATTACATAAAATAAAACATTGACAGTCAGTTAGATTCTAACATATTTTAAATTAATCACTAATCGATTAAACATTAGATCTTCCGCATTCCATAATATTAAAGTGTAAAGAAAAATATTCTCCCATTGATAAAATCGAGATTTATATAGAATTGAATGAAACTTGTTTTATGAATGGGTAGCAGGATTATATATGTATGAATACACACAATAAATATATCTTTTTTATTTGGCATTATTATATGAAAACAGTAAAGATTATCTGGATTTGTTATGTTATTGAAGCATTACGTTGTTTTGAATTATTCTATTGCAATGTTTCTATGTAATTCTATGTTTATGTGTTTATCAATTAAAATAACCGTTAACATCATCAGTTCCTTACAATATATAAGGTACGTAAAATAAACTAAATCAAATAATCAATATGAATAAAACAACGGCAGATTGCTTATAGTGTATCCCTTGGTGTATAATCATAGATGTTTATTTCAACATTGCAAGCTTTAGTTTTAAATCCCAACTTTATTGGAAATAGTTCGGGGAAAAAATAACTAAATATAAAAGTAACTGAGAAAAATGTATGAAATATTTACACGCATCTAACGGCTACGTACGTATTAAAGTTTGCCCATAACTAATAAAAACGAACACGCTTTTGTCAAATATTAGACCTCCTCTAAAATATCCACTATTAAAAAAGTTGTTTAATTCTAAACTCATAACCAGTAATTTGATGTAACAAGGGTTTACACTCAGAATATACTGTTAGCGAGCAAAAAACGGTATCTGAACAATTAGATTTTATTGATTTACTCCTCTCCAGGAGTTAGGCACAAGGCCAGTTTTTATCTTACTCCCACAAGTAAGATGTGACCCAAGGCCGGGTCCGGAAAGTGGGGTTTAAAAATTGCCTGGGCAGTTCCGTCGGCATTCCACGGTAGGGACGCCTCAGGCAGTAAGCAATAAACTTACTCCTCCCCAAAGAGGGGAGGCGAAGCCTGGGAGGGTGGACCTCCTAGAACTGCACAGGACAGACCTATAGACCGGCGTAAATCAAGCCCCGAAGGCCAAGACAATACCAGTCTATGGGGTGCAGTATCCATCGGAACAGGTGCCAACAGTTCTGATTGGTTAACCAAAAGCAGAGAGAGAGAGAGAGAGAAAAGAGAGAGAGAGAGAGAAAGAGAGAGAGACAGAGTAAGATACATTTATTTAAAAGTCAACAGTACAGTATATTTAGTAGGCTAGAGACAAGGAGATGACAGGTTTAAGTAAATGTAAACCTGTATCGACACTATAGAAAAGAAGAATAAACAGGCCTGGTAATGTATGACGCAACTGGCAACCCGGCCAAAGATTGTTTACTCTTGTAATATATTAAAACACATCAAAAAATTATTACATTCATTTCTTTCAAAAGAAGAATAAACAGGCCTGGTATTGATTTACTCCTCGCCAGGAGTTAGGCACAAGGCCAGTTTTTTTTTTATCTAACTCCCACAAGTAAGATGTGACCCAAGGTCGGATCGGGAAAGTGGGGTTTAAAAATTGCCTGGGCAGCCCCATCGGCATTCCTCAGTAGGGGCGCCTCAGGCAGTAAGCAATAAATTTACTCCTCCCCAAAGAGGGGAGGCGAAGCCTGGGAGGGTGGACCTCCTAGAACTGCACAGGACAGACCCATAGACCGGTGTAAATCAAGCCCCGCAGGCCAAGACAATACCAGTCTATGGGGTGCAGTATCCACCGGAAAAGATACTACACTTTGATCTTAGCCAAAAGGCCAAGGAGTAGCACGAAACTGGCAACCCGGACAGAGATTGTTTACAGCTGTAATATATTAAAACAGATCAAATAATAATTACATTCATTTTTTTCAACCAATAAGCAGGATACGTTAAAATGTCGATGGAGATCATCTCACCTCTTCAGCGTTCAGATAAAACTTATGCGAAAATAACACGAACATATTATACAGAAAACTCATTAACAAATTCTAATCGAAAGTTCAAAGTTTAGAGATACACATGAAGGGTCGTGGGCCTTTTGGCTAAGATCAGAGTGTAGTATCTGTTCCGATGGATACTGCACCCCATAGACTGGTGTTGTCTTGGCCTTCAGGGCTTGATTTACGCCGGTTTATGGGTCTGTCCTGTGCAGTTCTAGGAGGTCCATCCTCCCAGGCTTCGCCTCCCCTCTTTGGGGAGGAGTAAGTTTATTGCTTACTGTCTTAGGCGCCCCTACCGGGGAATGCCGACTGGGCTGCCCAGGCAATTTTTAAACCCCACTTTTCCGACCCGGCCTTGGGTCACATCTTACTTGTGGGAGTAAGGTAAAAACTGGCCTAACTCCTGGAGAGGAGTAAATCAATACACATGAAGGGTAAACAGAAAAAAAGTTTCTACTCAGATGTTTGAGTGAATTGATGAGCCATGCTCCAAAGAATGGTTGCAGGTGTACTCTTATAAAGATTAAAATATACTAACAATGTTGATGTTCGAGGGTAAACTAATAATCAATAACGCTATAATGATAAAAATCACGAGTCAAATATACGTATCTGTTTGTATTTCTTACGTGAAATTAACCTTTATATTTACACATTGTATTATGTGTATGTTTTATAAGCGAAGATTTATGACCTTAAATAAAATACTGCAATTAAAATCAAATAGAAGGAACATGTACACATCATATATTTAATTTTTGTTAATGATATTTCACCCCAAACAAGGCAGGGTGCCGCTGTAGACGTACGGGGCTGCTGAGAATTAGGGAGTAGGTTTAGGGTGTCATTCTAAGTTGGGAGCTGTGCAGCGAGATGTAAGTTTACATTAGCTTTAAACCTCTGCATGTCGGTACTTTCGGGGAAACAGGGGGCAGGGAGAGAGTTCCAGAGGTCAGCAGCACAAGGAAAGAAGCTATTTGAGTAGAAAGCGTTCCGGAATATGGGGACCTCCACAGTGAATGGATGGGATTAGGCTGATTGTCGAGTTGGTCTAGTGAATTGACGTCGAGAGGGAACCAGAGTAGCCAGTTCATCGGAGCATAATCCATCGAAGTATTTGTAAAACAAGCACAAAGATGCTACATGGCAGCAATGGGATATGGGCTGAAGCTTGGTTGACAGTGAGGAACCTATTAGGTTGGCGACTCTTTTTGGGGGCCTTGTCAAGGAGGGAGAGACGAGTAGATGATGCACCAGCCCAAATGTGGCAACAATACTCCATGCATGGGCACGGTTGCTTTGTAGAGATACAGGATAATCTCAGGTGTGAGGAGTTTATTAGCACGGTAGAGAGAGCCCACCTTCTTTGCTGCAGCCTTGGCAATGTCTTCAATGTATTTTTCCAAAACATAAATGAATTACCATAGTAAATAAAATCAACCAAAATGCATCTCGTAAACAAGTCACATATTTTAATATGTTGATAGAAATGTTAGAAAGTGTGTTTTTTATGTTATACATTGAACTCTGAAAATACATGTAAAACCATTAATTATGTGAAATAGAAAATCGCTTCTGTTTTTACAATTCCCACGTATTAACGAAAACAAAATATTTAACCTTGACAACAAAATTAATGATAATTGTATGAGGAAGTAATTTAATTACTTATTTAATGACAACACTTTATCGCTATAATTACATTGAACTTTCAAAATCTTATTCTAAAATATACTTTGGTAGAAAAAAAACCGTATCTTTAAGGAAAACGCGAAAAGAAAAAATGAAGTAAAAAGTCGCGAACAACGCCGGATAAGTCAGTTAGAATGAAAATAAAATATATAACATGAAAGGAAACGAAAGGGGAAATCAAAAAAGACTACATGAACACTACAATAAGTGAACATAAACGAATGGCTTAAAACGACGCGATAAAATATAACAAGCGTAACGAGAAATATACAGAATTTGAAGAAAAGCTTCTGAGACTTAAGTTTCAGCATAACGAACAAAAATAATAAAAATTATCTCGGAACGAGAAGACTGGAAAAAAAGTCATTTTACATGGAGGTCGTCTATGATCTGTTGAAGCAGGCGACATTAAATTCTCATCATTCTATCACACTGTAAAAGATAACGGACGAGCATAAATCAGAAGAGAAAAAAAGCGACGAACCCTTTTCAAAGTTAACGGTCCGAAGATCGTAATCGCGGTCGGGTTCATCAACGAGATACAATGAAACAATTATAGAACGCTAAAATGACAACGAGGAGTTGCAATAAAACCTAAAGCATACAGTAAAATTGAGGCCTTAATTTCAACATGGCGACAGTTCTCAACGTGTGAGATCATGGCGCCCCAAAAATAGAAACCAAGAATAAAATAAAAGATTAAATGCTATAGGAATCAAATAAAATTACTAAATACAAAATTACAACATTTTTATATTCGACCGATTGCCAGTAATAATTGAAATCACATCGAAATATTTAATATATAATATGAGAAAGGAAGGATGAGAGTAATCCGCCGTAATGAGATATGAAAAAGGAATAAAAAACAAGAGATATTGTTTATATATTCATCAACGTTTCGTCTTTATTGTAAGACATCCTCACGATGCTAATTCTAAGAAAAAATGTCATGCAAGTACATCGAAATATTGGGTTGACATACTGACTTTTCGCAGCCTGGGCCCTCGTTCATCGCTCTTAGTAGCCACGACTACTACTTTTCCTTATCAACACATCATGTCAACCCAATATTTCGATGTAGTTGCATGACATTTTTCTTAAAATTAACATCCTGAGGAAGTCTTACTAATAAAGACGAAACGTTGATGAATATATTAAAACATATCTCTTGGTGTTTGCTTTTTCATTTCCCAATATATTATATGTAGGATTAAGGTATGACTCGAACTGAGTATCACGAAAACAAACTGATATATTTGATCGTCTCCTTCGTTGCTATTTGACCAAGCTAAGAAACAATGGAAAAAAAATAGATTTGGAATCCTAGTTGATACACTTGTTTTTTTCTTCTTTGAATGCGGGCAGAAGGTGATTATTTGGACTTTACATCCATTCGTTTTACACATTAATTTGTATTGTTTTATCCCGTTTTAAAGTTAATTGCGATGTTTTTTTTATTTGTCGTCTGCACGTTTACTAGTCTAACTAAACTAATTATGGCCCAGTTTATCAAATAAATACAATGAAACAATTCTAGAACGCTAAAATTGCAACCAGGAGATGCAATAAAACGTAAGGTGTAGATTAAAAATGATGGCTTGATTTCAACATGGCGACAACACTCATCATGTGAGATAATCACGCCTGAAATCAGAAGGTAAACCCTTAACTGTTTTATGTTTTATGTTGGTTTTAAAAAACAGTTATCAAGTATAAAACGTTTTAATTATTTAATTGTTTCATGGTTATTGTTGTCCTGAATTAATTACTTTTTTTATTTCAGAAAGTGCATATTAATTAGAACAATTTAAATGACGGATCTATACAATTTCCATACAGATTGTTGGTGCCCGTATGGCAGGTGTAAATAAAGTAACACAGAAGTGGCTAAGATGGTGGCCGTATCGGGAACAACTGTCTCGAAGGTGATGCCAGCTTATGAAAAAGAAGGGAACACATCCTCCTTCATACACAATTTTGAAAGAAAGCCGAATCTGTCTGAAAGAAATCGTAGAGCCTTTGTAAGGATTGTGAAGACAGAGCACAAATCCACGGAAAGCAAAATTACAGCAGAGGTTACCAATCATCTGGATAATCCCATGTCAACAAAAACTGTTCGCCGAGAGCTTCACGAGGCTTGGTTTCATGAGAAAGTTTCAAGATGTGTCCATTATTTCACGCACCTCTTATGATATATATATATATATATATATATATATATATATATATATACACATTATATATATATATATATTGTTAGATTTAAATGTTAATAGTTTAGTTTATAAACTATGTAACTTTAATAAACATGTGTTTTACATGCTATTGTACACATTACATGATAGAAAAATATGCACTGCCAGTGTTCGCACTGATATTAATATAAAATTATTAAAGTTCTACAGTATTTTTTTTCATATATAAATTACGATTTCTGGGCATTTAAAGAGAACATAGGAGAGTTTTCAAAATAAATTTAAAACAACGAGGGAGGTCTTAATTGCTATTATCGTTGTGTACCCTTCTAACAGCTTGAACTTGTTTCGTTCGGAGGCTAGCACAATTTTCGTTTTTATTTGCTTACATTGTGTGACGGAACTGATATATTATATGTATTGATAGACAGACATACAAATAAATAGACATTGGTCATCATTATTAAATTGGACATAATTGTATGTTAATTATATCAGCGTGTTTTCTCTTAGTGTTATTTAAATGTGGAAATATCAAACACTTTTTGAATTTATACTTTCTCTAAGGAAGAATTGCACCACTTTCGACCAGTTGCAATAAACATTCTACATATGAGTCAGGCTTTATGCTTAACAGTGTTACGTTAATGTAACTGGCAAAATGTAGCTTCTTTTAACCTTTAAAATTGCGATTTAAATTAGTGCGAGATATTGATTTTTTTAAATCTCTAGTTACATATTTTCTCTATTTGTCTGTTATATAGTAAATCATTCATTTTTATTGTATTCGATGCTAAAATAAAACACCTATCAACAATTAAATCCTGAAATATGATCATTACTATTGTACGCCCTCCATAATAGATGACGAACAAAATGCTCAGCAAGTGTCCTCACGAATATCCATATAAAATCATCGAATTACGTACGGAATGTAATTTTTCATATATAAATGATTATTAGCATTTGTTATGACATAAAAAAAACTTATCATTGACCTTTTATATCTAGTAAACGATTTATTTCTGAATTTATTTCAGACAGCGGGGGTTATCTGACTTGAAATTTGCTTTTACAGTTCCTCTTACGTTTCGTGCGGAGGTTAGACAACTGCAATTCCATTTACTAAAAACCTCCTGAATTACGGGTCGAATGAATTGCATGTATTTATATACAAATGAATAAACATTGGCCTTAATTATAGAGTGGAACATACAACAGTTACTATACTATCTCGATGTATATTGCAGGTCAATGTTTTTATCAAATCATACATAAAGAAGGAAACTGGAATCGTGTCTATTTCTGATGGAAATAACGATATGTTTAATAATTGCTATCGCAAACAAGCGACGGCGAACTTAATATGCTCACCTTGTATATTTTGTTTAGTAAACCTTTTTTCTTATTCTAAATATATTTTAGAGTGTCTCCTATTATTTTCTATATTAAACTTACTAATCGTGTAACAAAACTTTTCCTCACATTATTAGTGGGTAAATGAACATGATATATCGATATACGAAGACACACTCTACTGCATATCTGTGGAGCACGGTGCAATAACATTTCTTCTTTTAAGGTTACATACAAGCTAGTAGTTCTCAGGATGAGTTTTCTTGGAAAACGTTTCCCTGACTGTTCATGTCCTAAACACAGATTCTTCAGTATTCTACAAATAAAACGTTCGAGAAAGCGAGTATTTTATCTCTTAATCTAAATATATTCCTCATATGATTTAACTCTTTCATGAACGATTTTTACACAAATTCTGCGTACTTAATCTAACTGGTTCTTGGACCATGTGCCTTCAAGTTGAGCTGATTTTCGGAAAGGCCCGTAACTACAAACAATCGAGGGCAAACGTATTCCTCCATGTTCCTGATTCTGACAAAAGACACAATATAATTGGTAAAATCTAATGTTATGATAATTAAAGACAAGGTTTATATTTGTTGTTGTGGAGCAACAGTATACATGAAAGGATTACTCGCAAAACAGTGTGTAAGGATTCAGGATCTAAGAAACAGAACCAAACATCAGCCATCAAAGTGTTGTGTTCTTGAGTATGTGAACAAAACGTCTACCCTGAGAGCAAATACGAAATGTAGGGAATATAACTTCAAGAGATACTGATATATATATATATATATATATATATATATATATATATATATATATATATATATATATATATATATTGACGCTGTATACTTATTTTCGAGTATGACTACATTTTGCGTATCATTGTAATACGAGTGTAAAAACTACCGGTGAGAGGCGTTGATATTGGTGTTTACATCTGGTAGTCTTTTACAGACAATACCACAAATGCGGCAGGTGTTGTGATGATCTGATCTGATGCCAAAATAGAAGTCAATTCTGTTCTGTGCGTAATTCTGCTGCGCATGCATTCCTTTGTTATAGACAAAGCCGAAACGTTACATGGTTACCAAACTGTAAACTTGACATGTAAACTCTAGTTTCCACACACCATGTAATCTCTCCTTAACTGGGGTATACACGATGACTGGGAACCGCATGTGTAAGTATATTCTTCACGTAGAGGCAAAATGGCCGACACTGAGTGAATACCAACAATAAGTAGTTTACCGGTTATTTCGACTGTTGCAAAATCTTTTTTTTAAATTGAAAAATCTAAATTTCGTATATTGTTAAAGCATAGATCTCTAACGAAAAAAAATACTTTCATAGTACTGCATGGGCTTGATAAGTTTTATTCAGAATACTTTGTCGGAAATAACAGTGAAGTGGTTGTATATTGAATTTAAACGCGGTCGTGCAAAAACAAAAGATGTTAGACTTTCAAGCCCATCAAGTTCGGTAACATACAAAAAAATCCACAAACCCGTTTGGGGCGATCGTAAATTAAAGTTGTGTGAGATGGCAGAGAAGTTGAAGGTATGAGAAGGAAATGTATTCATCATTTTGAATCAATATTTGTCAATAAGAATACGATGTTTAATGTGGGTACCGCGTTGCACACTTTCGATCAAAAACAGCAACGTTTCAACGCATAAGACAGTTATTTTCAAATGTTCAAATACACAAATGGGAGTTTTTATGTGAATATCGAAAAATACAAAACATATTAGTCAACCACTTAACCACAGAGTAAAATCGGCACTCAGCTGAGTGGACAGAATATAGTTAAATCCGTCCAAATCGACAAAAGGCGTAAATATCTACAGACAAGATGTTGGCTTCCGGTGTTTTTAGGACAAGCAAGGTCTTTTGTTTATCAGTTTTTTTAGGAAAATGGATACCATCAAGAATGATTACTATATTACATTATTGGTGGTTTCAAAGAAAATGAATCGAAAACAAACGGCCACAAATGAAGATGAATAAAGATTCCGTATCACCAAAACAATGCACCTTGTCAGAAGATGATCACAACAATGAACAAATTACATAAATTGCAGTTCAAATTGTTAGCGCACGAACTTGTTGTCCAGATCTGCGGTCAACGACTACAGGCAATTTGTAGACCTCAAAAGAGTCTTGAGCGAAAAGAGAGTTAGCTCCAATGAACAAATAATATCAGACATATAGGCTATTTTTATGTCAAACACAAATCGTTCTAGCAAAAAAAGCATCACACTGTTAGAGAATCATTTGAGTCAGTGTTTCTCTCTAGAAGGCGACTATTTATATAAATAAATTAAAACATTACTTAAAGGTGGTTATTTAAACAGTTCAATCCAGGACTTATTAAGTGATGAGTTATTAAACTTAATTAAATTCAATAAGTTTGGCAAAAAAATAAAACAAGCATCTCCTAGTTGTCATGTAGGGGATTGGTGTAGACATTTACACAGAAGAGGAACAGTAGCCAAGCACCTTCCAAATTTCGCCTTAAATCACTGCGTTGCTGACGTATTTACTTAATCTCCTGAAAGGTACAAGGATCCTGATTGGGAAAGCAGCCCTTCTCTTGTTCAATCAAGATTGGCAGTAAAACAGTTTCTTGGTAATGCATGCGCTGACTTGTGTCTGTTGCAGGAGGTATGGGTGGATTTGAGTTGATGTATAGGTGTGGTTGAATATACGTACGTGTGTGTTTGAGCGTATGTACGTATGTGTTTGAGTGTATGTATGCGTTTGCTTGAGTGTATGATGTATGTGTATGTATGTGTGTGTTTGACTGTATGTATGTGTTTGAGTCTATATACGTTATGTGTGAATGTATGTATGGGTGTGTTTAGGTGGTTGTATATGATGAATGGCAATGTGTACAATAATAATAAGACTAGTAACTAATAATTAACTTATGATACAACTAAAATTTACAGATGAAAAATTACAGAGCAGAATATGAAATGAATGAATACGTGAAATATAAATGCTTTTCTCTAATGAACACGAAGAATAAGGAAAGAAATATGAGTTACACTACCATTTAAATCGTAGTTTGAGAATAAGAAAGCTTAAAGCTAAAAAAAGAGAGATAACAAGCAGGATGAGACGTAGTTTGGATTTTCTATTTGTCTAATTAAACTGGCTTTTTAAGTTCAAATTCCATCGTTCAATTTTGTCGTTATTTGCAAATAACTCAGAAAGTGAGCAATCGATTTCCATCAAGTTCAACATTTGTCAATGCATCAGGCTATCAAGTTCAACATTTTTCGAGGCATCAAGCTATCAAGTTCAACATTTGTCAAGGCATCAAGCTATCAAGTTCAACATTTGTCGAGCCATAAAGGTATCACGTTCAACATTTGTCAAGGCATTAAGCTATGAAGTTCAACATTTGTCATGGCATCAAGCTATCAAGTTCAACATTTGTCAAGGCATTAAGCTATGAAGTTCAACATTTGTCATGGCATCAAGCTATGAAGTTCAACATTTGTCAAGGCATTAAGCTATGAAGTTCAACATTTGTCATGGCATCAAGCTATCAAGTTCAACATTTGTCGAGCCATAAAGCTATCACGTTCAACATTTGTCAAGGCATTAAGCTATGAAGTTCAACATTTGTCATGGCATCAAGCTATCAAGTTCAACATTTGTCAAGGCATTAAGCTATGAAGTTCAACATTTGTCATGGCATCAAGCTATCAAGTTCAACATTTGTCAAGGCATTAAGCTATGAAGTTACACATTTGTCAAAGCATCAAGCTATCAAGTTCAACATTTGTCAACATAGTAACTGCTATCAAGTTCAACATTTGTCAAGCTACCAAGTTTGCAGTTTTTATTCCATTTGTCGTTCAATACTCTCTCTTTTGATTCTATCTTGCCTCTCCGCTTTCTCTCACCCACTATCTCTCTCTTTTTTTTCTCACTTACCCTCCTCTTTCGCTCTCTCTCTCTCTTTCTTTCTCCCTTTTCTCTCTTTCTCTCTCCGTTTATTAGTAGTCGAAACAAAAAAATGTAAGATTTAAAATATTAGAACCGTCCATCATAAACAAAATAAAATATTACCAGAAATAGTAGCATTATTGACTCCGTAACTGTAAGAGGAAAGATAAAGAATGTATAAAAGAGGTAGTATTTCTGATTTCTGCTTTTTAAGTTTCAATTATTTTACTGATTTTGCAAACTCATGCAAACAATCTAACCCGACGCGGACATAGTGAGACGTTGTTATACATCTCAACACCCATTCTTATCTAAACACATACACTTGTCACGCATAAGTACACACACACCACCAGGCGAATACATAAGCCTCATGAGCATGATTTGCATTCTATAGCATTTAACAGAAAGTATCTTAATATAACCCATTGAATTTAACTTTAATATAAAGAATTAATGATTTTATGAAAGTGGATATTCTCTTTCAGTTAGAGAAATCGATATGCTAGTTATTGTGTTAGAGCCGAACGAGAATAACACTTTTTCCTTTACTACAATTTTACCGTGAGTTGTAAATAAATATTTATATATAACACGACCACACACATATATACACAACGTGCACCAACACGTGTGTGAAACATCTTTATCATATGTTATCACATGTCGTTAATTTTCCGACATATCTATATATTAATGCAATTTCATGATCTACTTAAGTTATAAATCTAAACCCTGTATTTAAATGATGGGGTCGCCTGTCCCAGTAGATGCAGGCAAACAATATTTTCTTAAAATTTCATCTGACATCGGACGTGAAACTCTTACTTAAATATTATTTCTTGGCTTTAGGGCTCGAAACATTGTATGGTATATGTTGTGTCCCAAAATGATACAATAATATCATGAGTCTGCGTTTTCACAAACTCTTTCAATGGTTTTGTAGATAGGCTCCGATTATCAGATATATACAATTTAATTAACAAGAGTAGTTTGATATGCATCTTTTATTTTGGAAAAAACAACAACAACAATGGTACAATGATATCGTGGGCTCTTCGTTCGCGCCGATCCTTTATATAATGCTTATTTTTACGATCGGCAATATACAACGGATGTATGATTCCACGGATTCCGCAATGTACTATTCTAAGTTTAAAAGAGGTAGTATGTTTTCGATTTGATGTTTTTCCTATACCGCGAAATAAGCTCACCGCTCTGGGTCAATATATTACTTTTTTCATTATCTTATGTCCTTATATCCAGGCATATACTTGGCATAGCTTCCATATTCGGTTGAATCTATTAAGAGTGGTGTATGTTAATAAGACAGACGAGAAATACGTACGTGTACAATTGCTTTCTATTAATGGCGAATACTGTTTAGACATAGCCATTTGATTCATCATTCGTTTTATTTCGTATGCGGCGCAAATTCCGATACAGATTTTTTTATTACTGATATTTTTTCGGAAACATGTTTGCCTTATATACAACGCTAAAGTTACAATTACACATTAACGGGAATACAATGTGTATTCTACAATCATAACTGTCTATGTTGGCCATTTTCTACATCGTAGCCGTCTTGTTGGTGTTGTGTTTCATGTAGTGTAATGTTTAGCCTAGTATTCATAGTAATTTTTCGTATATTATTATATACAAACTGAATATTATTTAATTGAAACAAATATTACTAATACTAATATTGATGTTCTTTTTGTATTTGCTTAATTATGAACTGGGGAGGGTTTGAGTTTGTGCTGGTGTATGTGAGTGTGTAATTATCTTTGCTGAAAGGGTTTGCCATGATTTTACTAATGTTTCATGAAGCATCCAACAAAACATGTCATGAAAATTAGGTGTGGTGATTATTCTAAAGTCTCGATATTAAAAATCTACATCATCTATATTTGAATAGTCATTAAAACTTGCTTGTTGCTATGAGTGAACATTATTATTCTATCGTCTCTGCTTGAACACATCTGGAATGGCTTTATTAAACTGCATAAATGATCAGGATTTAAACTATATTTTATTCCACGTACCACGTTGTCTATCGTTTGTTTTGGGAAAATATGTAAGGAAGCCTACTTGGTATGCCGTTTGTGCACACAACTAAAATGTCTCATCAGTCATAAACTCTTTGTACATTTCCATTTATGCCGTTTGGCGATCGCTTTAGATGTGTAGCTACAGCTTCTATGAGGGAATTCCAATATCAATTAACTAAAAAACCTTCACACAAACTTACGAAATGTATCTAGATAAGATAAAGCGTGAATAGAGGTAAGTATCTTATAACAATAACATTTTAATTTCTCTAACAATGACCAAGTGAAAGCTTCTATGAAGTTATCGCCCTACCAGTGCCTGAGATGCTTTTCTAAACCCGTATATGAACGGCCTAATCCCTCATTTCAGTAGTGTAATAAAATGTTCAATTTGATCTAAGAATACTGCTGTACACATGCATCCAATAATTACTTATAACTAACATGGAGTTTTGAGCATTTAATATAAGGTTTCCTCTCTCTAACCTTCTCTGTCATTATATATGTATATATATGATCAGATTTAGTGTTAGTATTTTGTTAAACTCTCTACATTAACTGTTAGGCATGAACGTAGTCAAATACTTAACTTCAAATAGTTATTAAAAATTCAAAATATATATGCTTATATCATCATCATTAACATTATAATTATCATCAAGTATCCTTGCACGTACAAATATACGACACCTCCTTGTGCTGTGCATAATATGTGATGAATAGACACCAACGTTCCACTTCAAATCTTTATTGAATATATATATACATATATATATATATATATATATATATATATAGTAAGCAATGAAAATATATATGGCAATCAAGCTACACTGAGGCTCCCGTGTTTCATCCCCGGGGGGAATCGTCAGGCTAAATGCATGTAGCCTGACGATTCCCCCCGGGGATGAAACACGGGAGCCTCTGTGTAGCGTGATTGCCATATATATATATTCATTGCTTACTACCTAGCTCTACTTACGTATCGAGCACTGTTGAAGTAAATACTGAAAACTGATACATAAAAAATTATATCGCCTTATAATATTTTATGTGGATACATGAAGTACTAATATATATATATATATATATATATATATATATATATATATATATATATATATATATGTATGTGTGTGTGTGTATGTATGTATATAGAAATGAGGGTAGTGAAGTATTAGTGCAGTTCCAACGTGATAAAAGTATATATGTAAAGGAGTAAGGCTACCAACAATTGTAAAAAAAAGTTTTTTTTCAACATTTATTTATTATTTTGTTAGTTTATCATCCACCGCTTTAAACGCGTTATATAAAATTGTAAAATTATAAAATAACAAAATAATAAATAAGCGTTAAAACATTTTTCTTACAAATAAATAGTCTTACTCCTTTACATTTATGTATATATATATAGTCATCCACATACAGACTGTTTCGCCGTCTCACAGCTCACAGCTCACCAGTGCGGCTAGACCAGTTAGTGGCTCAAGTCGGGATCGAAACGCAGCCGTTGAGCTGACAGTCGGCGGTGCTAACCCCTACGCCATCATGCGACACAGACTGAATGTAAGAGATATCTCAATGTAACGAAATGTAAACATTGCAAATGCCTGAACTCGAAATTAGTTTTACCTAATGAGCATTGCCTGAAAGTCTTGGTCTTATGAGGTTGACTTTCTGGGAAAAGTGCAACCGAAACATGTATGCACATATGTAACCAATAATGTTTGTATAAATAACAATTTATACTTATTAACAGCTCTTCTTGTTATTGAGCACTTTTTATAAACACTTGAGTTTCTACGGATTTACATTTACAGAAACTAATACAATACATGTACGATATATATATATATATATATATATATATATATATATATATATATATATATATATATATATATATATATATAAACGTAGGGAAGCGACAAAATAATTTCGCTTAGTACAACAAGGAAAAGGAATAGAAATAAGGTTAATACCTTTTATTTGTTTAAATCTCTGACGAGGCTTGTTGTACTAAGCGAAATTATTAGTAATGAAGTCAAGTTGAAAAACAAAATTATTACGATTTTAATATAACTATCTTCATCTTACACATGTTTTTTTGAATACATTTTGCATCTTACTTTAAGTTTAACATTTTTAAGATGCTTATAAAAATATGAACTTTCCAATATATATATATATATATGTGTGGGTGTGTGTGTGTATATGTATTTATGTATGTGTCTATGTGCGTAAGCGTTTTTTTTTGTTAGTGCGTGTATATATATATATTATATATATTTTTCTATGGTGCAGTATACCTACAACGATACATATATATATATATATATATATATATATATATATATATATATATATATATATATATATATATGTGTGTGTGTGTAGCTCTTTTTCCCTCTCTTTCTCTCTTTATCTATCTATCTCTCTCTCTCTTTTTCTCTCTCTCTCTCTCTATATATATATATATACATATATATATATATATATATTAATATATATATATGTATATATATATATATATATGGATATATACACATATATATCTACCTATCCATCCCTTTCTCTATCCCTCTCTCTCCCTCTCTCACTCTCTCTCTCCATCTCTCTCTCTCTCTCTCTCTCTCTGTATATATATATATATATGTATGTGTGTGTGGGGGGTGTATGTATACACACATACGCTGTCATATATATATATATATATATATATATATATATATATATATATATATATATACATTGTGTGTGTGTGTGTGTGTGTGTGTGTGTGTTTATATTTGTATTTCTTCACGTCTTTTTTTCTATTTCGTCATTTCTTTATTTTACTTTTCATCAATATTTATATCTTTTTTTCTGTTCGGTTTCTTAACACTGTTATTTTTTTCCTGAGTCTGAATAGGTTTTTTTTTAATGAATTGTGCGTGAGCTCCACTAATAAGAACCAAAGAATTTCCGGGTTTATTGGAAAAGATGGTTGGCGATGGGCACGGGGCTTGCGTTCCAACGATTGAAAATGGTGCGGGCCAATCATTAGCCGCCATGCTAGCAAGATTCCATCGATGCTTATCGGGAAACACGAATAGGAGGAAACGCGTCGCCTTCTGCGCTGAAAGAACGTACAGAAATCGATATTGAGACAGCCAAGTATAGGGGGTCGCCGTTTCTATAGCAGCTGCTGTGGTAGTTAGGGGCAATCGGCTTGCGATTATTATTTTATTTTATTTTATTTTATTTTTGTTATTATATAAAAAATAACTTGCTGACGACAGTCGTCGTCGGTGTAATCATGGTTGGCGAAGGAGAACGCTTAAGTCGAAGGGGACGGTCCATTGGTTCATTAAAAGAAACAAGCCAGCTGCAACCGTTCGGCGTCTTGCCTCGAAGCAGCGGTTGGCCCGTCAAGATCATTAAAACTATGTGATGCAGTAGTTTCCAACACCCGTAGGCTGCAAACCACACCCTTGGTGATAACCCCTCACATAAAGATATATGTTTGGTTTCTTAATATTATTTTGCTATTGTTTATATTAACTAAAAATAACCCATACCATCTTTGTACGCATGTTTTTTTCAAATAAAACTTTACTTATTAAAAGTACTTAGTAATGTTACCTCCACACATATTATTATGGGCGGGCAGTGAAAGTTAAGAGAATTTGCTTTTTAACAAAACAAATGAATTCTATTAATTGAAACGAATCTAGCAAAAATTAAAGAAATATCTAATCTTAATGAAATTTCCAGCATGTATTAATTAATAAATGATTGTTAATAT
Organism: Sepiola atlantica; assembly: GCA_963556195.1. Taxonomy (NCBI): domain Eukaryota; kingdom Metazoa; phylum Mollusca; class Cephalopoda; order Sepiida; family Sepiolidae; genus Sepiola; species Sepiola atlantica. The sequence goes on along the minus strand of OY744524.1, from coordinate 28,132,035 downwards.
AAAGTATATATTTTATCAAGAAAATAACCAGCTCATAGATTATTTAGTGACTTAAATTACTTCATAACGCATTTAATTTAATAAGGGAACATGTCCTATTGAGAATATAGTCGGACTCAGATTAGTATAGTATATCTTTATATCCAGTCACCGTTACATAATCGACAGTTTACACTTCCGGATATCTTCCACCTGTTTACTAGATTAAATAATCCATTTGTGACGTCATCCGCTGTCAACGGAGACAAATAAGCTGCCAATCAATGTCCACATAGTTTTAGTTTGGAATCAAATATTTTGAACGTAACTAATGACACTTTATAAAAGGAAGAAAAATAATGCAACTACTGTTCTTCTAAGAATTCGTTTACAAAAAATGAAATAGTATAACCGAAAATTGTTTGAAGCATTAAATATCTGTTAAATAAAGTAATCCAACACTTTATTATCGATTATCATGATCGAAAATACACTTTTAATTATTTCAACAAAACTTATACATTTGCAGGAAACTGCTGATTCATAAGATGTACTTTGTATTGCTTGAATATAAACTATTGACAACCGATGCCTCGCGAGAAACGAACGCACATTGATTAATTTGGTTTTATAGATGTATTAGAGCAGGGGTGGGCAAACTACGGCCCGCGGGCCGCTTGCGGCCCGCCAAAGCAGTTTATGCGGCCCTCCAAAGTATTGAATATTAAACAGATTTACTTTTCTTTTTTTTCAAATAAATGTTTTTTTTTTTCAAATGCGTTTCATGTGAATCCTCTAGAGTACTTTAAAATGCTAATAAATGAAAAATGATTGCATTTTCGCTTTGAAATCTATTTATTTCGGCTATTTCAGATATCAATTATATTGGAAAATATACTATGCGGCCCGGTAAAATTTGATTTCTTTTTAATGTGGCCCTTGCTCCGAACAGTTTTCCCACCCCTGTATTAGATGATTTACATGTACATCGTGGCACTACGAATCTAGGTTTCTTTACACGAACACATTTAGCTATTATATAGTGGATAACTCTGTTTTCAGTTGTAACCCCGCTCTCATATTTTATGACATTGTTGTTTGTCATGTAAGTCTCCTTAAAGTGAATTCGCCCTTCCACATACAGCACTAGTTAATACATAAATAGTAATTGATCTAGCATTGCTAAACGAAGGTTATTAAACCAGAATCGGTTTATCTACGTAAATTAGCCGTATATGAAGAGATCGGTTTACCTGAAAAAATTCAAATGTACAACTACTGCTCCATTTACGTAATAAAAATGCCACCTATACGGCCTCGTCATTTTCTCGAGGTAATAATTTATTTCCTCCCATATTTCACATTAAAAGTATTAGAAACATAAATGTCTCATCTAAAACCTTTTTTTCTTAATAAAAATTAATAATCCATTTCAGTGCATAACAATTGTATATTTTGTATACAGAAAAATATTATTAAAATCTTTCTATTCATACAAAATATGAATTCTTTTAAAAAATATTTACCTTGATAAAAAAATAAATTACCTTTAATATAACACGTTGCATGTTAAAATAAATTGTTATTTTTTCAGTATTAGACTTTTATACATGTTTACATATGTTAACTTGCGAAACGTACCCGGGAACACTTGCGTCGCAATCACTAACACTATTTAATGTATTTTAATTTCATTCGAAAAGTCATAAATGTTGACGTATTTGTTGATACATTCTTGAATAAGCAAAATAATAAGCTGCTTTATTTCTATATTATCTTTATACATAATTTAAAAGTAAAAAGACTCATTATTTTACCTCTAACTTACCTAGATTTTTATGGTGTGGGCCTACACAATCTGCAATAGTATTCAACGCTGAAAAAAAGAGATGTATTTTTTTTTATTTAAATGTTCATAAATACAGTAAACAATAGTAGAGAGTAGTTTAATCTTTATTTACTCCTCGCGGAGTTAGGCACAAGGCCAGTTTTATCTTACTCCCACAAGTAAGATATGACCCAAGATCGGGTCGAGCAAGTGGGGTTAAAAGCCAGCGCTCGAGAGGTGAGCACTCTGGCCATTTAAAAATTGTCTGGGCAGCCCCGTCGGCATTCCCCGGTAGGGGCGCCTCAGACAGTAAGCAATAAACTTACTCCTCCCCAAAGAGGGGAGGCGAAGCCTGGGAGAGTGGACCTCCTAGAACTGCACAGAACAGGCGTGCAGTATCCATCGGAACAGATACTACACTTTGATCTTAGCCAAAAGAATCAACGTATGATAAAGGGCGATAAAAATACAGTCTGCTTCCCAACCGACTATAGCATGGTCGACTTTAAACCTAATGTAAACAAATACTTGTTGAAACGTCCTCTTTAAAAATCAAGTCCTCTAAAGTAATCGTCTACCTATTCCAGCCACTGTTTACAACCCTTTATTTGCGGCGATCAACACCCCTTTTGATCTTTATCCCCGAGTATTGATTTACTCCTCTCCAGGAGTATGGCACAAGGCCAGTTTTTTTATCTTACTCCCACAAGTAAGATGTGACCCAAGGTCGGGTCGGGAAAGTGGGGTTTAAAAATTGTCTGCGTAGTCCCGTCGGCATTACCCGGTAGAGGCGCCTCAGACAGTAAGCAATAAACTTACTCCTCCCCAACGAGGGGAGGCAAAGCCTGGAAGGGTGGACCTCCTAGAACTGCACATGACAGACCCAAGTCTATGGGGTGCAGTATCCACCGGAACAGATACTACACTTTGATCTTAGCCAAAAGGCCAAGAACACAGCCACCGCCGAGTAGCCCCGGGCCTTGAGAAGCGGTGAGCCATCAGTACAAAATATTGATAGTGATAACTGTGTTATTTGCGCAGTAAATAAAAAAGAATGGTTAATTATGAGAATTAAAAAGAATGTTAGCAAACATAACTCAGTCCCAGAATAAAGCTATATTTAGCATATATTGTGTAAATAAAGTATATAAAAAAGCCTTAGGGAAACAAACGTTGATTAGGTAAGCTTTAGTAAAATAATGGATTACCATAAGTAACCATTTTCGCTCGTATATCAGCGTTTAAAATAAGAACACTACACAATAGCAACATTCTCTGCCCAATAAACTTGTATTGTCCGGGCCTTCGGGTCTGGATTTACGCCGGTCTATCGGTTGTCCATCCTGTGCAGTTCTAGGAGGTGCACCCTCCCAGGCTTTGCCTTCTCACCCTTTGAGAGGGGGTTAGTTTATTGCTAATCGCCTGAGGCGCCCCTATCGGGGAATGCCGACGGGGCTGCACAGGCAATTTTTAAATGGGCAGAGTGCTCAAATTCTCGAGCGCTGTTTTTTCCCCACATTCCCGACCTTGTGTCACATCTTACATTGTGGGAAGAAGATAAATAGAAGCAACATTCTCTAATGCCATCAGCATAAAATAACAATTTTAATCTATTTACTTTTAAATTCATGTTCATAATTTATTTTATTTGGTTATTATGAAGACGCACAATGATTGTGTTCATGTGAATGCAGTTCATAAACAAATATTGCGAGCGGAACCCCATAGAAATTGCACGATGCTTTATTTCAATCGGTATAATTTACTGTTAAAAATAATATCCCTTCGGAAATAATAACTATCTATCACGTTTTGGCTAAGATCAAAGTTTAGTATCTGTTCCGATGGATACTGCACGCTTGTCCTGTGCAGTTCTAGGAGCTCCACCCTCCCAGGCTTCGCCTCCCCTCTTTAGGGAGGAGTAAGTTTATTGCTTACTGTCTGAGGCGCCCCTACCGGGGAATGCCGACGGGGCTGCCCAGGCAATTTTTAAATGGCCAGAGTGCTCACCTCTCGAGCGCTGGCTTTTAACCCCACTTGCTCGACCCGAGCTTGGGTCACATCTTACCTGTGGGAGTAAGATAAAACTGGCTTTGTGCCTAACTCCTAGCGAAGGAGTAAATAAATATCACGTACATAAATGTTTACGTCTTCTTCTGTAAAAATAACTGTAATCATCAGCTTAATATTCTTTAAATAAATAAAACGCACATGTCTCTTTCTTATGTAGGTAAAATTATAGCGTGTTCATATTTAAAAAAAAAAACAATAAATATACTCTCTTCTGGCAAATTACATAGTGTTCAAATCAATAAAATGAATGTCCCTCTGTGATACATATTCATTTTAAATTATACCTTTTTAATCGATGGGAGAAAATATTTATTTATTTGGCAGCAATGCATTTTCAACTGTGTTTAGCCGGAATTTTTTACCTTAGTGCCATCATAGTAATTACCAATCTGCTAATCGAGCGATCAAATTTTAACATTTTGTAAATATGTGTGAAAGGTGAGAACATACGAACGAACTTGACTTACCGTATTATGTGTTTCAGTTAATCTACCATCGTTAAAGAGACAAGTAATCATATGATGTATACATATGACTTTGCGTTTTCGTTTCTTTAATACTCATTAAATGGTGCTTATCAAAAGTATTTAAACGCACACGTATTTATCATATAAGTATTATATATCTACAAACTATATTACACAATTATAACATACAAGTGACACATTCTGTTTGAAAAAGAGAATAAATTATGCTTAGCCAAAATTCGACCTCGCTATTTATCTATCTATATTACTAAAATGCTTCACTCTATGATAAACAATGATGCGTATTTGTTTTCATATATATATATATATATATATATATATATATATATATACATATATATATTTATTTTTTAATGCAACTTTAATTCCTATATAATTTTATTGCTAGCTATCATATTGCAGAATGGTTCTTGGATGTAGTGTTTAGATAGTATTATTATTTTTTTAAATTATTATTTTTATTATTATTATTGTTATAATTAATGTTATTTGATATGCAAATTATCATATCATACGGTAGTCTTAAGGGTAGTATATTATTATTATTTTATTAGTATTATTATTTATTTATGTATATATTAGTGAAATTTTAAGCTGAATTGTTTCGACACTTGATTATTGGGGAAATGGTAGTTTATCAGTAGCATTGGAGAACCATGAATATTATAACTGTCCTGTTTTTAAATCTCCGAAGCAGTTACATGGTAAGCAGCTGATGATCCCCGTGTTAATATTAGACGTTTAAGGTTTCTCTTTTTTTGTTTCATTCTTAGATACTTAACCCCCCTTTTTATTTTTGTATTTACTTATTTTTTTATTCATTAATTTTCCAACGAATGTTAAGTCTGCAATATCTTGTATTTAGTTAGTTTCTCTGGGAATTTGAACTGCATTTTACTTACTTTTTGTTTGTTTGTTTAAAATGACTCAAAGCTTCTTTAGACTATATATATATATATATATATATATATATATATATCCGTAAAAAAGTTGGCGAGTAGAGGGCGTGTTTTTTTTCTAGCTTCAGGACGAAAAACTCTAAACTAGTGAGGGAAAGCGAAAAACAATAGAATTCTCGCTGTCTGAAGCGATTTAAGAAATAAATCAACTATTCTAAATGAAAAGTCAACGGTGGGTGTTTTTTTTTCTTGCGCCTACATAAATAATAATAATTATTAATAGGTGAACACATAACATAACTTACTGACGTATTTCTACGATTTTTATATAAATACTAATATGAACATTGGCGGAGCATAATTTGTTTCTTCACAGCCGATGTAAGGTGTACACTAGCATACATATAAAATCAAATAATTACTTGAACAATTTTATTGTTCTTGTATAAATTACTAGAAGGGCTACCTGACGTTGCCCAGGAAAATAAACGTTTAAAAAATAGAAGAAATTAAATAGCATGTGAAACATCTTTATATAACATTTCTAACACTCTGGCTCTCTCTCTAGCCGTATGTTAATCTTTCTCTCTTTCTCTTTTTATAAGGTTATTTAAGTAACGAAGCCGTCACAGAACTGTAAGAAGTACTGTTAAAATCAAAGTATGAATGCAAACACTGTTGATAGTCATTCTTGATCATGGACAACGCCGAGTAAAACAAATAGTCTCATTATTTTAAAATAATATAAAGATACATGATGTTGATAAATACAATATTCCGAAGAGATGTAATATATACCAGTTACCCAAATTAATACTGTACTCTTAGAAGTTTTGATTCCGGACAACGTTAAGTAGAACCAATAATCCTGTCAATTACTGATTTCTGTGCCCTCCATTTTAACATATTAAGAAAATAGGTAATGCTGATGAAGCCAATAGTCCAAAGACATTTACAAATATCCCTTACTATAAGTAATTATGTAATCTTACAACGGACAACGCCGAGAAGAACTAATGGTTACGCTAAATTCTTAATAACCTTCGATAGATGGTTATTTTAGTAAAATCACGCCAAGTACTTGTTTCCTGCCCCATACCTCCCTATAACGTAATGTCCGGATTAGTTGTAGGGATGACACGGGTAAGGAGATAAAGCCTGAAAGAGTAGACCTCCTTCTTTCTAGAACTTTACTCAGACCGACAGATTGAAAGGCGATACCGGTCAGATACTACACTATAATTTTCTCAGAATGAGCGTTTATCAATTTTGCCCCCCTCCGCTGCCTTCCTCTGATGTCATTTCTGGTTGAACTTTAGGAATAACTGTCAGTTTTTACAGATAATTACATATCCTATTTTTTCCACATTAATACATAATTGAATTGAATTTAAACTGAAAATAACTGGAAAAAAGTCAACCGTCTTACTAAACTTCCTCCAGTTGATCACCAAAAAATGAATCATTTTTTTATAAAATCTAGATATTTTTCAGCCGAAGATTCGTCGGTAAAAATAATACCAAGTGTGTTTATGTGTGTTGTGTTTTTTCATGTTTTTGATGGGCATGAAAACATACTGACATCCGAACATCCAAACACATGCACATACGTTACCCCTTTATATATTAGACAAGCAGGGATACCCGGCGTTGCCTGGGGGGCATAATAAAACAGATTAGAAGAAGTTAAATAACGTGTGTAACATATTTATTTTAAAACTTCTATCTATTTTTATATCTATCTCTATCTAGCCGTTTCTTTATCTGTCTCTCTATCCCTCTCCTCATTATTTTGTTAATAATATGAAGAGCAATGATGTTCATAATGAAAATAGCCCCAAAAGAAATTTAAATGTAATACTGTAATTTACATTTAATGCTCCCAAAGTAGAACAAAATACTTTGTTACCGCTTACCTCGTTTATCAAATATAATACAGTAATATTAATAATGACAAATTATTTTTACCAACGCCGAGTAGACATTAGTCCGAAGAGATTGAATATATACCAGTTACCAAAAGTAATACCGTAATCTTACCTTTTGTAATGCTGGACAACATTGAGTATTGATTTACTCCTCTCCAGGAGTTAGGCACAAGGCCAGTGTTTATCCTACTCCCACAAGTAAGATGTGACCCAAGGTCGGGTCGGGAAAGTGGGGTTTGAAAAGCCAGCGCCCGAGAGGTGAGCACTCTGGCCATTTAAAAATTGCCTGGGCAGCCTCGTCAGCATTCCCCGGTAGGGGCGCCTCAGACAGTAAGCAATAAACTTACTCCTCCCCAAAGAGGGGAGGCAAAGCCTGGGAGGGTGGACATCCTAGAACTGCACAGGGCAGACCCATTGACCGGCGTACGTCAAGCCCCGAAGGATAAGACAATACCAGTATGGGGTGCAGTATGCATCGGAAGAGATATTACACTTTGATCTTAGCCAAAAGGCTGGACAACATTGAGTAGAACAAATAGTTCTGGTCAATTCCTAATTTCTGCCACGCACTCTATTTAAAGCTATTAAGAAAGTGCATGATGTTGATAGATTCAATAGTCCGAAGATATTTACTATATATCTCTTACCAAAAGTAATACTGAATTCTTACAATTTTGGGTCTCGGACGATGACAAATAAAAATATGGCTCCGGTAAAATACTAAGTTCTTGTTCCCACCACCATTTAATAACAATACGAAGATAAAGAGTATTAATCACTTTAGATGATGGTTCCCGGTGTATACAACCTTTCTAAACAAAGGGCAGATAACTTATTCATCCCTGGCAACACGGCGCTAACACACTCACTCTATCTAGGATATTGAGCACATTTATGAACACTTTTGGCTTACTACCTGCTCAATCCAGGATATTCATATGAATAAAAAAAAAGTAAATTAAAAAATATTGAATAATAAATGATGTCATATGAATGAAAACAAAAGATTAAAAATATGAATGAATAGTGAAGTAAAAAAAAATGAATGAACAAGTGAGTGTAAAGAAATTAATAAAAAAGTGAATGCAAAAAGAATAAAAATAAATGAAGAAAATGAACACAAATCTTTTTAAAAATAATGAAAAAATGAATCAAAATAGGAATAAAAAGTTAATGATAAAAAATTATATTTATGTATAACTTTTATGTACGTATGAGAAAAAAATATATATTGACGAAAAATAGGTCCTATAAAGTTAAGTTCGACTAATAATGCAATCTTATGCATCTTAATCACTTAGGAAGTAAGGCAAATATATATACATCTGTGTGTGTGTATGTATAACACAGTTATAATGTATTTTGGGGCTATCAAGAAGTTTTATTTCTCATCCTAAAACATTGTTGTAGGTGAAACTCGTTGATCATTTAGAGGGTTTTATGTATTATACCAAATCCAAACTTTTATACAGACATATTTATTCCGTACTAAACCAAAAAAAAATACTAAAAAAAACTCTATAAACTGCTATTACTACGGCGCTATCTTATGTTGTTATGTTTCTTTTCTCACGAACCTGCCGAACCTCGTAGATTGCAGGCAAATTAAATTCATGCTTGTATGCATTTTTCTACATTTTTCATCATCCTCAGGAAGTCTTACAATAAAGACGAAACGTTGATGAATAAAAATAATAATATATTTTTTTTGGCTTCCTTTTTCATTTTTCATAACGTCGGATAATGTTATCACTATCGTTATTCATATACTTATATATAATGTCTAAGTTACTAAGGAAGCTTATAGTTATGAATGGAATAAGTGTGGTGCTTAACTTACTACACTAAAACTAACACTTATAGAATGATGAATGTAATTTTTAAGGTTGTAAAATAATTAGATCGTATATATATATATATATATATATATATATATATATATATATATGGATGTATGTATCTCTCTCCCCCCTCTCTCCCTCTCTCTCTCTCTCTCTCTCTCTATATATATATATATATATATATATATATATACACACACATATATATATATATGTGGGGGGGTGATATATATTAGTTTAAACAATTTGAAAACCTTACGGATTAATTTACATAACCTCATGACATCGGAATTACATACTCAGCTGGTACACATCGTTTTATGACAGAGGAAAATAATTAATAGCCGTATATTTAACGCGGAAATATGGTTCGCTTGATTTGCCATTGGCGAGTCAGGCTGAATATTTCTCTTGTGTGTAACACATGTTTTCATCTGAATGGTATTTATTCATTATTGGAAATATGGAATAAGTTATACGCCCATCGTCTATGATGACCACACGGCAATTTGATATGGGTGCATTAGATAAAGAGAAGTTTTTCTGGAGAAGGTTTTTTGTTTGTCTATAATGAGGAGAAATCATCAAGCCGTCCCAGGAACACAAAAGATACAAACAGTCGCGCCATTGGCTGTGTGATACCTTCAGTAGATGTAAATATTATTTTCTCCCCAAAATCCATATTTTGTAAACATATTACAATAAAACATTAATCGTATCGAAACATTGTTTTTACTTTTTTCATTTGCGTTTTTAGTTTTATATTTATGTATGTGCTAGGTGTTCTATCCCTCAAAACTGACACGAATGTATCCATTTATAATATATGTGCATGCACATCATTTATATATAGTAATTATACTAAATATATCAATAACAAGTGAGCTACACAGAGGAAATTTGTTCGTCTCTATATATATTCCTAGCCATAGCTTTATTTTCATATTGTTACTACTAAACTCTATTCACGTATAAAGAACTATGAAAGTTAATACTGAAACAATAGGCACGATATAGTATCTCCCTTTATTATATTTTATGTGTATATACATGTAATAAAATGTGTATATTAATATAAATAGAGATATGTTTATATGTGTATATATACTTCAATTACTGTTTACTATATGTACTTATAATTGTAACCATTGACTATAAAATATGTCGATATATATGTATATATATATATATATATATATATATAAATATATATATTTATATATATATATATATATATATATATATATATATATATATATATATATATATATATATATATATATATATATATGCAAAAAAGAAAAAAGAATGGAACAAGAAACCCATGGATCATATTTATATCAATTTGACCGAAACATAAGATGGACAATTCGGAAAATTGAAAAAATAAAAATAGTCGCATCAAACAAAACCACTCTGTGTTATTTAATAATGTTTGCCTATATATATATATATATATATATATATATATATATATATATATATATATATATATAGATATATATACTTTTACTCCCGTTTTTCATGTCACCTTATATATGAAGAAAATATGTTGTGTATATATTTACACTTTCGGTATTTATTTAAACAGTGCTCAGTAAATGAGTACACTATAGTTTGTGTAATTAAGTTGTTCATGTCATATGAGCTATACAGTGTATTTATGTTACCATTCTTGATAAAAATTCGTTAAACATTAGCATTCTTACGGGAAATAATGTTTTCTCATTCGCCATACTGTCATAGAACATTTATGCAATATATATATATATATATATATATATATATATATATATATATATATATATATATATATATATATATATATATACCTTTAAAAAGTCCCTTGGCTACTCTCGGCCTTTTGGCTAAGATCAAAGTGCAGTATCTCTTCCGATGGATACTACACCCCATAAACTGGTATTGTCTTGGCCTTCGGAGCTTGATTTACGCCGGTCTATGGGTCAGTCCTGTGCAGTTCTAGGAGGTCCACCCTCCCAGGCTTTGCCTCCCTTCTTTGGAGAGGATAAGTTTATTGCTTACTGCCTGAGGCGCTCCTACCGGGGAATGCCGACGGGGCTGCCCAGGCAATTTTTAATGGCCAGAGTTTTCACTTTCTCGAGCGCTGGCTTTTCAAACCCCCACTTTCCCGACCCGACCTTGAGTCACATCTTACTTGTGGGAGTAAGATAAAACTGGTCTTGTGCATAAACTCTTGGAGAGGATGTAAATAAATACTCTCTCAACTGCTCAAGCCCATACTTTCAACTTTTCAGGACACGTTAGCAGCTCAGACGAAGTTATCTACATACTGCACTCATTACAACTTAATAGATGCGCTTTCAGCCGTGATGTTGCACACTTAGCTGTTTACGTCATCACATACTGTATCTCCGAGCTACTGACATACAGCAACTATCATGCATCATTGTATACTACACGCACTTCACACACCAATTACAAACGTACAAATAAATAACAGGCCTACTTTTAAGATCCAACATCTCAGGACTACTTGCCATCACTTTCTTGAACGGACTAGACATCCGCATAATTTATCTGTTGCTCCATCATACTTTTTATGAGATGTGCCGACGACATTCTCATCTTTATTCATCGGCGAGGAAGTTAACAATTGTTTTATTACATTTAAAGACACATACCCCACCATACGATTTACTATTAAACACCCCAACAAATCTGATTCCGTCTCACGATTAGACCTACACTTCGCATCACGGAAGCAGGACCCATACACACACATGTATAGAAACACCGCCTGCAAATATATTTTCACGAACTACAGATCAGCCTTACCTACTAAAGATAAAATAGGATATACTATGAATGAGACAAACCGCATCCGTAGTAAATGTACGGAAGAAATAAACAAGATAACATCTGTTAGACACTTCCAACAAGTACGCAAGCGGAACGGATACCCGACGAACGCAAAACAATACCTTAGGAAATCTAGAAGATAACAACAACAGTACACAATTTCTGAGACCTGCTTCATAAAATTACCGTATTTTTACGATAGAATCAAATCGGCTATCCGCACAGCTATCCGTTGAAAAGACTTAGACATCTACATTCTATACTCAGGACAAACACTGAGACAACATCTACCTAAATCTAGAACAATAACCAACAACATTCCTTGCACTCTACAAAAAAACTATCAAAACATAGGCTTATACAATCACACATATACCGTATACCAAATACAATGTGCAATATCGGTATCATAGTTAGGTAACTTCATATACGCATAAACGAGCACATAACGACCAAAGCGTCTTCATTCAAAAACATATATCAATAAACCACTACTCGATTAGAGGCATACAAGTAAACATATTAGCCACTAAAAAGGACTTAGGCAACCTCAGAATAAAAAATCACTATTTATAAGAAAATTAAACCCAATAATAAAAAAATAGCTGAACTTAATTGCGCTTTGCTCGTACAATCACACACGCCATACACACATACACACATAAGATAACCAGAATTACAGACAGTACGAAATAAGTTATTTGTGTGTGTATATGTGGCTAAATATCACGTTTTACTCATAGATGTATGCACTCACTTATATTTGATGCCCGAACTATAACCAGGGTCTATTTTCTTCAAGAATAATTATTCAGAAAATCTCATACAACAGTTGTTCTATTGGCTTTGGCTTCCATGTAAAAACACAGCTCAACTGAGTGGTTGTACTCTCTTTTTTCTTCTCTTTCTAAAGATAAGGTTTCACTTTAAAATTCGATGAACATAACACCACGTTGATAAATACCAATAATTAAGCGAAAATTATTGAAGTCTATATATGTGTGTGTGTGTGTGTATGTTCGTATTATATGAAATTAATACATCAAAGGTTTCTGAAGCATCATGGAGAAATATGATTATCTCGCACGTTAGAATAAATATTAGAAATTATGTTATTTTCCTACATTTCCAGGAAGTATATATATATATATATATATATATATATATATATATATATATATATATATATATATATATATATATATATATATACATATAAATATATATATATATATGAAGATAGAGAGAGAGAGAGGGGGGGGCAGCATTTTCTCTTGCAGGCAAGTATTGTTAAATATAAGAGACAACTCATGTCTAGATATCCTTTGGTAGATCATTTCAATAGTCCGAATAAGTACATTAGTTTCCCGCCCCAAACCTTCTAACACATGGTCTATACCTGATTAACCTCATTTCCCCGAAGATGGACCCAGATGGATCCGAAAGAACTTTGGAGACAAATCCAAATTATGGCAAATTCATCAGCCAATTCCCCTCCGAAACTAAGATCCTAATTCGGACTATTGAAATGACCTATTAACGGATATCTAGACATGAGTTGTTTCTTATATTCAACAATAATATGTATATATACATATATATATATATATATATATACATATATATATGTTTATATATATATATATATATATATATATATATATATATATATATATATATCTATATACTACTAAAAGCCTATGGGTCTTGTATGTTTGCAATCAGCTTTCAGCTTTCCGGTTTTCAACATCCGGTTGCGCATGCGTAAATAGCATCGTCTTCTAATCTGTTAATCTAATTCCGTTAATCCCTTATGATTAACGAACGCATGAAATTTTTCATTTTGGAAATTTTTATATCGCTTTTAATATAAACAATTTCATTTAATTTCATCAAATAGTTTTTTTGTTTTCTTCACGGTAGGACTTCGTAAGGTCTGCCGCAGTCTAAAAAAAACTCCTCCCTTTTAAAAAACAAAAACAAACAAACAAAAAAACAACACACTCATTATTAGCGGGCGGTCAACGAAACCACCTCCCACTTTTCCTCACATAGATTTCACCACTCCTACTCCCTCTGTTTTCGTTACGTACGCGAGAAAGCCTGTTGTACATGTACTCCCTTCCTTTCTCAAATCGCCATTTGCACTGATTCTTTTTATTAAAGATGTTTAATATACCTCCATCATTTTTCTTTTTTTTATTTTCGTTTTTTTTAATGCGTGCTCGTATATATAGATCAATCCCCATGGCTGGCAATACTGGAGTTGAGCAGCGAGATGCTTGTAGTTACGTGTGTGTGTGAGAGAGAGAAAGAGGGAGCGATGTAAAACTGGATAGAGTTATCCCCCTTAACTAATGCAGACCTTCTTACTAGAGGGCGTGATTAAAAAAAAATTCTTTTTCTTCTTCCAATGTTTTTTCAAGTCGTCTGCTTACATTTCCAAACGGAAAGCTGAATCGGTAAATGCACACATTTCTATTACATTAAATAGTGTTTCCTTTTGTTGTTTTTTAAACAGCAAATACTTGAATCATATGTTTTACACATATTACATCCATTTTTTAACACATTTAATATTTTAAATTTTTCAGAAGTTGTTACACAAAGCTGTAACAAATTATTTTACATTCTTTGTAGAACTTTATTAATATGGCACACAACCAAATAAAAAGTAACAAAACCAAAATCAACGACGAAACCAATGTGGATCAGCAACAAGCTGGTCCCTCTGGCATGCCACAACTTACTGAAACTGAGCAACAAAGACGAACTCGACTGATTCGTTCTAGAGAAACGTATAGACTTCAAAGAGCTTCTGAAACAAGTGAACAAAGAGAAATTCGCTGGCAAAAACAAAGGGAAAAAGATTATAGATATCGAAATTTAGAAACGCCGCAGCGAAGAGATTACCGACTGAGCATGCAAAGAAAGCGAACACAAGAGACAAGAAACAATGAAACAACAGAGAGGAGAGAAGAGAGACTGAACAGGCAGAGAATTAGAGCTGAACAAAGACGAGCTAGCGAGACAGCACAACAAAGAGAAGAGAGACTGAGTAGCCAAAGAATAAGAGATGAACGAAACCGAGGTGACGAGAATGTTGTGGAAATAAACAACATACTTGCTTTGCGAAATAGTCAATATAATTTACAGCGCAGAGCAAACTTACAGGGAAATGTTGGAAATTTGAATAAGCTATGTTCTCATTGTAAAGCAAAACTTTTTGTTGGAGAAACTGCACATTTTTGTTGCATGAATGGCAAGGTTAGATTGCCAAAGTTGCACAAGTTGCCACATGAACTCTATTATTTGTATGCTGATCAAGGTGAAGAAGCTCGCCACTTCAGAAGGCACCTGAGACAATATAATAGCCTGTTTCAAATGACATCTTTTGGTTGCAAAGAAATCAAGCCACAACACGGATGGAATCCATCTATAGTTATTCAAGGGCAGATTCATCACTATATTGGATCATTATTACCTGAGCCAGACAATCAAGCTCAGTTTATTCAGATATACTTTCTTGACAAAGAATATAGTATTGATGTTCGGATGAATATGTACCAGAACATTGAGATACGTCGGAATATCATAGAAAATATTGAGTATATTCTAAGACGTGCTAATATCTATGTGACTGCATTTCAACAAACTAAGGACATGATATACAACATACCTAATGCAGTTATTGTTATAGATCCTACGAGGAAACCGATTAATGAGCATGAAAGGCGATACAATAATCAGATTTTTAATGAAGTAGGAATTATTATTCAAAATAACAATGAACAGCAAACAACATCACGCCACATAATATTGAGAGAAAAAGGTGGACAGCTTCAGACAATATCGGAATATCATCGATCATATGATCCACTACAGTATGTACTGTTTTTCCCTGATGGTGAGGATGGCTGGCATCCCGAGATGACAATGACAAATAACCGAAAATTAACTGCTATGCGTTATTATGCCTACCGCATTATGATCCGTGATGATGAATTTAGCCAAATATTAAGAGGTGGGAGATTGTTTCAGCAGTATGTTGTGGATATGGCAGGAAAAATTGAAGTAGATCGTTTGAACTACATTAGATTGAATCAAGCCTCTCTTAGATCTACAACATACAGAGGTTTTGTCGATGCGTTACATGATAATGATGATCTTAGTAACATAGGCAGAAAAGTTATTTTGTCATCAACATTTGTTGGTGGTCCACGATATATGATGGAGAGATGTCAAGATGCTATGATGTATGTTAGAAAATATGGGACTGCAACTTACTTCATCACAATGACATGCAATCCAAATTGGCCTGAGATTAAGAATAATCTCATTGAGAACCAATTTCCTCACGATCGACCGGACATAATTGCAAGAATTTTTGATTTAAAAAGAAAACTTTTCATTAAATATTTAACAGGAACACAAGGTCTGTTGGGTAATTGTATTGCCTACGTTATAAGTGTTGAATACCAGAAAAGAGGTTTACCACACCTACATTGCCTGCTATGGATGGAAGAAGAATCTAAACCCAGACCCCAGAATTATGATGATTTTGTTCAAGCTGAAATACCAAATAAAGTCGAAGATCCAGAAGGACATGAATTGGTATTGACGCATATGATACATGGACCAAACTGCAACAGTACATCTCTGTGCTGGAAAAATGGGAGCTGTTCAAAGAGGTACCCAAAACCATATAGTGATGAAACAAGATGTGGATATGATTCCTACCCTATTTATAGGCGAAGGTCACCAGAAATGAGAGGTCATCAAGGCTATAAAGAAGGTAGAAATGAACCTATAACTTCCAAATGGGTTGTACCTTACAACATGACTCTCTTGAAGTTATTTAATTGTCACTTAAATGTAGAAATATGCACTTCTGTAAAATCCATTAAATATGTAATTAAATATACATTAAAGGGAAGCGATCAGGCAGTTTTCAGTGTAAGCAAAGACGAAATTAAGCAATACTTGACAGGAAGATATATTGGACCATCAGAAGCAGTTTCGATGATACTGGGATTTCCAATTCATGTTAGAGAACCTGCAGTTATTCGTCTTCAGATACATCTCCCTGATCAACATATGATCTATATTCAAAGGACAAGCAACAGAGACCTTAATAGAAATGCTTCCTGCACAACTCTAACAGAGTTTTTCAATATTTGCCAGAATGATGAATTTGCCAGAACACTCTATTACTCGGATGTCCCAAAATACTATGTGTGGCAAAATAAGAAATGGCAAAGAAGAAAAATGGGTAGAAGAATAGTTGATCACCCAGGAGTTTTTGAAGCGAATATTCTTGGTCGTATGTACACAGTCTCACCAAATAGTGGTGAATTGTACTTTTTGCGGCTACTACTTCACCATGTAAAAGGACCTAATTCTTTTGAATCTCTGCGAACTGTAGCAGGTCATATATGTCCATTATTTAAAACTGCTTGCAAAGAAAGAGGATTACTGCTTCATGACAACCACTGGATACAAACAATGGAGGATGCAGATAAAACGAGAATGCCAAGAGCGATAAGGGATCTGTTCATTGTGATACTTTTAAACACAGAATGTTCAAATCCTCTTGAGTTGTGGGAAAGATTTTCCAACTCTATGGCAATGGATTACTACAATGCAATGCAAATCCAAGTCAACAATCAGAACATGGTCAATAAAAATGCCATCAACAACACGTTGAGGTACATAAATGATAAACTTTGTGCTGCTGACAAATCACTGCAAGATTTTGGATTGCCTTTGCCTCAGAATTTACCTAATGTGATTCACATAAATAGAGCCATAATGGATGAGCAAAGTTACAATATAGCAGAGCAAATAACATATGTAAAGACACATCAACATTTATTAAATGACGAACAATCGATCATCTACAACTTTATATGCAGTTGCTTAAACACAGGCTCTTCTTCATTGATTTTCATCGATGCTCCAGGAGGCACAGGAAAGACCTTCTTAATAAAACTTCTTCTTTCAAAAGTAAGGAGCTTAGGACAAATTGCACTGGCTGTAGCATCATCAGGTATTGCTGCAACATTGATGCCTGGTGGTCGCACTGCTCATTCCAGATTCAAGCTTCCTCTCAATGTAAGAGAAAATGATGTTTGTAATTTTGATAAACAATCAGAAACAGCCAACTTGATAAGGGCAGCAAAAATTATTATTTGGGACGAATGTCCAATGATAAGAAGGGAGAGTTTAGAGACGTTCGACAGGACTCTCAAGGATATATGTGGAAACAATGAAACATTCGGAGGGATATTGACGGTGTGCAGTGGTGACTTCAGGCAACTACTACCAGTCATAAAGAGAGGAAATGATGCTGACATTTACAATGCTTGCATCAAAGAGTCGTTTTTGTGGCGTAAATTTAAGAAATTTTATTTAAAACAAAACATGAGAGTTCAAGATGATGATGATGAATACTCTAAATTTATTATAAAGATTGGTGAAGACAAACTTGAAAAAAATGAAAATGGTGAGATTGAACTGTCTGAAGATTTGATAATCCGTGCAGATAATGTTGACCAATGCATTGAATACATTTATCCTTCGTTTGACAATCTAGAAATGTTTGCGGAAAATTGCATATTAGTACCATTTAATGATACAGTTAGAGCAATAAATCATAATTGTATTGAAAAATTTCCTGGACAAGTCAAAGAATATTTGTCATTTAATTCTGTTCTTGAAGGAACAGAAGCTACACATTACCCAACAGAATTTCTTGATTCGATAGAGTTATCAGGATTACCTCCACATAAACTTGAACTCAAGAAAGGAGCTCCAATCATATGTATGAGGAATATTGATCCACCACGCTTATGTAATGGTACAAGACTAATAATAGAGGAGCTGTATAATAATTTGATTGTTGCTAAAATTATTGCATCACAGTTTGAAGGAGAAATCGTTTTAATTCCAAGATTGAAAATGGTTTTATCTGACGGTGACAATATTCCATTTGCCAGAGTCCAGTTTCCTATACAATTAGCATTTGCTATGACTATTCATAAGTCTCAAGGACAGACCTTACATAAAGTTTTAGTTTATCTAGACAAACCTGTCTTTCAACATGGTCAACTATATGTTGCACTCAGTAGAGTTAAGCGAAAGGAAAACATAAAAGTTTTTTTAAAACACTCAAATTGTACAAAAAATGTTGTAAATAGAAAAGTATTGTCTTAGTTTTAGTGACCTTATTATTAGCATATAAATACAATATTTATTTGCTGTACAATAAGTGCTTAAGCACCCGTACTTTTCAGCGATACATATTCAATAAAATAAATGGATTAATATAAATAATCTGGATATAAGAGTGTTAGAACCTGATAAGAAGTCTCAATTAAGCGAAAGGATAACAAAAGTTTTCTTTAAAAAACTTTAATTGTACAAAAAATGTAAATAGAAAAGAATTGTCTTAATTTTATTGACCTTATTATTAACATACAAATTAAATATTTTACACAATGGGTACTGAATGTTTGCTTAAATTAAATGAAAAAAGTTACATTTTATTTTCATTTTCTATTTAAAAAGCCATTATTAACATGTGGAGAGTGTTTTTTTATTATTCTGTACTTTCAACTAACAATTTCATTTAAAAGATGATATATCAAAATTTGAATTTAACTATAATAAGTATTATGGTACCTGTTCAGTGCATATTTACCTATAAGTATGGCCAGCCACTTATAATTCAGTAACTCTGATTTAAAAAAAAAAACAATTATAATAAACAGAACGACTCATAGAAATCTATCTATATTCTTTTTTCATTTTAATATACTTTCATAGAAATGCTTCTGTTATGTAAAAAAAAACTATTTTCTTTATGCCACAAGTGTCACTCTCATACATGAATTCCATAGCTAATATAACAAACTGACCCAACGGGTCACGGGTGGTCTAGTATATATATATATATATATATATATGTTTATATTCTTATCTGAGTAAACTTCTCTCCTTCAGTGTTATTAGATATTGTGAGAATTTCAACAGTTTCTGAAGCCTGTAAATTGATCAGTAATGTTATATGTACTCCATCTAGCTTCATACAAAACTCAGATTAATTATAAAAGGATTCAATGAAGGTCAATTCTTCACGTCATGAAATTTTATGAGTTATTCAGCGGTTGGAGCTTCAGTTTCGTTGGTTAATTCTATTTTCACAGAAAACGCCTGAACTCGGGTCCGGCTACATATATATTAGTCTCATACCATATGAAAATTACATATAAACATCAAAACAGTTGTCATGCGATGGTAAAGTTCATATATTATATATATTGAAGTTTCGCTTTAAAAAATAAAAAGTATTTTATATTAACTTCATGTGTAAAACAGGCAAAACATGCAACTGAAATATGGAAGCTGAAAAAAAGGTTCATTTCAGTTTTTTAAAACACATAAAATATAAGGATTGCACTTGATTAATAGCGGTACTAATTTGTTTGTTATGTTCAACGATATACGATTTGAGATTTCGATTAGCACATGATGCAGGGAGGTGATGGTGATTAAGTGGATAACGACATGGACTGAAGACCTGGGGGTTACAAGTTCGAATCCAGTCGGTTCCACAGTACTACTTTCACTTACGGATGTTGCCAACCTTCCCGTGGTCCTTCCCGTAAGTTCCATATGTCTTTCCAGAAAGTTTTATGACTAGAAAAACATCGGATCGTGTATAGCTGTCCCGAATATATATATATATATATATATATATATATATATATATAGTATTAAAGTGAATAATTTTGGTAAGGAATCCGAGTAAAGGAGCCTAATGTAGAAAACAGAAATATAATCAACTATAGAAAGCTAATCTAAACCGCCCCCCCCCCTGTTACTCGCATATAGTAGGGAGCGGTAAAGTTTAGCTTCGTGCCACCATATCATTGCAAAAGCATGTATATATATATATATATATATATATATATATATATATATATATATATATATATATATATATATATATATATACAGGGTGGGCCAAAATAAGGGTCCTATCTTTAAATTTTAATAACTTGAATTTGAATAACTTCCACAAAATAAAAGTTAAACTCACCAAACTTTATGTGTGTGTAGACTGACTCTTCCGAGATTTTTTGAAATAAACAAAACAAATTTTAGCCGAAAAACACTTCTTAAAACTTACAAAAACTAAAGTATTGTTTTTTACACTGTTTTGAGTTTTTTAAGCTAAAATAATGTTTTCTAAATGAGGGTACGTTCCTTAGGGCTAATACGGCTCATGCTTGCTTCGGAAGGGGTCCTTTACTTATTCTAAAAAAAAAAAAAAATCAATAAATAAAAAAGTTATGAATTTTTAAAAATAGGACCCTTATTTTTGCCCACCCTGTATGTATAAATATATATATATATATGCATGCTTCTGCAAGAAGCGAATGAAAAGGTGTTTGCTATAGAAACTATAATCGAAAACAAAACAAAATAAAGAAATACTAAAATATAGCATCAAGTGTGTATGAGTAAGTATGTTATATAAGAAAATATAGTAACGAGAAACGGTAAAATCGTGAATAAAACCTACAAACATTGATAATATTTTGTATGCTATATAAAGCAAATAGACATAAAAATTCTAAAAATATTATTGCTTGGTTTCGTCCAATATTCTATCAGACATTCCCAGATACATTCCAGTCTGACGAACCATGACCTAACGGTTTTTATTGGATGCTCGCTTAAATGTTCTATATACCATTGTGTAAATAATACACACCACAAACTAATATATATATATATATATATATATATATATAGAGAGAGAGAGAGAGAGAGAGAGAGAGAGGGGGAGAGAGAGAGAGAGAGAAAGAGAGAGAGAGTGTAAGAGAGAGGCAAAGAAGAAAGAGAGAGACACACGGGATAGAATAAGCGAAAGTATATTTTGAATGTGTATATTCATAAATATTATTGTGTGAATACATTTTGACATATCTCTCCCTACAATAAGATGTATGCATCTATGGGTGTATGTAAATATATATGCATACACATATACACATATATGTATCTATTAGTATATAGGAATGTGTCTACTAAATATATTCACATATATTTATAAATGTGTATATATATGCATATATGTATATAAATACTTATATATATGCATATATATATATATATATAATGATACAAATATATATATATATATATATATATAATAACGCAAGGTTACATCTTATTGTGCATATGAGTTTGCGTGGCGAAACTAGACAGGCATATAGAATTTTATATATATAAATATATATATATATATATATATATATATATATATATATATATATATATTTATACTAGTCTTCTATCTGTGCCCGCTTCTAGGTACATATAGATCTTAATTTCCCTAAATCACGTGACGGTTTCCGTGGGCCGAGTGGATATAGCTGACTCTGTGTACCGGGTTCGCGCCTCCCGACCGTTTGAAATTGTTACTTCCCTGCACTGATGAGAGCAATAAGCTTGAAACGCTAGCGTCTGTAGATATAAATAATTTAATATTTAGTTATACATATTATACTAAGCCCCTTTAAGAAATTAAAGTTGAGCACTCTCGGGGAAGTTAAAAATAGACTGTCAAAAAGCTCTAATGCTAAGTTCCGAATACGTTCCTCGAACACTCTCGACTAGTCTTCTATCTGTGCCCGCTTCTAGGTACATATAGATATTAATTTCCCTTAATTACGTGACGGTTTCCGTGGGCCGAGTGGATATGGCTTACTCTGTGTACCGGGTTCGCGCATCCCGACCGGCTGAAATTGTTACTTCCCTGCACTGAGTAGAGCGATAAGCTTGAAACGCTAGCGTCTGTAGGTATAAATAATTTAATATTTAGTTATAAATATTATATATATTTATATAGATAAATGTGAATATATCTATGTATACATCACTTCATTTAACTATGGCTTAATATATATATACATATATATATATATATATATATATATATATATATATATATATATATATATATACAGTGTCAGGTTATGTTAAAAAGAAATTAATAAAGTGCTCGATCGCAGAAAATAAGAGCTAAATACAAATAATTTATTTAAAAATGTATACGTTTTATACTTTACAGTCGTATCGCTATTTAATTCAAATGGACTGATTTGAGCATTTATTTTTAAATCATCTATAGCCCATAAAGATGATCATTAGCGTGTCGATATCAAAACAACAAGAAATTAATCCTTTTGGGTTCACCGTAAAACGGTGCATTGCTGAAGCGTCCCTGTTGAAGAATGTATCGGGGTCTGAGTTATATATTGGGGGGGATTTATTAAGTGTCCTATTTTATTTATTTATTTATTTATTCTTTTGTGTTTTATACGAGATGCATTATATTTTGTTAGGTTTTGATTTTATTATTTATTTATTTATGTATAGTTTTGTTTTTTTATAGTTCTATTTTTAAAAGTTGTATTTTAAAATGTACATATATGTTTATATATACGTATTTATGTTATGATTTATTGAGAGGATCGTTTCCTGGCCTTTCCACATTACACGGGTACTATTGTGTATCGGGGAAACTCACAGAAATATCCACAGACAAAAATTAAGTTCGGAGTTTGATGTAAAGTAAAGTATAAACTCTGCGTCCGAAATCAGTTTTATTTCATCTTTGGATTTTTTAAAGATCATCTCGCCTCACAGCTTAGTAAATACTTTGTCTGCGTTTTACACGAGATAACTAGCATAAACTATGAAGAAGTAATGTGATTAATTGCGTCCAATCCTATTTCCAGCATTTAAACTCTCAGAAAATAATTATGTAGTAAACATTATTATTTGCTAAGTAGATAAAAGCAAGACAGTACTTTATGTTCGACAAATTGAATGGTTTCGAATTTCGAAAAGTCTCAAAATATCTCTAGTGTTTCATTATTTACAAAATATAAAAATGTGTTTGTTTACACAGAATCAGATATGTATTGTACTTGATTTTTTTTTTTTAATTAGATTATCATTTTACATTTTATTTAAAAATAGTTCTCCTATTTTACGTTTTTGGATTGATAATTTCAATAAAAATATAATTCATAGAAAATAATAAGATAAGGTGGATCTATTAATATTTTCTATTATATTTATTCAAATCATAATACTAAGCACATTATAATAAATAATCTATTGTTATTCGCTATTGTTTTACATGATCTTTCACCGTTTACCAATTAACCTTTTAATGCCATCTCAATAAGATGAAGACTGTTATAGTTTTGAAAAGCGTTGGATGTGCTTCTTCACCTGCGTTATTCAGTGACTTTTCTGCTTTGCAGTGCATTTTGTAAATACCTAAACAGGTGGAAATAAGTCCGCACGAGGTTAGAGAAATATGGTTGATTGAGTATTGATTTACTCCTCTCCAGGAGTTAGGCACAAGTCCAGTTTTTACCTTACTCCCACAAGTAAGATGTGACCCAAGGTCGGGTCGGGAAAGTAGGGTTTAAAAATTGTCTGGGCAGCCCCGTCGGCATCTCCCGGAAGGAGCGCCTCAGACAGTAAGCAATAAACTTACTCCTACCCAAAGAGGGGAGGCAAAGCCTGGGAAGGTAGAGCTCCCAGAACTGCACAGGACAGACCCATTGACGGGCGTAAATCAAGACCCTAAGGCCAAGACAACACCAGTATGGGGTGCAGTATCCATCGGAAGAGATACTACACTTTGATCTTAGCCAAGAAAAAATAAATTTATTGAGTAGGACAGACAACTCAAGTTGCATTTCTTTCCTGCGTCATTTTTTCAGCATTTGGTTTTTTTTTTCATAGAGGACGACGACCGTTTTTTCTCGACAAATATCGGAGGGTTTTTTTTTTCAGATTGTCGTCTGCTGCAATTGTTTAAAATCCACGTTTTTGTAAAAATCTCATGATTGATAATGCCACGAGTGTTCCACCAAATGGACAGTAAAATGTAATTTCGATGGATCCCATGTTTGGAGGATGGCTGTGGATATTTATCTTTATCAACCCACTGCGTTTGCGTTGAATATGGGCATCGGATATTCACTTTACATCACCTGTTATGACACGATCAAAAAAGGGTTAATGTGTATATCTGGAAAGATTACTTATTGCGATGGAAATACAATCTAACTTATTTTTCTTACTTAAGTGATAGGAAACATAGACGTCTAGTCTGCAGACTTAACCAATATTTTTGGAAGTGGCGGAGTATGGTTTGCTGTGAATGATATATAATAGTGTATTTGATAATTCACTAGTGCTTAGCCCAAGATTAATCTGCACTAACGTGTTTAAAACATCTTCATCAATGTCCGAGGAGCTTCAAAGCCTAGGCTTATCTGTCAAGCTTAATTCCCCGAAACAAAACTTTGTAAATACATTTCTCATTAGCCGATCTGTTATGACATCTTTACTATATATGCTGCATATTTTCCGCGCTGTATCTACAGAGAATGTTCTTGTTTAATCTCCCAGAAAATGTTATGTTGAATATACAGTTGCATTCTACCTATATTAAAGGTTATGAATGTATGATTTAAATGCCATGAAAGTATTAACCAGCTTTGAAAAATCAGAAAATACCTTTTATTTAATTTTAGATTAATACATTTACATTTGAGGTGTTTTAAAATGACAAAAAAACGCTCCTAAATTTTATTAACAACATCGGAAATTATTTATAAATCGAGCTTATATATAAGTCTCATAGAGGTGTAAAACACATGCTAATATATACAGGTACACAAGACTTGGCCACACAAAGTTATTAATATAAATATTTCCTTCTTGCAATATCTTAATTCATTCATGAAGTTTTGATTTTCTAAATTTAATATATGTTTTAGCTTTTCTATTGTTGACCGGACTTATAATAACCGAAGCTTTACGTTCACATTTGCAATCAGTCATCACTGTATATCATGGGGAAATTCATAAGCTCAACAAAAACGTGCTATTGTAACTGCTCGAAATGAACTTTGCTTGAGGAAGATCCGTTCAGTTTTTAGTACAGAGACAAAGAAAAGAAAATCATTTACAGTCGTTGTAATTAGCCGAGTTCTTGTTGTGAATTGCCAACTGGAGGAATCATAGATTGGAACTAAATAAATCACATATGAAGTAAAATAACGATAGAGTAGTGAAACACTAGCAGCGTCTCTTGTGTTATATAGAGGCTGTAGGGAAGAAAAGAAGGCATCGCCCACTAGAGTCAACATCGTGTTGTACTCTGTCGAAGCAGAAAAGAGTGTTCTTATTGGCATCTCCCAAGATGCGACTAAATAATACATCTTATGACGTATTTGACTCTTTTATAAGTAGATTTTATTCATCTACCTCCCACAAGGTAAGATGTCACACAAGGTCGGGAAAGTGGGATTTGATAAACAAGCGCCCGAAAAGGTGAGCACCCTGGCCATTAAAAATTGCCTTGGAAGCCCCGTTGGCTTTTCCCGGTAGGGGCGCCTCAGGTAGTAAGCAATAAACTTACTCCTCCCCAAAGAGGAGAGGCAAAGCCTGGGAGGGTGGACCTCCTAGAACTGCACAGGACAGACCCATAGACAGGCGTAAATGAAGCCAGGAAGGTCAATACAATACCAGTCTATGGGGTGCAGTATCTATCGGAACATATACTACACTTTGATCTTGGCCAAAAGGCTGCGTCAGAAGAGAGATATTTTCTGGAGTTGTACAATGATCCAATCCAGCGATATTAGCGACAGATCTAAAAAGCAAAAGTGAAGAATATTTTTAGGGAAATGTAAACGGTTAGCAATAAATAATCAAATATTAGTTACTAATAGTAACTCTACAAAATATTTTTTTGAGAATTCCAATCTAAATGTTAATTTAAGATATCATCAGCATATATTGTTTACACTTTTTTTTAAATAAGGGTTTGTGTATGATCAAAAACCAATTGCAAATTTATTTCAGCATAATCGATACTCTTCTATACTTGATTCCACACGGAAATGTGTTTGTGATTTTACTGGCTTGCCTATCGTCATTATTAAAAAAAGGTTTAATTTGGTCCGACTATCCAAACAGTATTTTGTTCTAGAACTGGTTGCGCATATATGTAATGGATGTTAGCTGAATTGTCATTGCTATAGTTTTTTTATGCTGATGAGGAAAATTATAACAGTTTTGTCAAGCTTTAATCCATCATAACAGTGATAGCAAACTGTTTTTTAGTGCGTGTATGTAGATAAACATTGTGAACTGTTGATATTTGAAACTTCATTATAATATTAAATATTTAATTACCTCATGAATCTTGTAATGTACCAAATCATCAGGGTGAGCCAAAAGTAGGTGGACAGTAAAAAACTTTATTTTCTCGAAGCGTAAAAGGCAGACTTCTAAGCTGTGTAATTCAAGAAGGAAAATGTTATTACTGTCCACCTAATTTTGGCTCACCCTATATATATATATATATATATATATATATATATATATATATATATATATATATATATATATATATATTTATTAATATTAAATAAAGTGTTACAACAACATCCGGACCAAGGTTTCAGATCCGAGAAAATCGGACCGTTCATCAGCGGAGTCGTATAGCTTAATGAGTGAGAACAACCGCCAAGAATTTCAAAATATTGCCCGTTGGAAAGATGGAACACTTTCAGATTAAAAATTGTCACGTGCGTGGAATATACGTGGTAAGTTATCTTTTATTTTTATTTTTACACAATTTTGTTATCCTTTATTTTATCTAACAGTGTATTTATTTCATCTTTATTTTTCTTCATTTTTCTTTATTTTTCTTTATTTTTCTTCATTATTTTTCTATATTTATTTTTTTTTTAATTATTCTTTTTCATCTTTCTTTATTCCCACCCCCCTTTTATTATTAGTAACCTAATTTTTTATAATTAGTACCCTTACGACCTCATAAATTTATAAATGGTGTGACTACAATTTATTTAATGATAAGTTTTATTTTGAATGATTTATTATTTAATATTTTTAGTAATATATTATCACTTTAACATATTATTTCAATATAATTTTTAACTTAATATAAATTTATTTTTAATTTTTTTTTTAACGTTATCTCCATTTACTTTCGATAACATATATAGCGTCTCTATTAGTTAAATTTGAATACTTTCCATAACGGGCTACGTAATTCCACGCACGTGACAATTTAAACCTGCTAGGTTCCCATCTGTCCAACAGTTAACGTTATTCCCATTTAATTTCTTGCTTTTTCGATGTACAGCGTCGCTGTTGTTTTGATCTGAAACTTTTCCATAACTGACCACGTATATTCCACGCACGTTACAATTTTAAATCTGAAAGTGTTCCATCTTTCCAACGGGCAATATTTTGAAATTCCTGGCGGTTGTTCTAACTCATTAAGCTATACGACTCCGCTGATGAAGGTCCGATTTTCTCGGATCTGAAACCTTGGTCCGGATGTTGTTGTAACACTTTATTTAATATTAATAAATATCATGTTCTTATTAATTATCTAGTTAATTTTACTTTTAATTGAGCACTCTGCTGGGAAACTCTCCCAATTAAGAAATACGGTATATATATATATATATATATATATATATATATATATATATATATATATATATATATATATACATATATATATATATATATATATATTTGATGTGTTATATACTTTTATGTATTTATATACTTTTATGTATTTTTATGTAAACTTTTTTATATATTTTCAAAGTTTAATTTTATTACCTGCAGTAATGTCATTGCGGTAATGGTCCTCTGAGGAGAAGATTTTCTTTGAAAACTCATGAGTTAAGGACTTTAAAGTACTTTGCGTGGAAATTGAATGCTAATAAAATTTGATTCGTCGCTTATTTTATTCTTTCACTTCATCTAGTGCTATATATATATATATATATATATATATATATATATATATATATATATATATCAACGATTAGAATGTCAGATAGCTAGTCTTAAGATGAATATAAATGAATAAGTAGCACCCCAACATTAAAAATAAGGTCGGTTTAGTCAACTCTATTACATCATATGCTCAAAATACCGCAGGACGAAAATGTGCCCGATGTAAGAACTTTTAGGTCAAACATCGTATGGAAAAAACTTTGGTTAATGTTCAATTCATGAGAACTGATATAAATAATATGTTAGAACCTGATTTATTTTAATTTCCATATTCTTCCTCTCTTTCTTTCTAATCGGAAAGTCTCATCAGCCTGAACAATACTTAAAAGTACTGGTAATCGGCCCTCTGCATCACGATACAGACAAAACAGTCTCATGTGTGTCATGAGTAACTTGCTTGAATCTGTGATAAAACGATTTCTGCCATCTCAGCAGAAACATCTTACTCATTGAAAAGCAATATGATTGTTGTCTTCCATGAAATACAGCTGATGTGTTAACTGTAACATTATACAGTATCAGTAGATATATAAACGAGGGGTTCGCGTCTCAAGTAATAGCTCTTGACATATCAACGATATGTGATAAGGAATTGACATAAATGTCTACTTCAAATCTTGCTAGCTATTTAAATATATAGAAATGTATTTTAAACCAAAACAGTATTTCTATCTGATAAATTAAAAATGTAGTCGTTGATACGCAAATTAGTTAAGCACATAGTACTATGCCGTCGTTTCTAAGAAATACATTCTAAGCAAAACCCTCTTCCTGATATTCATCAGTTATCTCCATAACCACAGTCTGAGATAATTCGTCGATCTTTATGCAGATGACACAAACATCCATGGCTAAACTTCGAAGATCATTAATGATAAATATCTTTCTGATGTTTTATCTTCTAAACTAAAGTATGTTAGGCAGTGAGGAAATTGTGGTGGTTTCTTTTAATGTATCTAAAACCTAGCTTATATGTTTTGCCACCAACGCGCAGAATCTCAGTTCTTCCAATTTGAAAGAATAGTTATTTCCTCGAGGAAGTCCCTTGCCTGTATAAGCTTCTACAACTGACCATCAATTTAGACTGTAAAGGTAATTTTTCACCAAGGTCGGCGGGAAATGATTGGATCATTCTACCGCTTCATAAAGTATATCATATAGGAGTTAAATAGGTTCTAAGATGAAGTGCGGTTGTCACCTCTGAGGAAGTGACGCTCAGAACACTCTCCCTGCCTGGACAGATTGCAACAAAAGCCGGTAGAAAAAAAAATACAAATCCGACGACATCAGGATATATTACACACCGATGATGCCAAGATTTTGGCGAAATATCTGTATCACTTTAAATTAACAAAAAAAATGCTAGTTTATAATAAAAAAAATTTAAAAATAGGTTTCGATTTATTATTTTTCTTTTTTATAAAAAAGGGATATCGCATCTTTATGCTTCAAAAGGTATTTTTTTTACCTATTCCTTCTTAATATTAACAATAGATGATTTTTTTAAAAAAAATATGAACCCTAAAACACTTATATATATATATATATACCAGAATGTTCAATCACAGTTCCCCTTTACCTCTTAAATATTCATTTAGTAAAGAAGTAAACAACATTTATTTTTGTCTCCCTAAATAACAAGTTAACTATGTTATAGTATATAATTATTTTACGTCTCTGGGGCTTATCGGATTTCAGGACAAGAATTCATATGATCTGGTTAGGTATCCAGTAAAGAACTGTTACTTGAGGTAACATACTTAGGGAAGGTACACTATTCCTCAGATGAGGCAGTGTATAACCGTGTTGATGGACTCTTTCTGGGGCTTTGCACACTAGGTTATTTTGAATAGTTGGTCAAGTTTAACTTTTAAGGTGAAGTATCTTCATGTCAAGTTGTCCGGACAAACCTTTGTACAGATAAATCAAAGACACTCGATGATGTGTCTAGTAATTAATTCAACTTTTATATAGATATATCTGTAACTTATCTCACCCCAAACAAGGCTAGCTGCCACTATTGACGTAAGGGTCTACTTAAAATTAGTGTGAAATTTTAAGAAAATCATTCTGAATTGTGAGCTGTGAAGCGAGATGCTTGTGTACATTAGTACATTAGATTTCTGCATATAGGTACAGTCAGGAAAACCAGGGAGCAGGTAGCTCGAAGAAAGAAGCTATGGAAAGATCTTTGGCATCTGGAGACCTCCACAATGAATGGATGGGACTTAGCTATTTACGTCGATGGTGCACCAGAACAGCAAATTTATCGAAGTGCATTCCATTGAAGTACTTGTAAAACAAGCACACGGATGAAAACATTGCAAGTAAGGTACAGGGACTGGGGCTTGGTGGATAGTGAGGAACCTATCAGATAAGAGACTCATTTTGGCGCTTGTCTAAGAGGGAGAGACTAGTTGATGGTGAACCAACCCAGATGTGACAACAATACTCCATATATGGCCAATGGTTGCTTTGTAGAGATATAGGATACTGTCACATGTGACAAATATTTTAGCACGGTAGATGAAGATCACTTTCTTTGCAGCAGCCTTCACGATGTCTTCTATGTATTTGTTCCAATTCATGTTACTTGTGGATGTTAGACCGGGGAGTTTCAAAGTAGAACTCTAAGGTAGGATTTTATTTTCCATGAAAATGGGTGGTTGAAAAGGTTTCGTGTAGTTGTTGAAAGAAAGAAGCTTTGTCTTATCAGCATTTAATGTTATCATCCATTTATTACCCCATTCTACTACAGAGTGAAAGTACCTTTCTAAGTATTCCGCCATAACCTCATATATATTATTGCGTCCGCTTTGTCTACATTCCTAGAGTAGAGCGTGGTGTCGTCAGCAAATATACCTATCTCAGACAAAATGTTATCAGGGAGCTGGTTTATCAAAATCAGGAACACTAAAGGTCCAAGAATAGATCTATGGGGTACACCTACATTTATGTCATGTTGTTTCCATGGACGGCCCTCGAGTACAACATAGGTATTTCTTTTGTATAGAAAGGATCTAAGTATATTAAATATTCCTCCGGTAATTCCATATAAGTTCGTTTTAATGAGAAGACCTGTATGCCAGACCTTGTCAAAGGTGTTGGATACATCAAGCGCTACAGCTCTAGCTTCGCCTGCGCTGTCCAGTGTGTGGTATATGCGTTTAGAGATGATCGTTAAGATATTGACAGTAGACCGTTCTTTCCTAAATCCATACTGATGGTCAGAAGGAAGTTTACCATACACGGTGTGCCAGACTATCGCTAGATTGATTAAGGATTCAAAGATTCTAGCAAGGAACGGGAGTAGACTGATAGGGCGATACTTATAAAAGACAGTTCTATCTCAAGAATTCTTGAAGACTGGTACCACACAGGCAATTTTCCAGTAATCACGGAAGCAAGATTCGACAACAGATGTGTTGTAGAGTTTGAAGAGGACAGAGACAAGTTTAGCAGATTATTTCTGTATTACTATTACTGGTATAAGATCAGACTCACATGCTTTGTGCGTGCTAAGTTTTGTATGATGATCTGGACATGAGATGGGATGATGGGCACGTCATCAATTGTGGATTCAGTCCGCAATGGAAAATTTGGGATGAGTGTTTTGCGGTGTCCAAAGTGGGGTTTAAGGCCAAACGCTTGCCAAGTTGTTCAGCTTTATCAGTTGCTGTCCAAACGACATAATAGTGGTTGGATAGCGGGGAAATTGTTGATAGCCCATTTATCACCATACTATTGAGGATTTTCCAGAAATCACGAGTACCTAGTTTCTGTGAGTCATTGCGTTTTTTGGGAAATCTCCGTATGCTTTCTATTTTCTTCAGCTATTAAACTATTACCATTATTTATTGACGCTATACATATCTGTATATTTGTAGTTGATTATGGCGGTTGACTTCTCGGAATGCTTGCAGCTGGACAGTTTGAGACGAACCATCGTGGAGAGTTGGGTTTTTGTAGAATATTCACATGGGACATGTGCTTTAATGTCTGCTCTAACGTATGCGGTTACCTCATTTGCACACTGGTCAAAGAGAGAGAAAAAGTGTAATTCTCTGATGTGATTTGTGATGGATTCCTAATCAGCCCGCTTGTAGTATTTAGTTGTTCTGAACAACGACTCATAAGCTATACGATAATATTTTAAGAGCATATCAATCAGTATCACAATGTTATCAACGTTATGAGCGGGCTATGGACATTCGTCACACAATCCCCGAGTAGTGAGGTCAAGAACAGGTCGAGAAGTGAGGATTGCTGGTCCACACCATCAGAGAGGCGGGTCGAGAAAGTGACAGTATGTGAGAAGGAGTACGCTATGGAGTAAATATACGTGGAGTTACCAGCTGCGTCTGTATAAATGGAGATTCCAAGCCAGTCACGGTGATGTACATTAAAATCCCCAAATGCATGTATTTGGGCAATCTAGTCAAGTAAGACTGCTTTCTCTATGCTTTCAGAGTAATAGTTAAGCAGGGTGCAATCCTGAGTTGACGAAGAATGATATATGAAATATGAGGAAAGACGGCAAAATAATACCAAGGCAGATATAACTTGATATTAGCAAGCTTGCAATAAATACATATTTTATATTATTTGCATTATGAGGTGTTTTCTTTTTTCTTTCGATAAAAATTGATACGTGTTTCTCTTTCTTTTTTTCTTTTTTAAACTAAATAATTTGAGACGTGTTTCTATTTTTCATTCATTGTTCTTTTTTAATTAACCGATGCTATTTAATATGAATAGTTGTGCAATTACGTGCGGCGCCTTATTTTTCATGTAATGTTTGACGGATGGTAAATACTCGTTATAGTCTAATTAGAAATTAATATATATATATATATATATATATATATATATATATATATATATATATATAATACTGATAGATTTGTATATATATACTTTCGTGAACGTTTAATTGACAATATGTCGTTATGTATATTTATATTCTTTTTTACAGGTGCCCTCGACCCGTCTTATATATAAAATAATAAATATACATGGCATATTATTTTTAATTCAATATTCATAGAAACGATTGACTGCCTACTTGAGATTATCTGACTGCTTACGGGGGATAATTTTAATCCCTACTAGAGATAATTTGAATGGCTACTGGAGATAATTTGAATGACCATTGGATATAATTTGAATGCCTACTGGAGATAATTTGAATGACTACTGGAGATAATTTGACTGTCTACAGGAATTAATTTGAATGCCTATTGGAGGTAATTTGAATGCCTACTGGAGATAATTTGAATAACCAATGGAGATAATTTGAATGACTATATAAGAAAATGTGAATGCCTACTGGAGATAATTTGAATGACTACTAGAGATAATTTGAATATCTACAGGAAATAATTTGAATGACTACAGGAAATAATTTGAATGACTACTGGAGATAATGTGAATGTCTACTGGAGATAATTTGAATGACTATATAAGAAAATGTGGATGCCTACTGAAGATAATTTGAATGACAACAGGATAGAATTTGCATGCCTACTGGAGATAATTTGAATGACTACATGAGAGAATGTGAATGCCTACTGGAAATACTTTGCATGATAACTAGAGAAAAGTTAAATGCTTAAGGAGATCATTTGAATGCCTACACGAGATAATGTGAATACTTTACTTGAGGGAATTTGAATCAGTACTAGAGATAACGTGTATGCCTACAGGAGAGAATTTAAATGTCTATAGGAGAGAATTTGAATGCCTACTTAAGAGAATGTGGATGCCTACTACACACTATTCTCAAGTGTCTAAGGTTACTCGGTACACGTGTTTGTTAGAACAACCTAATATGATGGTTCTCCACTTACAAGTAAACACTGACCAACAATTAAAATTCACATACTATTCGAAGCCATAACATCCTCTGAGTTCGAATAGCCCACACTGGCTTGTACGAGAAATTGTGCACCTTCATCAAGTAATGTTACCTCTGGTAACACCACTAAGTTTGATACCTCATCAGACTAGAGTAATTATTGACCTGGAATCCGGTAAGACCAAGCGACTATGAGAAATATATACTATCACATAGTTAACTGGTCAATTTGAGAAAGGAACATTTATGTTCTTCACTTATTTATTAATGTTTTAGAGGTAAGGGGAAACTTTAATGGAACAATTGGATAGCTACATGTCTCATACAGAGATCAAGTGTTTGCCCCAGGATGGAAGCCCTTTATTTCTGAGAACTTCAACTGAAGTTAAATAATCAAAAACGTGAAAAGACACCGTTGAATGTAAAAGGTATCTATATATAAAAGCTCGTAAGGGAATCCTGGCATGAAGATACTGTCTTCTACAAATACATTCTCAGCAATAATCAAAATAGCATAGCATTCGAAGCCAAAATAAGATCCCCTCGGTATGGTTACACACTGTCTTATACGAGGAATTACGCACCTTGTCCAAGTGAATCACGCTCTAGTAAGCCTACTAAGCTGGATAATGAACCAGACTAGATGAATTATTTTCCTGAAATCCGTTAAGATCAAGAAACCACAAGAAATATTTCTTATAATTAAGAAGGGAAAAATAATACTTTTAACTACTTTACTAACTCAACAATCTAGAGATAAAGGAGAATTTTAATAGAACACTCGAATATCTATGTATCTCATACAGAAATGAAATGCTAGCCCTAGGAAAGAGACTCCCTGATTTCTGAGATATAACATCGAAGTAAAATGAAAAACAAATTCCATAATTTATACGAAAGGACATCATACGATTCTCATATGTAATGCATCTCTTTGTAAGCGAACGCCGATTCCTCACAGATAACAATTCGTTTAATTAAAGGGTGATTCCAACCATATAAATAAGAAAATAGATAGAAACATCTTGCAACCACATTTATTCATTAAACATGATCCTATGTCTATTAGCCGGAGAGTATCGGGCATTTCACTTAATATATAAATATTTAACAAGACTAAATTATATACGAGAAACCGCCAATTAGATGACAGACAGAATAATTGACACTCGCGCTTTTAAAATCCAAACCAATCATTATGAAAAGGAACTTATTAATAATACACCGCGTAGCTTGTTTCTCAGTGTGTGCTTCCGTTCAGTTAAGGCAGGATATATCAAACCGAATCTTGACTGATATTCTACAGGAGTCTACGCTATATTTGACCATGATGTATGGTAAATTCTTCTCTGTAGATAAAACGTCATACTTTCTGATGTAATTGTTGCACATTTTGTAACACTTGTCAGTATACTTCCGGTGTAAGATTATGGGCTATATAAAATAACCTGTATCGAAAATTGGATAATTCGCTGGTCAAAAAGTTCAAATAAAAATAACATTGGAACTTGACTAATAAGACTGCTTTTATAAATGTAAAACTAAGTGTTAGATCATCATAGTTCCATTCCTGTGAAACAAAATCGAAACAATATTTTTGAAGAACCGCTTTCCACCGTAAGATATTTGCGTAGTTGTACGTGTTGTAAATCTAAGCCCTTTTCATTGTCTCTAAAACCTACATGTATATAGAATAAAAAGAAAAACGTACATATTCATACAACTATATGTACTCATGTTCTTAAGTTAACACATGCATATACTGGTAATAGATCTCACTAAGTATTTAGCAAATCCTAAATTATTATATTTGGAAATTCGTTTTAGTTTTTTCTACGCATTAATCTATAAAATAACCTGCATTATTGTAAGTAAAGTAAAGTAAAGTGGTCGACTATAGTCGGGGTGACTCGGAGGCTCCCTTTTAATTAGCTACTAAACAAAGTTGCCGGGGGAAAGCGCTTATTTTTCTTCGGGATAAGTCAACTTACCCTTAATTCTCGCGTTGTAATGAGTGTTGAAGCAAGGGGTCCGGGCGAACCATTTTATTGGTATTTGGTAAGACTCGATTGAGTATCGAACTTCCGTTATATGATACATTGAATTTTATTTGATACGACACTACCCATTTTTTATTTTTAGAAATCTACCAAGTTTTAATATAATATAAAATTGAAGACACATTATTAACATTTATTCAAGTTCCATTTTGTTAAATATAGGTTGTGATAAGTTAAGCGAATCAAGTGGAGGTCTATCCTATTTAGAGTCAGAAAATATCTTGTAATTATGTTTTTGTGATATTCCAAATTCCTTACCGTGACCTTTTTGGGATTATTCAAGACCCTCAAATCACAACTGTGTTCCCTTTTCTTCTTCTTCTTTTTCTTCTTCTTATTCTGCTTCTTATATTTTTATTATTATTATTATTATTATTATTATTATTATTATTATTATTATTATTATTATTATTAGAAGTAGGAGAAGTAATACAGGTTGAAGTTCTGCGTGTCCTCATTACATATATGTAATTCTTTGTGTTATAATTCACACTCGGTTATTTGTCGCTTGTAGATGCTATTACTTATTAGGTTTAAAACTTGTCAGTAACATTTTCATGGATTAATAATTTATATGAAATTATTATTGGGTCAATTAATTCTCAATAAGATTGTATTGCTAATAAATGGTGGAAAATGAATATATAAAAAAAATAATTTTCTAAAGCAAATTAAAAGGATTTCTTTTTTTTAATTATTTTTTGTTTAAATAGGTGGGTCTTTACTTAGATACAATGAGATACATTTTATTATTTCAATTAGTATAATATAGCATTTCTAAACACATTCAATGTTCGAAGTTTTATTTTTATTAAGTAAATGAAAATAATATAAATGAAATATTTCGGCCAGACAGGCCCTTGTCACTGAATTATAGAAATAGATGTGTCTTCACTGTAGAGCCACAACAACCAATGACGAAGACAGCCGACTTCTACCGGTTGTTTAATGGAGAGGGTATTGATTGGATCTATTATTATTTACATGGTTTACTGAGGAAGATATGCTTGTATCTGTATCCAAAGTACAAGTCAGAAATCTATAATCGGAGTATTATTACGGTAGCATACAACTTCTACTACTCCAACTAATAATAATAATTATTATTATTATTATTAGTCATGTTGTTAATGTTTTTAGGCGTATTAGTAGTATTAGCAGTTTAATACTGGTGGTGTTTAAAAGTAATCATATTAAAGGTTACGAATATAAGTTTATCATTACAGTGAGTGTCAGAGAATTCAATTGGAAATGGGCGAGATGAGACTAGCCATTTATTATTTATTGCATTATTGTACCAGTAGTTATGAGATTTAATACCTGCGATCAGAAATTCACCACATGGTAAGCATTTAGTTTTGAAAGCCTGAAGAGGATGTCAACCAATGGATGGTTTCTGGCATCTGCTTCCGCACGGAAATCGCGAAAGAGGTTACGTTACGTGTTTTGTGTTATGCAATGCCTACTGCATATGGGTAAAATAGCTGAATATACTCTCTTCACTTAAATATTCTATCTATCTATCTATCTATCTATCTATCTATCTATCTATCTATCTATCTATCTATCTATCTATCTATCTATCTATCTATCTATCTAACTCTTTCTCTCTCTCTCTCTCTATATATATATATATTATATATATATATATATATATATATATATATATATATATATGAGATTAAAAATGGAAAAAGCAGAGGATCTGTGGGTTCGACGTTTCGCCCAACTGTTTCGTGGGCTTTATCAAAGAGCGAACGAAAAATGCTAAATGTGACAATAGACGAGAAAGATGGGAAATGATGGGAATGGTATATAGTGGAAAGGTTTTAAATGTATGTAGAAAGGAAGATATGCAAATATGTATAGAGTCACAGATAAATACATAACATACACATATATATATACATACATAGATAAAAAATTGTATACATATATACATATACATATATATATACATATACATATATATATATACACATATATATATATATATATATATATATATATATATATATATATATATATATACAGACATATTAAAATGTATGATTCTCATTTGAGAGGCAATAGACATCCTCTGAAGTTCTGCCTGCACTGAGAGTCTATAATGAAGTGAGGGTTACTTAAACCCCAGATGCACATATGCTGAAGCGGCATTGCTTGATTATATCAATGCATATATATATGAACGAAATATATATATATATATATATATATATATATATATATATATATATATATATATATATATATATATATCGTACATGTATTGTTTTTGTTTCTGTAAATGTAAATCCGTAGAAACTCAAGTTTTAATAAAAAGTGATCAATACCAAGTAGAGCTGTTCATAAGTATACATTTTTATTCATACAAACATTATTGGTTACATATGTGCATACATGTTTCGGTTGCACTTTTCCAAGAAAGTCAACCTCATCAGACCAAGAATTTTTCTGGAATGGATGGATTTGAAGAATTTTCTATCCTAAATAACTCTTTTTGGGATCTAGCATTTTCTATTTTTTATGAATTAGTATCGGATTACCTATTTCACTAGTTGACCTTTTTGCCGGTGGTTGTCTCTTTTTTTCATTTTTTTTTATTACCCTTTATGGCGTCTCCATTGCCTTTTCCTGTCCTCATTGTATTGCTCTCTGCTTTCTGGCCTGCCCAGCTTTACAGACTCACTCAAGTATAAATATCTTATCTATATATCGATAATCACACATATATAAACAAACTCTAATACATACCCAAACACACCTAAATAAACAAACAGATTAATAAACGGACATTGATATACATACACATCTAAACATGGACACATACACAGATCCACTATCAATCAAGTATATATTCAGAATACATACGTACTTATAAATATATTCTAGATGTATATTCAATAAAAAAATAAAGAAATAAGAATATTCTAGATATATATTCAATACATACATCCATACGTCTATACAGACTCAACATATACAGCTATATGCACCTATACACGTATGTCTATACACACACACACACCCACATATATATATACATATACATACAAATACATATATACACACGCACATATACATGCACATACATACAGACACACACATACACATACATATATATATATAGATATACATACAGACATATATATATATATACATACACAAACCGTACATGAGCATATTTGTAACATAGATATACATCTAGATGTATATCTATGTTACAAATATGCTCCTGTACGGTTAGTGTATGTGTATATATATATATGTAAAAATGTGTAAATCTACAATACTAATGATACTTATAATTCTTATATAGAAAAATAATCTATTGTATTTCAACAAAGATACATAAAAATATCAGTTTTAATAGTCAACTAAACTTAATAAAAGCAATTTAGTAATATATTTTATGAAACACATTATGAATATCCGTAAAAGAGTATTTTAAAATATACTCACATGTGTATGTTGGAAAATGTTCACTGTCTTTCAATGGTCTTGTCAGTTGGTGATAAATTTAACACCTAAACTGTCAACCTGTTCTTATAATATACATAACCAAGAATCATTTTTATGGTTAGTCTTTTATTTTACTCCTTTTCTTTCCATCCCAACCCACCTTTTATATATTTAGAAATTTTGTTTTACAAACAGTATACAGACATAAACATTCAAAATCAAAGAGGAACTTACACCAAAGTGTATTCTAATATAGAGGTGTGAACATCTTTTATAGCTAATTCAACTCAACACCAGGCCTTTGAAGATGTCTACAGTTTATTTTTCACACTTTTTGACAATGCTGGCTGGGGAACTGGACAAAAGTCCACGGACACAAACCCATCATATAATTGTAAATGAAGGCCGACAAAATCATAACAGCATCAAATAAATACAATTTAAAAAAAAAAATTAAAAACACTTTTTTATATTTTACTTTTAATTTAATTATCAATGATATTTGACAGTATTTTCCACACAACAGTGTTTTATTTAATTATGAAACATTTTTGAAACTTTGTAGATCACTGCATTATTTTAAAAGTTACATAGCGAATGCATTCATGTTTCATATTATGTTTTTTTACGCTAGTAAAAAAAATGCATTGTATGTTGATGTTATTATGATCTATAGGTTTTAGTTGTACTGATAGTTTAAAAACAATAAATAGTTATCAATAGTACAAGTTGAAAATTGAGTTCATAAAAATATATTAAAATAATCGTTTTTCCAATCGGAAATTATGCTCACCTTATTCCGACACTGATTCCGATTCCCCAAATGTTTTATTTTTCCGATTCTCGATTCCAATTCAGATTATTCGTGTTAACACTTGTACAAACACAAGTCGAATACACTATTGGGAAATGAATATCATATAGTCCGATGAGACATTGAGATAGAAACGGACAACCTCATATAAACACGAAGACTGTGCGTTATAATAGTCTATGATAAGTAAAACATGCCCAATTTCGATATTTTGACAATCACAGGGTAAATATCAAAGGGGAAGTAACTAAGCAAACACACGGAACTAACCTGAGAACTGAAAGGAATATGTGACCTGAACAACATTACTGGAATACTAGTAATTGTAGGGACAATAAAAAGAGTTAAAAAACAAAATTGGCAAAAGACTACAGAAAATTGGAATTAAAAGTTGACACTGTACAACGCACGTAACTGAAGAAAATAGCAAACATATGAAGGACTATTCTTGAGCGCGGAAACCAAACCACATGACGCGGAAGGACTGAAAAACTACAGATATCTTATAGAAATAGAGCTAAACGCATAGGAAAAACATTACACGAATCTTGGGGAACAAAGAAAACTAAACAAATTCTATAATACGGCAGTCCTCTCGCAAACAAAAAAGGGGGGAGGGCAGAGACCTTGGCTAATACCATACATAATAGTCGGGAAGGCTTACGATAGATTGAAAGAACTGGGAGGGAGAGAACAAATCGACCTCCACTGAAAATGGGCAGAGTGTCCTGGAAACTAAAATTCAAAGAGAGCTAATGGTCGTTATCAGCAGGAAACCAATGGTTTAGATGATGGGAAAATCAATTACAGCGGTTATCGAAAATGGTGGGAGATACTGTAGACTTTTTCCACTTAGACAGACGAGGCTGTGGGCAATAACTAATAAGTAATCCTCTAAAAACAATTAGTGGTTAAAAAGATGATGATGATGATGATGATGATGATGATGATGATGATGATGATGATGATGA
The DNA here is from genome assembly GCA_963556195.1 of Sepiola atlantica. Lineage (NCBI taxonomy): Eukaryota > Metazoa > Mollusca > Cephalopoda > Sepiida > Sepiolidae > Sepiola > Sepiola atlantica. The sequence continues at coordinate 28,090,041 of OY744524.1, read as the reverse complement.
TGATGATGATGATGATTAAATATTCTTAAAAGAAAAAAATGTGTTGATGATGACATCTTCACCAAACTAATACCAACACTTTTAAGAAGGATGGTCTTAGATAATAACCTAATATATTTTGTATATGGTGTTTGCCTTATCTAATAAAATAGTTATCATTCTCCTCAACGTAATGATTACTTTTTCTCATACGCGATCTAAAGGGAATTTATTTCTTCCACCACTTGCTGCTTTCTACACAGAATTCAATTTGCATTGTTACTTATTCTCCAAGAGATAACTGAACATCATTCTTAACTTTTTATTGATATTGCCTATTGAGTAAGATATTATTGTAAATAATACAAGATAAAGGAAAATATCTCAAATTATTTTAAAACTCTACAAATATCATACACCATATTTAATATTGATCACTAGAAATTATATTGTTTCGTCATTTTCATTGTTTTATTCAGATGATTTTTCTCACTGTAGCTATTACTCATATTGAAAATGTTTCGAGCGATTGGCGGTGTGGCATTCTTTAGATATATTGCTAATCACACCAGAGAATTACATTTTTACCGTATTCGATGTTGCTGATTGCGTTTGCATTAGATATATTTAATTTTTCGCTTTTTTAAATCACTGTACAATGCACGCATACTCGACACCATTAAATCAAGAGAAAAGGTGAGCCTTGTTGACCTATGCAATGCAGTATGTTTTTGTAAAAATGTAGATTCTATTTGATTGTATTTTTGTCGCAAAAGAATAATATACTCAAGCAAAGGACTAAATTAAGATGCCCCAAACTAGTTAAAGTCGTACAATAAACCCGAGGTAATCGAATATGACACAGCGATTGGCTACACTGAGCCGGAAACCAGTTCAGAAAGATAAGTCTGCAAACGTAAAATATGGCTCTACTTACCAGATATACAAAGAGAAATTCTCACTGATCCCACGCAAAGATATTTCCCCAGTGTTTCCGTCCTACCCAAAAATTCACATTCATCACAACCCTATGAGTACGTCTTTTTGTTATTCACCGCCATCACAGCAAACACCTTATTCGTGCCAGCGACGAGAAAACATATCACATTCACCCACCACGTCGGGAAAAAATCACATTTATCTCTCCTCAGAACGTTTCCTTGTTCCGTTACCACCCGCAGTCGGGTTTTCTCATTCATCACGACCGGGGGACAATTTCTAACTAATCACACCCAAGAGTGATTCCCCTTTTCACCAAACCCCATAGAGCATTTAACATTCATCATCAAATGGGACGAATTACCCCCACCCACCGCGAGACAATTTCTTTAAGACCCACTTAAAGACGAATTTTCTTTAGCATCAGAGAAGATTTCTCTCACAGCACACCTCAGACATTATAGATCTTTCCACACGTCTCACAAAGATGCTACGTGTGTCGGTTGATTTATATGGGTATGTTTATATTTAGTATGTTCCTGTATTTATGACGCCAAGATTAAAAGACAATGTTAATTGCTATATTAGGCTTAATTTTGCATAATCAGTTTTAGATACGTACCCGCCTTATTATCAGATGCATTGTATGTGCGTTGATCGACAGTCGAACTGTAACTATTAAGTTTGCAATTTCGTTTTCATCGCTAAATGTACGTATTGAATGGACGTATCTTAAAGCTGTACATCCTCTTTAATACATTTTTACCGGAATGACTGACGATCACTTAACACCATGTTTGGCCTTTTGGCTAAGATCAAAGTGTAGTATCTGTTCCGATGGATACTGCACGCCTGTCCTGTGCAGTTCTAGGAGGTCCACCCTCCCAGGCTTTGCCTCCCCTCTTTGGGGAGGAGTAAGTTTATTGCTTACTGTCTGAGGCGCTCCTACCGGGGAATGCCGACGGGGCTGCCCAGGCAATTTTTAAATGGCCAGAGTGCTCACCTCTCGGGCGCTGGCTTTTCAAACCCCACTTTCTCGACCCGATCTTGGGTCACATCTTACTTGTGGGAGTAAGATAAAACTGGCCTTGTGCCTAACTCCTGGGGAGGAGTAAATAAAACACCATATTTCTATTTGTATTCTAAGTGTTATATATGTATATAGTGTTTAATTCGAAAGGTATCTATAAAATCAAATCAAATAATTTGCTGTGTATTAATGTCTAGCAAAATTAAAGACGACACAATATTAGTACAGAAATGTAATATGAAATTCATACAAGCGTTTTAATACTTATAAATATAACACGAGATAAGTTGTGTTCGATTTTGATATAAAGCTGTTCTCAATTGCATGCTAGGAGAATCAGAAAAATAGCGTATATATGTAACCACTGTAATTTATAGTATTTTATTATCAAATTTCAGATAAAGTAGTGGAATGGTTTTGTAGTGAACTTCAAATAGACACACAACACTACACACGCAAACACATATACACACATATGAGCGCATATATATATATATATATATATATATATATATATATATATATTTAAACATATATAGTAAGCTATGAAAATATATATATATATATATATATATATATATATATATATATATATATATATATATATATATATATATATATATATGCCAATTAACCTACACAGAGGCTCCCGTGTTTTAGCCCCGGGGAGAATCTTCAGGCTAAAATGCATGGAGTTATTTTTGCCGGGTGTTTTTATATATACGGTTAGCTAGTTAACCAATAAGATTCTTTGTTTTCCTCTCGGCCAATCGTTGGGCTTCCCACGAACAAAGATCTGGTTAGTGTTACTTCATATATCATGTTCTATTGTTCCCTTTTCTATAGATTGGCCTATATCCTGTTTCTTTGTTGTGTCAATATGATAGGTGAATTTATTTTAACACGTGGTTCCTTATATTTCTATTTTAGGTTTTAATTTTTTAATTGTTAGTTTTTTGTGTAGTTTATTTTTTTTACTGATTTGTTTAATTATTTATTTATTTATGTATCTTAAGGCAGCTGTTTGCTATTTCATTTCTACAGTTTAATGGATTTCGGTTTTTTTTGAATTTAAGGATTTCTAATTTTTCATTCAGACATAATCTACACGGGTCGTCTAAATTTCTACATGAACTGGTCTGTCGTATTATTTTCCATTCAATTATTGGTGAGTGTGCATTGTCTTTTAGCTCACAATAGGGGTTTTTAGTGCTGTTTTCATTCGACGTTCTCTTTTTTTAAATGTGCTTTTGTGGTCAGAATATCTGTTTTGAAAATCTATCGAGGTAATACCCACGTAGTACTTCTTGTTATTCGGTCTTTTCTTGGCAAATATTGAGGCTTGGTATAGTTAGGCATTTATTTTGTAGTAAACAAAGTGTAGGATGTATACAGTTACATATTTTCTCTTGATTGCTAAATTTTTCATTTCTATTCGGGCGGTTACTATTGTTGTTTTGTATATTTTCATTGCTTACTACCTAGCTCTACTTACATATCGAGCACTGTTGAAGTAAATACTGAAAATTGATATATAAAAAATTATATCTCCTTATAAAATGTAATGTGGATACATGAAATAGTAATATATATATATATATATATATATATATATATATATATATATATATATATATATATATATATACATTGAAGAAGTCCACACTGGAAACGTTGATGGAATGCAATCAAAAGAATATTTTGAAAAACCAGAACAACGTATCGTTTTTTAAATAAATAATTTATTTATTCTAAAATCTTGAGATCTTTCAGCGATATACGCCTTTCTCAAAAGTATAGCCATTTTTCTTTGTTTTTCGCAAAGCAAAAAAAAAATATTCTTATACTTTTTGACAAAGGCGTATATTGCTGAAAGATCTCACGTTTTTAGAGTAAATAAATAATTTATTTAAAAAAACAAAAATAAATACGTTGTTCTCGTGTTCAAAAATATTCTACTTATATATATATATATATATATATATATACATATATATATACACACATCAACATATATATATATATATATATATATATTTCACGTGTAATATCTTCATAAATATTAGTAAACCATACTTGTGTTTCTATAAAAGCCCTCCCTAGAAAATCGAGATTATTTAGTAAACATTTTAATTCATACACACCATTATAACTACATATGGGAATACGAGGTTCGGCTAAATCTCTTGTGATACAGCGTAATAGTCTGTCTGAGGTGAGTAATATGTCAAAGAATAAGTTAAATTAGAAATGAAGCACAAACGTTTCTTTGAAATGTTATTTCTATAAGTAAACATTATATAATATATATATATATATATATATATATATATATATATATATATATATATATATATGTACGTGTGTATGTATATATATACATACATATATGTACTTTTAATATATATATATAAATATATATATATGTATGTATATAAATATATATATATATATATATATATATATATATATATATATATATATATATATATATATATATATATATATGTATACGACTTTAAGTATAGGGGACGACATAATGTATGTTAGGGAGTAAACTCTCCCTCTCTCTCTCTCAAACACTTAGGAAGTGCAATTAGCATTAGCTTTAATACAGATATTAACGCTAACAATAATAACTAATCACACACATACCCCCCCCCACACACACATATATATATATATATGTATATATATATATATATATATGTATATGTATATATATGGGTGTATGTGTGTGTTCGTGTGTATACATATGGTTATCACATTGAAATCGACACTGTATATGAGTAATGTTACATGGTAATACCATATGTATAGATTACAAATAAAATACACATCATTCATAGGCATGCATACCATATAAACTATTCCACACTGGTTATTGCATATATTTGCATATTTTGAAATGTTGTTTTAATAGAATAATAATAACCTTTGGTAGAAAATATGTATTTAGAATTATAAGAAGTGATTATTTTTTATTTATTTAATTGTTTTATTCATTTATTATTGTACACACATCAATTCAATAAAGACGTTTTCCTAAAGGCAAGATGGTTGTAGTTTTATTCGCAATGTCTTATAAGGATTTGAACGAATGAATAAACCAAACATTTTATAATACCGGGCAATTATTATCAAGTATTTTCTTTACATTATTAAGTATTTGAACTTTAGCTCATATTTACAATGCAGAGAATAAGACGTCTGTTTTCCTATAACAAATAGACAGAGTATTCCACATACTCGCACGTGCACAGACAACAGGTCACACACGCCACTCTGTACACACAGGTAGTGTAGTTTATTGTTATAGTAGAAATAACAAGAGTGCTCATATACCTGTGCAAGAGGATATATATTTTTACTAAAAAGATACAACACGTTCATGAAACACTGGAAACTTCACTCGAAGAGTTGAAGATAACAAATGTCACCGATTCCACAGCCGACGTTTTGAAAGTCTGACCCGAAATGGCATTTCTGCTGACGATATGATTTAGACTGCTGGTTCTGCTTACCGTGCTTTTGTGAAAGTATCAATGAAAAATCCAATTAATGATTAATTTCCATTCTCTCGTTCTCTTTCTCTCTCTCTCTCTCTCTCTCTCTCTCTCTCTTGTTCTCTCTTTCCCTCTCTCTGTCTCTATCTCTGTCTCTGTCTCTGTCTCTGTCTCTGTCTCTCTTACTCTCTCACTCTCTCTCTCTCTCTCTCTCTCTATATATATATATATATATATATATATATATATATATCCAAATGAAACAGTAAAGATCGTGATAAGTTAATGCTCTATACACAATATAGACCAATAATATAAGAAAATGCATGATAAACATTTTTGGATAAAATACAATATTTATTAACTCATCAAGTATTAAAACACGGAATATAAAACAAACTGTATTATTTTCCTTAATCCATGGATTTTCAGAAATAAGCTCTTGTCATCGGAGGAAAACCAGCAGAAATTGTATTACTGGTTAACAAACATTTTAATATATAAAGATGTTGTGTGCAAAAAATATTTCCAATGAAAAATGTAAGGTGTTCATGTAAATGTTCAAGGTATCGGATAGAGTAAGCAGATATACAGTAAACATTGAGTCAATATACTATGAGCTCAACGTCCAAAATATTAAAAGATTAAGAACATCTATTATATAAACGTCACCTGTCTGTATGGATGTATGTATGTATGTATGTATGTATGTATGTATGTATGTATGTATGTATGTATGTATGTATGTATGTATGTTGGTCTTCTCCTCCGATACTACCCAACAGACACTTACGCAGATGACATTATTAAAACCAGCCAGCCCCCAGACGTGCAATCTCTGAAAATTGGGGGGAAACGTTCATATTTTCGTATAGAAATGGCTCGAAACGTTGAGGGGGGGGGGGAGGATGTTTTAAAAAATCAAGACATAGTACAAAAACGATTTGCGCATGCGTGAAATATATGTCACTTCCTCAATAAGACCATTTTGAACGCGCCAAATATGAAAAACGTAAGTTTACGTACTTTTTTTATTTGTTTCTGTAATCAACAATTATAAACAACTTAATTTTTATTTAAACAAAAAAATTCGCTAATATTATTTGTTTATTAAACGTATCGTAAAAAATATATATATATATGAGTTTATTATGCATTCTGTCCTCGTGGGGAGACAAGTAAATACTGATACAAAAACATGTTTGTTTAGTTTCGCAACGTGAAACGCAATATATTTTAATAAATAAACAAAATAAATACATTTTAAAACATAACCGTACATTGGCCTCACCATCCATAATCAACAATTAAGATCGATAATTTTATTTACAAATATTTCTATAACTTAATTTTTTTGTTTATTAAACGTATCGTAAAAAAAAAAACACGATATGACTTTATTATGCAATCTCCCTTCGTGGGGACGCAAGTAAATATTTACATTTCTCTTCGTAAGCGAAATAAAACGGTATTTTCACACTTAAATAAAAACATTTGACTGACAAGTGTTCATTCCCCCCCCCAAAAAAAAACACAACAAATTAAAATATATTTATTGCTAATATTATTTGTTTATTAAACGTATCGTAAAAAAAATATATATATATGAGTTTATTATGCATTCTGTCCTCGTGGGGAGACAAGTAAATACTGATACAAAAACATGTTTGTTTAGTTTCGCAACGTGAAACGCAATATATTTTAATAAATAAACTAAATGTATACATTTTAAAACATAACCGTACATTAGGCATAATCAACAATTAAGATCGCTAATTTTATTTACAAATATTTCTATAACTTAATTTTTTTGTTTATTAAACGTATCGTAAGAAAAAAAAACACTATATCATTTTTTTTTTTTTTTGGTAAATTTATAGAAGTGCACCTTTCGTATTTCGACCCCTAAAAAAAAAAGTTTCTACTTTTTTTGGCAAATTACATGTAAACAGCCTAAAAAAATATCTGCTAAGAAAAAAATTTATGAAAATTGTTATTATTTTATAATTTAGGAGGGGGGTATTTTCCTATATAAGTTATAAGTAAAGTGTGCACGCATTTCTGGTCCACCGAATCTCAACTCTCGTATGAATAATCCGATATTTCATATTATAATAATTTAAAAAAAAAATCACCTCTAACAATTAATATAAAAATTTTACGTTTTACTTATTTACATGAAGTTTATTAAAACAACTGTTACTTATACAGAATTTGAACTTTCTTAAAATCGTTTTAAACGATCACTATTGACAAAATAGTCAATAGAATTTGAATTCTTACAATGAAAAAAATCACTAACTACTCATTTCATTGATAAATTTTCACTTCAGACATTACTGTTGCCTACTTTCAGAAACTTTTCATTCATACAATAAGATAAATCGATGACTTTACATTCAGTCTGGCACTTCCGGTTGACTCGGTGGAATGAATGGAACTCTTCAATTATTAAGTCCAAGTGACGTTTGAAATGCAGAACTACCCTTACTTATTACAATAAAATATCAGAATTTGTTAAAGTTTTTGTATTGTTTTTTTTCTTATTTTTTAGAGTTTAAAGTTTTATTTTTATTTTATTTTTTAAAATGAAAAATCCGTGTAAACTGATTAAATGTTCCCCCACCCACCCCCACCTAAATACATTTGACTGACAAGTGTTCATCCCCCCCCCCAAAAAAAAACACAACAAATTAAAATATATTTATTGCTAATATTATTTGTTTATTAAACGTATCGTAAAAAAAAAATATATATATGAGTTTATTATGCATTCTGTCCTCGTGGGGAGACAAGTAAATACTGATACAAAAACATGTTTGTTTAGTTTCGCAACGTGAAACGCAATATATTTTAATAAATAAACTAAATGTATACATTTTAAAACATAACCGTACATTAGGCATAATCAACAATTAAGATCGCTAATTTTATTTACAAATATTTCTATAACTTAATTTTTTTGTTTATTAAACGTATCGTAAGAAAAAAAAACACTATATCATTTTTTTTTTTTTTTGGTAAATTTATAGAAGTGCACCTTTCGTATTTCGACCCCTAAAAAAAAAAGTTTCTACTTTTTTTGGCAAATTACATGTAAACAGCCTAAAAAAATATCTGCTAAGAAAAAAATTTATGAAAATTGTTATTATTTTATAATTTAGGAGGGGGGTATTTTCCTATATAAGTTATACGTAAAGTGTGCACGCATTTCTGGTCCACCGAATCTCAACTCTCGTATGAATAATCCGATATTTCATATTATAATAATTTTTTAAAAAAATCACCTAACAATTAATATAATAATTTTACGTTTTACTTATTTACATGAAGTTAAAACAACTGTTACTTATACAGAATTTGAACTTTCTTAAAATCGTTTTAAACGATCACTATTGACAAAATAGTCAATAGAATTTGAATTCTTACAATGAAAAAAATCACTAACTACTCATTTCATTGATAAAATTTCACTTCAGACATTACTGTTGCCTACTTTCAGAAACTTTTCATTCATACAATAAGATAAATCGATGACTTTACATTCAGTCTGGCACTTCCGGTTGACTCGGTGGAATGAATGGAACTCTTCAATTATTAAGTCCAAGTGACGTTTGAAATGCAGAACTACCCTTACTTATTACAATAAAATATCAGAATTTGTTAAAGTTTTTGTATTGTTTTTTTTCTTATTTTTTAGAGTTTAAAGTTTTATTTTTATTTTATTTTTTAAAATGAAAAATCCGTGTAAACTGATTAAATGTTCCCCCACCCACCCCCACCTAAATATATAAGAGACAGCGACTACATAATAACGTGCCACCCATTATAAATAATATTACAATATTTTTATAAATAATATTACAATATTTTTAAGTATAAAAACTCATCCGACATAATCACATATGCATTCGTAAACGTCGATAATTAAATATGATACACTTCTTTTAAAGGCATTAGAACTTTACACGATAAAAAAACAATTGACAAATTCGGATATTTTCCATTATAATAAATTTAAAAAAAAAAAAATTAAACTCACAAAAAAAAAATAAAAAAACAATTGCTGAAATTTTTTAATAAACACTTACGACAATTAAGAGAAATTCAGACTAACACAGGACTCACTGCTTCAGTTATTTTTTTTGTGTGTGTGTAATCATTATGAACAATTTCTTTTTAATACATGACTTTAGTTTGATGTATGATTAGTAAAAAAAAAAAAAGATCACTGATCATCACAAACGAAGGACTCTATAATAATAACTCTATTGCAATAATAACTACGTCATAGCTCTCATGTTTTTAATTACCTATTCCTCAAAATCATAAAAGAAAGAACATTCTTTGGGGTGGATTCTTGATGATAGCAAGTCACTAATAAGAACTTAACACAAACATTTCAGTACTTTCATATTTTGAGTTTTAAAAAGTGATTATTAATGATGTACATTTTTAGCCACATCATTTTGATTACTGTACTCATTCAATTGAATAATATATTTTCTAATTTCATCTTCCATTTCAGACAATTTGGTTGTTTTTCCCAATTACATCTTTCATTTAAGTGAATTTGCCTACTTAGTTTCATTAACCACACAATCAACCTGGAGATTTCGATGATGACAATGTAGCTTGAAATTTATTTTTATATTCTTTTATATAAAATAAAATGAAGACTATAGCAAAAATCTTATTACAAATAATCAAAATGAGGACGGTTAAAAAAACGTTTTATTACTAAAACATCACGGTTGAACAATGTGTTTCTGTGATTGATATCATTAAGTGCTGCAGTTCCTTTTTTAAATTTGTGTTTTTATCTTTTGACACAATTACACATTCTCAAAAGACACATTAAAATAAAAATTACCCATTTAAATATAAAATTGTTTTTGTTTTTTTTTCATTATATTCTTGCTTGAAAGTGGTGAACAAACTTAAAATAAATGTGTTTCAATATATTGAGCAATAAACTAATAATTTTTCTTAAATATGTTAAGCACATTTTTTTACTATTGTTTTGTTGTTCATGCCTAGGTTTATAATCTGAAACAAACTCAGGAGCAATACATTATTACTGCACTAGGACACTTTCTAAATGTTGTATTTTGTAGAAAACACTGATCAGTTCCCTAGATGCAACAGATGTGTGCAATAATGCAGTAGGACACTCAAAACATAGTAAATGCTGCATTCGGATGTACTTAATACTCTAGATAGAGCAAGTATGTGTTATAATATAGTGTGACTCTTAGTATGTCTTATGGTGAATCTAACAGTGCACAATATCATAGAGATAGCATGTGTGTAATTTACTAATGGATATATACTAAATCAGTAACTGTTCAATATGTTTGATAGAACAGTGTAACACTTGGTAAGGTGTACCTGCTTAATCTGTCGGTGTTCTTTACCCTAAATACAGCAGCTTTCTGTAAATTCGGTCTATTCTACTTTTAACTAGAATGATCAGTCACCACAATACCACATTTACTCATAACCTTATATTTGCTTTTTGCTTTATTGAACAAGTTGTAAACTTTCATTCTTTTTAGTTTTTACGTACGTTAACCAAACACTTAAACTGGTACCGACTTCAGTTACCAATTAAGGGTTGTAGCATCCATCTGAACAAATACTAAACTTTGAATTATTTACTTGCAGAAAATATGAAAAAATTACATTCAAAACAAGGCTTTCAAAAGTGTTCTAAAGTAATAAAAATGTATATCCTACTATAACTAGAATGTTAGTCACCACAATACCACATTTACTCATAACACAAATTAGACACAAGACCATCAGAAGTGTGGGAAAGAGTGTCGTCGGTCATCATTGTTCTAACATATGAAAAAAAATTAATATTTCTATGTTTCCCCAGCTAAGACATTTGTTGCTGAGCAAGGTTAGTGGAAGGTTAACATAAAATAGTAAATTCTTTACAGTAAGGTAACATTGGCATTTTCCCTTTAATGTTATCAATAATTAAACACTGCTTTTAATGTTATCCAGTAAAAGAGAATAGCAAATCAGTCAGCATTTTTTTACATTGAAATTTAACAAGATCTAGGCGCTTGATTGTGATAGTGCTCTCTTGGCCTCCTTATTTTAAAAGTGCTCATTATCCTACATAGAACGAGTGTTTAATTAAATAGAGTTCAATATCCTAGATAGAGCAGATGTGTTTATTATACACACCATAGCACAGGATTAAAAAAAAAAAAAATGATGTTCGGGGAGCAGTGAAACAGTGAAACAGTCAAAGCTGGAGGTTTGGGAAAAGATTCAGAGCTTGCAGTATATGAAAGAGTCACCCTGATGTTTAAGGAGTCGGAGCCAGCTCTTCAGGAAGTAGTCAGGTCCTAATTGTTCGGGTAGGAGTCAGAGCCTGATGTTCAGGAAAGAGTCAAGGCCTGGAGTTCAACCCGAATGGTATATTACGGAGTCTGAGTAGAATGTAATAGGAAGGGTCCCCATTGTTAGCACTATTATTTATATTCATATAAAATAATGTCTCGATCGGTGAATTTAAAAGAAAAAATTATTCTTCCCCATTGATACCATTTATTATATTCATATAAAATATTTAATCGGTGATCAACCTAGGTTATTTAATCTAACATACACAAACATGAAAGAAGTAAATAGACACCATTATTATCATTAACAAAGACTGCTGTCAGAGGGGCCTGATCGACCTAGGTTATTTTATCTAACATACACGGACATGAAGAAGTAAATAAACAAACACCCTCATTAACAATACTAATGAAGACAAATATGGTACTTTTAATAGAAATGTTACATTTTTACTCCAGGGAATGGAGAGGTAGTGCAGAGTTTTGGGGAGGCCGGAGATAGTGTAGCCAGGGTGAATTGGCAACCATGTACGTGACATCTTTTACTCCTGGCAACTGTGGAAGGAGGCGACTGGAGAAGTGATCGCCGTGCAACGCCAATAGGTACGTATATAGTATGCGCACCGGGGCTGTAATAGGTACGTAAGAATCTAAAACAAACGAATAAACAAAACAAAATTGACAACTGAAATGTGTAGAACACAATAAAAATACCAATATTCATTGTCATCATGTTCTTTTTCAGTAAGTCACCAATTTCAAACTCCTCAAGAGTTTTCAGAATTCTAAATTCATTTTAACTCCCAACATGACCTAAAGTCTAAATAGGTAAGAATCTAAAATCAACAGATAAACAAAAAAAAATTGACAACTGAAATGTGTAGAACACAATAAAAATTCCAATATTCATTGTCATCATGTTTTTTTTCAGTAAGTCACCAATTTCAAACTCCTCAAGAGTTTTCAGAATTCTAAATTCATTTTAACTACATTTTGTTTATACAAATTACCAATTCTAAAATGACAACTCTCCCAGAGTTTAGAATAATTAAATAATGAATGATGCCCCCCCCCTGAGTTGAGAATAATTAGAAAATGAATGACACATCCACCAGAGTTGAGAATGACTTAAAAATGAATGACACCTCTCCAGAGTTGAGAATAACTTAAAAATGAATGACAGTTGTGAATTGACTAAAAGAACATGGTTTTGGTTGTTTAACATCCAAACATGCTTCCCAAAATCCAACCTCTGGTCCCCGTTCTGGGAGGTGGTAACAGGGTAAAACAGTGTAAATGCTTAGGAGGTTATGGATGTAACTTTACACCAGTTATTATAGCCCGTTTCACTCTGTATAACCCTGGCTAACAAGGCTCTGGTAATGTATTCTTCAACTATTTTGTTTCAAACAAGTATTTTTATTTGCTTGCTATTTAATCTATTAGTCTGTCGATGTTACATTCAATAAACAGCATGTGTATTATTCTATTAACTATGCAACACCATATAAATACTGCTACATGATATAAACCAAACCATGCACACAGATGAAGCAAGGGAGACAGTCGGACAGATAGGGGAAAACAGTCATTATCAGAGAAAATATTTTTGTTTACTTTTTTGGTGCACATTCTTTTTTTTATAATTATTTTCACTTTCTAAGTAAATGTTTGAAAACTATTAGCACTGAAACTTAGTGAAAACAATGGCACTTTGGTGAGAAGTGAAATGACTGTATAGTCCCATTGAGACTCCCTCGTGAATATAGTAAAGCACCTCACCCAACAGGCAATAGTAAATACATCTCCTATTAGAAAGTTACACAAAGGAAAACGTCAACACAAATTTACACTAGAGTATTGATTTACTCCTCTCCAGGAGTTAGGCACAAGGCCAGTTTTTATCTTACTCCCACAAGTCGGGTTGGGAAAGTGGGGTTTAAAAATTGCCTGGGCAGCCCCGTCGGCATTCCCCGGTAGGGGCGCCTCAGGCAGTAAGCAATAAACTTACTCCTCCCCAAAGAGGGGAGGCAAAGCCTGGGAAGGTGGACCTCCTAGAACTGCACAGGACAGACCCATAGACCGGCGTAAATCAAGCCCCGAAGGCCAAGACGATACCAGTTTATGGGGTGCAGTATCCATCGGAACAGATACTACACTTTGATCTTAGCCAAAAGGCGTTATTTAACCCCCACCCACAATAGGAATATGTGACAGAAGGACTGAAAGTGGGATTTGAAAAGCCAGCGCTCGAGAAGGTGAGCACTCTGGCCATTAAAAATTGCCTGGGCAGCCCCGTCGGCATTCCCCGGTAGGGGCGCCTCAGGCAGTAAGCAATTAACTTACTCCTCCCCAAAGAGGGGACGTAAAACCTGGGAGGGTGGACCTCCTAGAACTGCACAGGACAGATCAGACCCACAGACCGGCGGAAACCAAGCCCCAGAAGGCCAAGACAATACCGATCTATGACGTGCAGTATCCATCGGAACAGATACTACACTTTGATCTTAGCCAAAAGGCGTTATTTAACCCCCACCCACAATAGGAATATGTGACACAAGGTCGGAAAGTGGGATTTGAAAAGCCAGCGCTCGAGAAGATGAGCACTCTGGCCATTAAAAATTGCCTGGGCAGCCCTGTCGGCATTCCCCGGCAGGGGCGCCTCAGGCAGCAAGCAATTAACTTACTCCTCCCTAAAGAGGGGAGGTAAAGCCTGGGAGGGTGGACCTCCTAGAACTGCACAGGACAGATCAGACCCACAGACCGGCGGAAACCAAGCCCCGAAGGCCAAAACAACACCGATCCATGAAGTGCAGCACCCATCGGAACAGATATTACACTTTGATCTTAGCAAAATGGCCAAGCTATTTTACTACTAAACAATATCTTAGTTCTGTTTCAGTTTGGAATTGCTTAACAGCCTGAGACCCCCCAGTACCAGAAAATCTCAATTGAAGCAGCCTTTTTCAATAGAGTACAGCATTTGTTCTTTGTAATTATATATCTTTTACTACAAAACTATCTATTTTTAAACAAACTGCATTTTATCCTTTTCTATTCACAATTCAGAACACCTTTGAAATAGATTCCTTTATGTTCTATATATTTGATGCTTTCTTTCCTTCAGATTTGATTATCAGAGTCCGGCTTTACCACAATTTGAATTAAGAGAAATTCAGACTACCCATTATCTTATGCATGGATTAATAGACACCATTTATTCTTATAAACACAGGACTCACTGCTTCAGTTATTTTTTGTGTTTGTGTGTAATCGTTATGAACAATTTCTTTTTAATACATGACTTTAGTTTGATGTATGATTAGTAAAAAAAAAATTTAAAAAAAAGATCAGTGATCATCACAAACGAAGGACTCTGTTCTTGCAATAATAACTACGTCATAGCTCTCATGTTTTTAATTATCTATTCCTCAAAATCATAAAAGAAAGAACATTCTTTGGGGTGGATTCTTGATGATAGCAAGTCACTAATAAGAACTTAACACAAACATTTCAGTACTTTCATATTTTGAGTTTTAAAAAGTGATTATTAATGATGTACATTTTTAGCCACATCATTTTGATTACTGTACTCATTCAATTGAATAATATATTTTCTAATTTCATCTTCCATTTCAGACAATTTGGTTGTTTTTCCCAATTACATATTTCATTTAAGTGAATTTGCCTACTTAGTTTCATTAACCACACAATCAACCTGGAGATTTCGATGATGACA
The DNA here is from genome assembly GCA_963556195.1 of Sepiola atlantica. NCBI lineage: Eukaryota > Metazoa > Mollusca > Cephalopoda > Sepiida > Sepiolidae > Sepiola > Sepiola atlantica. Next base: position 28,074,486 of record OY744524.1, on the reverse strand, counting down.
ATGTAGCTTGAAATTTATTTTTATATTCTTTTATATAAAATGAAGACTATAGCAAAAATCTTATTACAAATAATCAAAATGAGGACGGTTAAAAAAACGTTTTATTACTAAAACATCACGGTTGAACAATGTGTTTCTGTGATTGATATCATTAAGTGCTGCAGTTCCTTTTTTAAATTTGTGTTTTTATCTTTTGACACAATTACACATTCTCAAAAGACACATTAAAATAAAAATCACCCATTTAAATATAAAATTGTTTTTGTTTTTTTCATTATATTCTTGCTTGAAAGTGGTGAACAAACTTAAAATAAATGTGTTTCAATATATTGAGCAATAAACTAATCATTTTTCATAAATATGTTAAGCACATTTTTTTACTATTGTTTTGTTGTTCATGCCTAGGTTTATAATCTGAAACAAACTCAGGAGCAATACATTATTACTGCACTAGGACACTTTCTAAATGTTATATTTTGTAGAAAACACTGATCAGTTCCCTAGATGCAACAGATGTGTGCAATAATGCAGTAGGACACTCAAAACATAGTAAATGCTGCATTCGGATGTACTTAATACTCTAGATAGAGCAAGTATGTGTTATAATATAGTGTGACTCTTAGTATGTCTTATGGTGAATCTAACAGTGCACAATATCATAGAGATAGCATGTGTGTAATTTACTAATGGATATATACTAAATCAGTAACTGTTCAATATGTTAGATAGAACAGTGTAACACTTGGTAAGGTGTACCTGCTTAATCTGTCGGTGTTCTTTACCCTAAATACAGCAGCTTTCTGTAAATTCGGTCTATTCTACTTTTAACTAGAATGATCAGTCACCACAATACCACATTTACTCATAACCTTATATTTGCTTTTTGCTTTATTGAACAAGTTGTAAACTTTCATTCTTTTTAGTTTTTATGGACGTTAACCAAACACTTAGACTGGTACCGACTTCAGTTACCAATTAAGGGTTGTAGCATCCATCTGAACAAATACTAAACTTTGAATTATTTACTTGCAGAAAATATGAAAAAATTACATTCAAAACAAGGCTTTCAAAAGTGTTCTAAAGTAATAAAAATGTATATCCTACTATAACTAGAATGTTAGTCACCACAATACCACATTTACTCATAACACAAATTAGACACAAGACCATCAGAAGTGTGGGAAAGAGTGTCGTCGGTCATCATTGTTCTAACATATGAAAAAAAATTAATATTTCTATGTTTCCCCAGCTAAGACATTTTTTGCTGAGCAAGGTTAGTGGAAGGTTAACATAAAATAGTAAATTCTTTACAGTAAGGTAACATTGGCATTTTCCCTTTAATGTTATCAATAATTAAACACTGCTTTTAATGTTATCCAGTAAAAGAGAATAGCAAATCAGTCATCATTTTTTTACATTGAAATTTAACAAGTTCTAGGCGCTTGATTGTGATAGTGCTCTCTTGACCTCCTTATTTTACAAGTGCTCATTATCCTACATAGAACGAGTGTTTAATTAAATAGAGTTCAATATCCTAGATAGAGCAGATGTGTTTATTATACACACCATAGCACAGGATTAAAAAAAAAAAAACTGATGTTCGGGGAGCAGTGAAACAGTGAAACAGTCAAAGCTGGAGGTTCGGGAAAAGATTCAGAGCTTGCAGTATATGAAAGAGTCACCCTGATGTTTAAGGAGTCGGAGCCAGCTCTTCAGGAAGTAGTCAGGTCCTAATTGTTCGGGTAGGAGTCAGAGCCTGATGTTCAGGAAAGAGTCAAGGCCTGGAGTTCAACCCGAATGGTATATTACGGAGTCTGAGTAGAATGTAATAGGAAGGGTCCCCATTGTTAGCACTATTATTTATATTCATATAAAATAATGTCTCGATCGGTGAATTTAAAAGAAAAAATTATTCTTCCCCATTGATACCATTTATTATATTCATATAAAATATTTAATCGGTGATCAACCTAGGTTATTTAATCTAACATACACAAACATGAAAGAAGTAAATAGACACCATTATTATCATTAACAAAGACTGCTGTCAGAGGGGCCTGATCAACCTAGGTTATTTTATCTAACATACACGGACATGAAGAAGTAAATAAACAAACACCCTTATTAACAATACTAATGAAGACAAATATGGTACTTTTAATAGAAATGTTACATTTTTACTCCAGGGAATGGAGAGGTAGTGCAGAGTTTTGGGGAGGCCTGAAAATAGTGTAGCCAGGGTGAATTGGCAACCATGTACGTGACATCTTTTACTCCTGGCAACTGTGGAAGGAGGGCGACTGGAGAAGTGATCCCCGTGCAACGCCAATAGGTACGTATATAGTATGCGCACCGAGTCTGTAATAGGTACGTAAGAATCTAAAACAAACAGATAAACAAAACAAAATTGACAACTGAAATGTGTAGAACACAATAAAAATTCCAATATTAATTGTCATCATGTTCTTTTCCAGTAAGTCACCAATTTCAAACTCCTCAAGAGTTTTCAGAATTCTAAACTCATTTTAACTACATTTTGTTTATACAAATTACCAATTCTAAAATGACAACTCTCCCAGAGTTTAGAATAATTAAATAATGAATGATGCCCCCCCCCTGAGTTGAGAATAATTAGAAAATGAATGACACATCCACCAGAGTTGAGAATGACTTAAAAATGAATGACACCTCTCCAGAGTTGAGAATAACTTAAAAATGAATGACAGTTGAGAATTGACTAAAAGAACATGGTTTTGGTTGTTTAACATCCAAACATGCCTCCCAAAATCCAACCTCTGGTCCCCGTTCTGGGAGGTGGTAACAGGGTAAAACAGTGTAAATGCTTAGGAGGTTATGGATGTACCTTTACACCAGTTATTATAGCCCGTTTCACTCTGTATAACCCTGGCTAACAAGGCTCTGGTAATGTATTCTTCAACTATTTTGTTTCAAACAAGTATTTTTATTTGCTTGCTATTTAATCTATTAGTCTGTCGATGTTACATTCAATAAACAGCATGTGTATTATTCTATTAACTATGCAACACCATATAAATACTGCTACATGATATAAACCAAACCATGCACACAGATGAAGCAAGGGAGACAGTCAGACAGATAGGGGAAAACAGTCATTATCAGAGAAAATATTTTTGTTTACTTTTTTGGTGCACATTCTTTTTTTTATAATTATTTTCACTTTCTAAGTAAATGTTTGAAAACTATTAGCACTGAAACTTAGTGAAAACAATGGCACTTTGGTGAGAAGTGAAATGACTGTATAGTCCCATTGAGACTCCCTCGTGAATATAGTAAAGCACCTCACCCAACAGGCAATAGTAAATACATCTCCTATTAGAAAGTTACACAAAGGAAAACGTCAACACAAATTTACACTAGAGTATTGATTTACTCCTCTCCAGGAGTTAGGCACAAGGCCAGTTTTTATCTTACTCCCACAAGTCGGGTTGGGAAAATGGGGTTTAAAAATTGCCTGGGCAGCCCCGTCGGCATTCCCCGGTAGGGGCGCCTCAGGCAGTAAGCAATAAACTTACTCCTCCCCAAAGAGGGGAGGCAAAGCCTGGGAAGGTGGACCTACTAGAACTGCACAGGACAGACCCATAGACCGGCGTAAATCAAGCCCCGAAGGCCAAGACGATACCAGTTTATGGGGTGCAGTATCAATCGGAACAGATACTACACTTTAATCTTAGCCAAAAGGCGTTATTTAACCCCCACCCACAATAGGAATATGTGACAGAAGGACTGAAAGTGGGATTTGAAAAGCCAGCGCTCGAGAAGGTGAGCACTCTGGCCATTAAAAATTGCTTGGGCAGCCCTGTCGGCATTCCCCGGTAGGGGCGCCTCAGGCAGTAAGCAATTAACTTACTCCTTCCCAAAGAGGGGAGGTAAAACCTGGGAGGGTGGACCTCCTAGAACTGCACAGGACAGATCAGACCCACAGACCGGCGGAAACCAAGCCCCAGAAGGCCAAGACAATACCGATCTATGAAGTGCAGTATCCATCGGAACAGATACTACACTTTGATCTTAGCCAAAAGGCGTTATTTAACCCCCACCCACAATAGGAATATGTGACACAAGGACTGACAGTGGGATTTGAAAAGCCAGCGCTCGAGAAGGTGAGCACTCTGGCCATTAAAAATTGCCTGGGCAACCCTGTCGACATTCCCCGGCAGGGGCGTTTCAGGCAGCAAGCAATTAACTTACTCCTCCCCAAAGAGGGGAGGTAAAGCCTGGGAGGGTGGACCTCCTAGAACTGCACAGGACAGATCAGACCCACAGACCGGCGGAAACCAAGCCCCGAAGGCCAAAACAACACCGATCCATGAAGTGCAGCACCCATCAGAACAGATACCACACTTTGATCTTAGCAAAATGGCCAAGCTATTTTACTACTAAACAATATCTTAGTTCTGTTTCAGTTTGGAATTGCTTAACAGCCTGAGACCCCCCAGTACCAGAAAATCTCAATTGAAGCAGCCTTTTTCAATAGAGTACAGCATTTGTTCTTTGTAATTATATATCTTTTACTACAAAACTATCTATTTTTAAACAAACTGCATTTTATCCTTTTCTATTCACAATTCAGAACACCTTTTAAATAGATTTCTTTTATGTTCTATATATTTGATGCTTTCTTTCCTTCAGATTTGATTATCAGAGTCCGGCTTTACCACAATTTGAATTAAGAGAAATTCAGACTACCCATTATCTTATGCATGGATTAATAGACACCATTTATTCTTATAAACACAGGACTCACTGCTTCAGTTATTTTTTGTGTTTGTGTGTAATCGTTATGAACAATTTCTTTTTAATACATGACTTTAGTTTGATGTATGATTAGTAAAAAAAAAATTTAAAAAAAAGATCAGTGATCATCACAAACGAAGGACTCTGTTCTTGCAATAATAACTACGTCATAGCTCTCATGTTTTTAATTATCTATTCCTCAAAATCATAAAAGAAAGAACATTCTTTGGGGTGGATTCTTGATGATAGCAAGTCACTAATAAGAACTTAACACAAACATTTCAGTACTTTCATATTTTGAGTTTTAAAAAGTGATTATTAATGATGTACATTTTTAGCCACATCATTTTGATTACTGTACTCATTCAATTGAATAGTATATTTTCTAATTTCATCTTCCATTTCAGACAATTTGGTTGTTTTTCCCAATTACATATTTCATTTAAGTGAATTTGCCTACTTAGTTTCATTAACCACACAAGCTACATTGTCATCATCGAAATCTCCAGGTTGATTGAAATTTATTTTTATATTCTTTTATATAAAATGAAGACTATAGCAAAAACTTATTACAAATAATCAAACGGTTAAAAAAACGTTTTATTACTAAAACATCACGGTTGAACAATGTGTTTCTGTGATTGATATCATTAAGTGCTGCAGTTCCTTTTTTAAATTTGTGTTTTTATCTTTTGACACAATTACACATTCTCAAAAGACACATTAAAATAAAAATCACCCATTTAAATATAAAATTGTTTTTGTTTTTTTACAATATATTCTTGCTTGAAAGTGGTGAACAAACTTAAAATAAATGCGTTTCAATATATTGAGCAATAAACTAATCATTTTTCATAAATATGTTAAGCACATTTTTTGACTATTGTTTTGTTGTTCATGCCTAGGTTTATAATCTGAAACAAACTCAGGAGCAATAAATTATTACTGCACTAGGACACTTTCTAAATGTTATATTTTGTAGAAAACACTGATCAGTTCCCTAGATGCAACAGATGTGTGCAATAATGCAGTAGGACACTCAAAACATAGTAAATGCTGCATTCGGATGTACTTAATACTCTAGATAGAGCAAGTATGTGTTATAATATAGTGTGACTCTTAGTATGTCTTATGGTGAATCTAACAGTGCACAATATCATAGAGATAGCATGTGTGTAATTTACTAATGGATATATACTAAATCAGTAACTGTTCAATATGTTAGATAGAACAGTGTAACACTTGGTAAGGTGTACCTGCTTAATCTGTCGGTGTTCTTTACCCTAAATACAGCAGCTTTCTGTAAATTCGGTCTATTCTACTTTTAACTAGAATGATCAGTCACCACAATACCACATTTACTCATAACCTTATATTTGCTTTTTGCTTTATTGAACAAGTTGTAAACTTTCATTCTTTTTAGTTTTTACGGACGTTAACCATCCATCTGAACAAATACTAAACTTTGAATTATTTACTTGCAGAAAATATGAAAAAATTACATTCAAAACAAGGCTTTCAAAAGTGTTCTAAAGTAATAAAAATGTATATCCTACTATAACTAGAATGTTAGTCACCACAATACCACATTTACTCATAACACAAATTAGACACAAGACCATCAGAAGTGTGGGAAAGAGTGTCGTCGGTCATCATTGTTCTAACATATGAAAAAAAATTAATATTTCTATGTTTCTCCAGCTAAGACATTTGTTTAAAAGAAAAAATTATTCTTCCCCATTGATACCATTTATTATATTCATATAAAATATTTAATCGGTGATCAACCTAGGTTATTTAATCTAACATACACAAACATGAAAGAAGTAAATAGACACCATTATTATCATTAACAAAGACTGCTGTCAGAGGGGCCTGATCAACCTAGGTTATTTTATCTAACATACACGGACATGAAGAAGTAAATAAACAAACACCCTTATTAACAATACTAATGAAGACAAATATGGTACTTTTAATAGAAATGTTACATTTTTACTCCAGGGAATGGAGAGGTAGTGCAGAGTTTTGGGGAGGCCTGAAAATAGTGGAAGGTTAACATAAAATAGTAAATTCTTTACAGTAAGGTAACATTGGCATTTTCCCTTTAATGTTATAATTAAACACTGCTTTTAATGTTATCCAGTAAAAGAGAATAGCAAATCAGTCATCATTTTTTTACATTGAAATTTAACAAGTTCTAGGCGCTTGATTGTGATAGTGCTCTCTTGGCCTCCTTATTTTAAAAGTGCTCATTATCCTACATAGAACGAGTGTTTAATTAAATAGAGTTCAATATCCTAGATAGAGCAGATGTGTTTATTATACACACCATAGCACAGGATTAAAAAAAAACAAACTGATGTTCGGGGAGCAGTGAAACAGTGAAACAGTCAAAGCTGGAAGTTCGGGAAAAGATTCAGAGCTTGCAGTATATGAAAGAGTCACCCTGATGTTTAAGGAGTCGGAGCCAGCTCTTCAGGAAGTAGTCAGGTCCTAATTGTTCGGGTAGGAGTCAGAGCCTGATGTTCAGGAAAGAGTCAAGGCCTGGAGTTCAACCCGAATGGTATATTACGGAGTCTGAGTAGAATGTAATAGGAAGGGTCCCCATTGTTAGCACTATTATTTATATTCATATAAAATAATGTCTCGATCGGTGAATTTAAAAGAAAAAATTATTCTTCCCCATTGATACCATTTATTATATTCATATAAAATATTTAATCGGTGATCAACCTAGGTTATTTAATCTAACATACACAAACATGAAAGAAGTAAATAGACACCATTATTATCATTAACAAAGACTGCTGTCAGAGGGGCCTGATTGACCTAGGTTATTTTATCTAACATACACGGACATGAAGAAGTAAATAAACAAACACCCTTATTAACATTAATAATGAAGACAAATATGGTACTTTTAATAGAAATATTACATTTTTACTCAAGGGAATGGAGAGGTAGTGCAGAGTTTTGGGGAGGCCGGAGATAGTGTAGCCAGGGTGAATTGGCAACCATGTACGTGACATCTTTTACTCCTGGCAACTGTGGAAGGAGGGCGACTGGAGAAGTGATCCCCGTGCAACGCCAATAGGTACGTATATAGTATGCGCACCGGGGCTGTAATAGGTACGTATATAGCATGTGAACAGGGATGGTGATAAGTAAGTACATACCATGCGCACCTGGGCGACAATAGATACGGATTTAGCATTCACACCAGAGTGGCGATAGGTACTTATATATTATGTACCTATATAGAAGGCACAGACAGAGGTGGTACTTTTTATAGAAATATGTCATACTTTTGCCCTGGCCAACGTAAGAGGAATGGTGGAGAAGAAACAGCTTTCGCAAAAGGCAAAATGAGAAAGTAGCTGTGAAATTGGGCGACCAGAGAAGAGAAAAGTAGAAAGATAAAGAGACGGCTATAGAGAAAGGGAGAGAAATAGAAGTTTGAATATAAAGATGTTACACACGCGATTTTTCTTCTATTCTATAACCTGAGCAACGCCGGGTAGCCCTGCTAGTCTATTATATAAACGTCACCTGTCTGTATGGATGTATGTATGTATGGATGTATGTATGTATGTATGTATGTATGTATGTATGTATGTATGTATGTAAAGCTTCTCCTCCGAAAGTACCCAACACACGGTCACACGGGTGACATCATTCCGACCGGCCAGCCCAGACGCGTGTAATATCTCGGAACCGGAAAAAAAAAATTGACTCTGCCGGGGTCGACTGAGCACTTTTTTCCAATGGGGGGTGGCTTTTAACTCCACTTTTCAACGTTATTTATACTAATTTGAGAAGAAAAATAATGCAAAGTCACGATAAACTAGATATGACGTCAGAGTAAGGGAGTGGCGGGTAGAAATTCACTCACACTACAACCATTTTTTTTCTTTCTTTCTTCTTCCTCTCTCACTCCCACACTTTCTTTCTTAATTATTAATAGACGCTAATATTCCTTCCCCCCTCCCTTCCTCACTATGGCCGTTCTGTTATCCTGATATAATACTTCCAGGCATTACCTCCTCCTTTCAGGCCAAATCGGGGGGGAGGGGGAATGTCGGCATTCACCGATGTGAGCGCCACAGGCCAAATCTGGGGAGAGGGAGTGTCGGCATTCGGCGGTGGGGCGCCTCAGGCCAAATCTGGGGAGGGGGAATGTCGGTATTCGCCGGTATGAGCGCCCCAGGCCAAATTTGGGGGATAGGAGAGTATCGGTATTCGCCGGTGGGGCGCCAGGCTAAATCTGGGGAGGGGGAATGTCGGCATTCGCCGGTATGAGCGCCTCAGGCCAAATCTGGGGAGGGGGGGCGCCTCAGGCCAAATCTGGGGAGGGGGGGTGTAGGCATTCGCCCGTGTGAGCGCCTCAGGCCAAATTTGGGGGAGAGGAGAGTATCGGTATTCGCCGGTGGGGCGCCAGGCTAAATCTGGGGAGGGGGAATGTCGGCATTCGCCGGTATGAGCGCCTCAGGCCAAATCTGGGGAGGGGGAGCGCCTCAGGCCAAATCTGGGGACGGGGAGTGTCGGCATTCGCCGGTATGAGCGCCTCGGGCCAAATCGGGGGGGAAATCGGTATTCGCCAGTGGGGCCTCAGGCGAAGAAATTCAGGGGAGGGTGGGGGGGAGTATGAGTAATCGTCGGTGAGATCACGACCTCAGCCTGTACTTTAGGGGAGAAGAAATCCCCAAAAGGAAAAGGGATTAAAAAAAAAAATGATAATCTGATTTTTGATTCGACAGTGTAAAACCGACACCTACTGGATAGGACTAGATAATACACTTGATCTCAAGGCAAAAATGCCGAGAACAGATACTACACTTTGATCTTAGCCAAAAGGCCGGGAAAGCATCAGAAATTAAAATTTTGGGCACGATTTCTATCAGTATTTATAACGAATCTACCACAGTACAGCGGTCTATCCACTATACACTGTTTAAATTACATTAATAAATTAACAAGTAATAATAACTATTATTTTCTTTCAACAAACATTGTATAATACTATTTAACAACTTATTACATCAATTTTGAATGTCAACCAATAATTTTAGACTTCCCCAGGCCGTTTTTCTCTAATTCAACATAGCTTTTAGACGCCATTTTTTTTTAACCGAAAATTACATTAATTCACTTCTTTTGGCTGCTAAGATCAAGGTGTAGTATCTGTTCCGATTGATACTGCACTCCATAGACTGGTATCGTCTTGGCCTTCGGGGCTTCATTCCGCCGGTCTATGGGTCTGTCCTGTGCAGTTCTAAGAGGTCCACACTCCCAGGCTTTGCCTCCCCTCTTTGGGGAGGAGTAAGGTTATTGCTTACTGAGGCGCCTCTACCGGGGGAATCCCGACGGGGCGGCCCAGGCAATTTTGAATGGCCAGAGTGCTAACCTTCTCGGGCGCTAGCTTTACAAGGCCAACTTGAATTTATTTGTTAGAGGATAACTAAGGAAGAGCGATAACTCACGTTTAAAAACACAATTTAGGTTTTTAAAACAAGGTTAGAGAATATAAATAACATATAAAAGCGTATTCTTATGTAAAATTAACATCTTCGTTCCCCTTTGGACAATTTTGCAGATGAAAAGGAGTGAGGATACCTAATTGATTTCAGTAGTGCTCAGGAGGCCTCCTTGATTTTCAAAGTACTCGGCGTTGTCCGGGAGAAAAGTGCTCAATATCCTAGATAGAGCTACTGTAGTGATAGGTTTGGAAAATATTTTAACGCCATCTTCGATCCCCTTTGGACTATTTTGCAGATGAAAAGGAGGGAGGATACCTAAGTAATTTCAGTAGTGCTCAGGAGGCCTCCTTGATTTTCAAAGTACTCGGCGTTGTCCGGGAGAAAGGTGCTCAATATCCTAGATAGAGCTACTGTAGTGATAGGTTTAGAAAAATATTTTAACGCCATCTTCGTTCCCCTTTGGACTATTTTGCAGATGAAAAGGAGGGAGGATACCTAAGTAATTTCAGTAGTGCTCAGGAGGCCTCCTTGATTTTCAAAGTAGTCGGCGTTGTCCGGGAGAAAGGTGCTCAATATCCTAGATAGAGCTACTGTAGTGATAGGTTTGGAAAATATTTTAACGCCATCTTCGTTCCCCTTTGGACTATTTTGAAGATGAAAAGGAGGGAGGATACCTAAGTAATTTCAGTAGTGCTCAGGAGGCCTCCTTGATTTTCAAAGTACTCGGCGTTGTCCGGGAGAAAAGTGCTCAATATCCTAGATAGAGCTACTGTAGTGATAGGTTTGGAAAATATTTTAACGCCATCTTCGTTCCCCTTTGGACTATTTTGCAGATGAAAAGGAGGGAGGATACCTAAGTAATTTACGTAGTGCTCAGGAGGCCTCCTTGATTTTCAAAGTACTCGGCGTTGTCCGGGAGAAAAGTGCTCAATATCCTAGATAGAGCTACTGTAGTGATAGGTTTGGAAAATATTTTAACGCCATTTTCGATCCCCTTTGGACTATTTTGCAGATGAAAAGGAGGGAGGATACCTAAGTAATTAACGTAGTGCTCATGAGGCCTCCTTGATTTTCAAAGTACTCGGCGTTGTCCGGGAGAAAAGTGCTCAATATCCTAGATAGAGCTACTGTAGTGATAGGTTTGGAAAATATTTTAACGCCATCTTCGTTCCCCTTTGGACTATTTTACAGATGAAAAGGAGGGAGGATACCTAAGTAATTTCAGTAGTGCTCATGAGGCCTCCTTGATTTTCAAAGTACTCGGCGTTGTCCGGGAGAAAAGTGCTCAATATCCTAGATAGAGCTACTGTAGTGATAGGTTTGGAAAATATTTTAACGCCATCTTCGTTCCCCTTTGGACTATTTTGCAGATGAAAAGGAGGGAGGATACCTAAGTAATTTCAGTAGTGCTCAGAAAGCCACCTTGATTTTCATGTACTCGGCGTTGTCCGGGAGAAAAGGGCTCAATATCCTAGATAGAGCTACTGTAGTGATAGGTTTGGAAAATATTTTAACGCCATCTTCGTTACTCTTTGGACTATTTTGCAGATAAAAAGGAGGGAGGATACCTAAGTAATTTCATTAGTGCTCAGGAGGCCTCCTTGATTTTCAAGGTACTCGGCGTTGTCCAGGAGAAAAGTGCTCAATATCCTAGATAGAGCTACTGTAGTGATAGGTTTGGAAAATATTTTAACGCCATCTTCGTTACCCTTTGGACTATTTAGCAGATAAAAAGGAGGGACGATACCTAAGTAATTTCAGTAGTGCTCAGGAGGCCTCCTTGATTTTCAAAGTACTCGGCGTTGTCCGGGAGAAAAGTGCTCAATATCCTAGATAGAGCTACTGTAGTGATAGGTTTGGAAAATATTTTAACGCCATCTTCGATCCCCTTTGGACTATTTTGCAGATGAAAAGGAGGGAGGATACCTAAGTAATTTACGTAGTGCTCAGGAGGCCTCCTTGATTTTCAAAGTACTCGGCGTTGTCCGGGAGAAAAGCGCTCAATATCCATAATAGAGCTACTGTAGTGATAGGTTTGGAAAATATTTTAACGCCATCTTCGTTACCCTTTGGACTATTTTGCAGATAAAAAGGAGGGAGGATACCTAAGTAATTTCAGTAGTGCTCAGGAGGCCTCCTTTATTTTCAAAGTACTCGGCGTTGTCCGGGAGAAAAGTGCTCAATATCCTAGATAGAACTACTGAAGTGATAGTTTTGGAAAATATTTTAACGCCATCTTCGTTACCCTTTGGACTATTTTGCAGATGAAAAGGAGGGAGGATACCTAAGTAATTTCAGTAGTGCTCAGGAGGCCTCCTTGATTTTCAAAGTACTCGGCGTTGTCCGGGAGAAAAGTGCTCAATATCCTAGATAGAGCTACTGTAGTGATAAGTTTTGGAAAATATTTTAACGCCATCTTCGTTCCCCTTTGGACTATTTTGCAGATGAAAAGGAGGGAGGATACCTAAGTAATTTCAGTAGTGCTCATGAGGCCTCCTTGATTTTCAAAGTACTCGGCGTTGTCCGGGAGAAAAGTGCTCAATATCCTAGATAGAGCTACTGTAGTGATAGGTTTGGAAAATATTTTAACGCCATCTTCGTTCCCCTTTGGACTATTTTGCAGATGAAAAGGAGGGAGGATACCTAAGTAATTTCAGTAGTGCTCAGAAAGCCTCCTTGATTTTCATGTACTCGGCGTTGTCCGGGAGAAAAGGGCTCAATATCCTAGATAGAGCTACTGTAGTGATAGGTTTGGAAAATATTTTAACCCCATCTTCGTTACTCTTTGGACTATTTTGCAGATAAAAAGGAGGGAGGATACCTAAGTAATTTCATTAGTGCTCAGGAGGCCTCCTTGATTTTTAAGGTACTCGGCGTTGTCCAGGAGAAAAGTGCTCAATATCCTAGATAGAGCTACTGTAGTGATAGGTTTGGAAAATATTTTAACGCCATCTTCGTTACCCTTTGGACTATTTTGCAGATAAAAAGGAGGGACGATACCTAAGTAATTTCAGTAGTGCTCAGGAGGCCTCCTTGATTTTCAAAGTACTCGGCGTTGTCCGGGAGAAAAGTGCTCAATATCCTAGATAGAGCTACTGTAGTGATAGGTTTGGAAAATATTTTAACGCCATCTTCGATCCCCTTTGGACTATTTTGCAGATGAAAAGGAGGGAGGATACCTAAGTAATTTACGTAGTGCTCAGGAGGCCTCCTTGATTTTCAAAGTATTCGGCGTTGTCCGGGAGAAAAGCGCTCAATATCCATAATAGAGCTACTGTAGTGATAGGTTTGGAAAATATTTTAACGCCATCTTCGTTACCCTTTGGACTATTTTGCAGATAAAAAGGAGGGAGGATACCTAAGTAATTTCAGTAGTGCTCAGGAGGCCTCCTTTATTTTCAAAGTACTCGGCGTTGTCCGGGAGAAAAGTGCTCAATATCCTAGATAGAACTACTGAAGTGATAGTTTTGGAAAATATTTTAACGCCATCTTCGTTACCCTTTGGACTATTTGGCAGATGAAAAGGAGGGAGGATACCTAAGTAATTTCAGTAGTGCTCAGGAGGCCTCCTTGATTTTCAAAGTACTCGGCGTTGTCCGGGAGAAAAGTGCTCAATATCCTAGATAGAGCTACTGTAGTGATAAGTTTGGAAAATATTTTAACGCCATCTTCGTTTCGCCTTTGGACTATTTTGCAGATCAGAAAGAGAAAGGATACCTAAGTGATTTCAGTAGTACTCAGTAGGCATCTTTGATTTTCAAAGTACTCGACGTTGTCCGGGAGAAAATTGCTCAATGTCCTAGATAGAGCTACTGTAGTGACAGGTTTTGATAATATTTTAACAGCATCTACGCTGAAAATTGTTGGGATAATCGAAAAGAGTGATTTCAGTAGTGCTCAGGAGGCCTCCTTGATTTTCAAAGTACTCGGCGTTGTCCTGGAGAAAAGTGATCAATACCCAAGATAGAGCTACTGTAGTGATAGGTTTAGAAAATATTTTAACGCCATCTTCGATCCCCTTTGAACTATTTTGCAGATGAAAAGGAGGGAGGATACCTAAGTGATTTAAGTAGTGCTCAGGAGGCCTTCTTTATTTTCAAATTACTTGGCGTTGTCCGGGAGAAAAGTGCTCAATGTCATTGATAGAGCTACTGTAGTGATATGTTTTGAAAATATTTTAACACCATCTTCGTTTCCCTTTGGACTATTTTGCAGATGAAAAGGAGGGAGATTACCTAAGTAATTTCAGTAGTGCTCAGGAGGCTTCCTTGATTTTCAAAGTACTCGGCGTTGTCTGGGAGAAAAGTGCTCAATATCGTAGATAGAGCTACTGTAGTGATAGGTTTGGAAAATATTTTAACACCATCTTCGTTCCCTTTTTGACTATTTTGCAGATGAAAAGGAGAGGGGGGCAGTAAGTAGTAGCTTCTGCGGTATTGAACATGGGGAGTGCTTCTGCGGTATAGGAACCTGCGGCTTCTGCGGTAGGGGACCAGAGGAGTGCTTCTGCGGTATAGGAACTTGAGGCTTCTGCAGTATGGCAGGCGGGGGAGGGTGCTTCTGCGGTATAGAAACAGGGGGGGGGTGCTTCTGCAGTATAGGAACCTGAGGTATTTGCGGTATGGCACCCAGGGTGTGCTTCTGCGGTATGGCACCTGGGGGGTGCTTCTGCGGTATAGAAACCGCGGGGGGGCAGTTGCTCTGGCAGTATAGCAACTGGTGGGTACTTCTGTGGTATAGCAACCGGAGGGTGGTGCTTCTGCGGTATAGGAGTCGGAGGCTTCAGCGGTATGTCACTCAGGGGGTTCTTCTGCGGTATAGGGGGTGCTTCTATGGTATAGCACCCGGGGGGTTGCTTCTGCAGTATAGGAACTTGAAGCTTCTGCGGTATAGCAGCTAAGGGTACGGTGCTTCTGCGGTATAGGACCACGAGGCTTCTGCGGTATAGCACCTGGTGGGGGTGCTTCCTCAGTATAGGACCACGAGGCTTCTGCAGTGTAGCAACCGGGGGAGGGGGGGGTTCTCTGGTATAGCAACGGGGGGGGGAGGGGGTGCTTCTGTTTGTATGGCACTCGGGGGGTGTTTTTGCAGAATAGGAACCTGAGGCTTCTGCGGTATTGCTACCAGGAGGCTGCTTCTGTTGTATGGCACCCTGGGGGTGCTTCTGCAGTATGGCACCCAGGGGGTTGCTTCTGTGGTATGGCACCCAGGGGGGTGCTTCTGCAGTATAGAATCACGATGCTTCTGCGGTATAGCAACCAGGGGTGGGGTGCTTCTGCGGTATAGGACCACGAGGCTTCTGTGGTATAGTATTCGCACTGGGCCGGTGATAGATGCGTATTTCGCATTCGCACTTGGGCTGCGATAGGTACGTATGTATCATTCACACTGAAGCAGCGATAGGTACGTATATAGCATGCATACCGGGGCGGCAATAGGTACTTTTATAGTATATGCACCGGGGCGGCAATAAGTACGTATATAGTATGTGCACTGGGGCGACAGTAGGTACGTATATAGTCTGCGCACCATTGTGGCGATACATACGTATATAGTATGAATACCAGAGCGGAGATAAGTACCTATATAGTAAACGCAGATAGAGGTGGTACTTTTTATAGAAATATGTCATACTATTGCCCTGGAAAACGTAGGAGAAATGGTGGGGAAGAAGCAGCTTTCGCAAAAGGCAAAATGAGAAAGTAGCTGTGAAATGGGGCGACCAGGGAAGAGAAAGGTAGAAAGATAAAGAGACGGCTATAGAGGAGGGGGGAAATAGAAGTTTGAATATAAAGATGTTACACACGCGATTTCTCTTCAATTATATGTTTTTATGACCCCGAGCAACGCCGGGTAGCCCCGCTAGTCTCTTATATAAAGGGCAGTTGTCTGTATGTATGTATGTCTGTATGTGAAGCTTCTCCTCAAAAACTAAGCGGCGACATGTCAAAAAGTGTATATCTTCAGCACCGTACATATCCTGGGATCATAATATCTCAAAATCGCAAATAACGATTCACTCGCTGACAGTCAACCGGACCACTTTCCGACAAAAGGTAGCAGTTTTTTCGTATTTTATTCGACTTTTTCAACGTTATTATGTACTAAATTTGAAATAATCTAATGTATTTATGTACTAATCCGATAAAAATGCAGAGTCATTGTAAACATCCCATAATCCCTTGCCGGATGTACCCGGTCTTGCCCTAAATTGTGTCCGGTTCTATCAGATCATCCAATAACTTCTGTCCGGATGCATCAATAACAACATAGGAATCCTACGTTAAGAGTGTGTAGTGAAACAAGGGTTGCTCAATCACATCCGCACCTGTCCCATAATCCCTTGCCGGATGTACCCGGTCTTGCCCTAAATTGTGTCCGGTTATATCAGGTCATCATGACGTCAGAGAGTGGCAGTTTTCCTTTCTGTCATTTTTCCCTCTCACACTTTCTTTCTTAATTATTAATAGACGCTAATATTCATCCCCCCTCCCTCCCTGTGGCCGTTCTGTTATCATGATAGGAATTACCTCCTCCTTTCAGGCCAAATTGGGGGGGGGGGTTACGGTATTCGCCGGTGTGAGCATTACCTCCTCCTTTTTTGAGAAGTGTAGAGGTAGGGTAGTATCGGTTCCGTTGTCATGATGCACTGATCCCATGCATTACCTCCTCCTTTTTTGAGAAGGGTAGATGTAGAATAGTATCGGTTCCGTTGTCATGATGTGCTCATCCCATGAATTACCTCCTCCTTTTTTGAGAAGTGTTGAAGTAGGGTCGTATCGGTTCCGTTGTCATGATGCCCTCATCCCATGCATTATCTCCTCCTTTTTTGAGAAGTGTTGAGGTAGGGTCGTATCGGTTCCGTTGTCATGATGCACTATTCCCATGCATTATCTCCTTTTTTGAGAAGTGTTGAGGTAGGGTCGTATCGGTTCCGTTGTCATGATGCCATAATCCCATGCATTATCTCCTCCTTTTTTGAGAAGTATTGAGGTAGGGTCGTATCGGTTCCGTTGTCACGCTGAAAAGGATGGGGGAATGGATAAGAGTTATTTCAGTAGTCCCCAGGAGGCCTCTTTGATTTTACAATACTCGGCGTTGTCCGGGAGAAAAGTGCTCAATGTCCTAGATAGAGTTACTGTAGTGATAGGTTTGGAAAATATTTTAACGCCATCTTCGTTCCCCTTTGGACTATTTGCAGATCAGAAGGAGAGAGGATACCTAAGGGATTTCAGGATTGCTCATGAAGCCTCCTCGATTTTCAAAGTACTCGGCGTTGTCCAGGAAAAAAGTGCTCAATGTCCTAGAAAGAGCTACTGTAGTGATAGATTTGGATAATATTTTAACAGTATCTAC
Source organism: Sepiola atlantica (assembly GCA_963556195.1). Taxonomy (NCBI): domain Eukaryota; kingdom Metazoa; phylum Mollusca; class Cephalopoda; order Sepiida; family Sepiolidae; genus Sepiola; species Sepiola atlantica. Next base: position 28,056,874 of record OY744524.1, on the reverse strand, counting down.
GCTGAAAAGGATTGGGTAATCGATAAGAGTTATTTCAGTAGTGCTCAGGAGGCCTCTTTGATTTTGAAATACTCGGCGTTGTCCGGGATAAAACTGCTCAATATCCTAGATAGAGCTACTGTAGTGATAAGTTTAGAAAATATTTTAACGCCATCTTCGTTCCCCTTTGGACAATTTTGCAGCTAAAAAGGAGGAAGGATACCTAACTGATTTCAGTAGTCCCCAGGAGGCCTGTTTGTTTTTCAAAGTACTCGGCGTTGTCCGGGAAAAAGTACTCAATATCCTAGATAGAGCTACTGTAGTGATAGGTTTGGATAATATTTTAACAGTATCTACGCTTAAAAGGATTGGGTAATCGATAAGAGTTATTTCAGTAGTGCTCAGGAGGCCTCTTTGATTTTGAAATACTCGGCGTTGTCCGGGAGAAAAGTGCTCAATATCCTAGATAGAGCTACTGTAGTGATAGGTTTGGAAAATATTTTAACGCCATCTTCGTTCCCCTTTAAACTATTTCGCAGATCAGAAGGAGAGAGGATACCTAAGTGATTTCAGTAGTCCCCAGGAGGCCTCCTTGATTATCAAAGTACTCGGCGTTGTCCGGGAGAAAAGTGCTCAATGTCCTAAATAGAGCTACTGTAGTGATAGGTTTTGGAAAATATTTTAACGCCATCTTCGTTCCCCTTTGGACTATTTAGCAGATCAGAATGGGGAGAGGATACATAAAGGGATTTCATGGGTGTTCATGAAGCGTCCTCGATTTTCAAAGTACTCGGCGTTGTCCGGGAGAAAAGTGCTCAATATCCTAGATAGAGCTACTGTAGTGATAGGTTTGGAAAATATTTTAACGCCATCTTCGTTCCCCTTTGGACTATTTCGCAGATCAGAAGGAGAGAGGATACCTAAGTGATTTCAGTAGTCCCCAGGAGGCCTCCTTGATTATCAAAGTACTCAGCGTTGTCCGGGAGAAAGGTGCTCAATGTCCTAGATAGAGCTACTGTAGTGATAGGTTTTAGAAAATATTTTAACGCCATCTTCGTTCCCCTTTGGACTATTTAGCAGATCAGAATAAGGAGAGGATACCTAAGGAATTTCATGGGTGTTCATGAAGCCTCCTCGATTTTCAAAGTACTCGGCGTTGTCCGGGAGAAAAGTGCTCAATGTCCTAGATAGAGCTACTGTAGTGATAGGTTTGGAAAATATTTTAACGCCCTCTTCGTTTTCCTTTGGATTATTTCGCAGATCAGAAGGAGAGAGGATACCTAAGAGATTTCAGGAGTGCTCATGAAGCCTCCTCGATTTTCAAAGTACTCGGCGTTGTCCGGGAAAAAAGTGCTCAATGTCCTAGATAGAGCTACTGTAGTGATAGGTTTGGAAAATATTTTAACGCAATCTTCGTTCCCCTTTGGACTATTTCGCAGATCAGAAGGAGAGAGGATACTTAAGGGATTTCAGGAGTGCTCATGAAGCCTCCTCGATTTTCAAATTACTCGGCGTTGTCCGGGAGAAAAGTGCTCAATATCCTAGATAGAGCTAATGTAGTGATAGGTTTGGAAAATATTTTAACGCCATCTTCGTTCCCCTTTGGACTATTTCGCAGATCAGAACGAGAGAGGATACCTAAGTGATTTCAGTAGTCCCCAGGAGGCCTCCTTGATTATCAAAGTACTCGGCGTTGTCCGGGAGAAAAGTGCTCAATGTCCTAGATAGAGCTACTGTAGTGATAGGTTTGGAAAATATTTTAACGCCATCTTCGTTCCCCTTTGGATTATTTCGCAGATCAGAAGGAGAGAGGATACCTAAGGGATTTCAGGAGTGCTCATAAAGCCTCCTCGATTTTCAAAGTACTCGGCGTTGTCCGGGAAAAAAGTGCTCAATGTCCTAGATAGAGCTACTGTAGTGATAGATTTGGATAATATTTTAACAGTATCTACGCTTAAAAGGATTGAATAATCGATAAGAGTTATTTCAGTAGTGCTCAGGAGGCCTCTTTGATTAGGAAATACTCGGCGTTGTCCGGGATAAAACTGCTCAATATCCTAGATAGAGCTACTGTAGTGATAGGTTTGGAAAATATTTTAACGCCATCTTCGTTCCCCTTTGGATTATTTCGCAGATCAGAATGAGAGAGGATACCGAAGTGATTTCAGTAGTCCCCAGGAGGCCTCCTTGATAATCAAAGTACTCGGTGTTGTCCGGGAGAAAAGTGCTCAATGTCCTAGATAGAGCTACTGTAGTGATAAATTTGGAAAATAATTCAACGCCATCTTCGTTCCCCTTTGGACTCTTTCGCAGATCAGAAGGAGAGAGGATACCTTAGGGATTTCAGGAATGCTCATAAAGCCTCCTCGATTTTCAAAGTACTCAGCGTTGTCCGGGAGAAAAGTGCTCAATATCCTAGATAGAGCTACTGTAGTGATAGGTTTAGAAAATATTTTAACGCCATCTTCGTTCCCCTTTGGACAATTTTGCAGCTGAAAAGGAGGGAGGATACCTAACTGATTTCAGTAGTCCCCAGGAGGCCTCTTTGTTTTTCAAAGTACTTGGCGTTGTCTGGGAAAAAATAGCTCAATGTCCTAGATAGAGCTACTGTAGTGATAGGTTTGGATAATATTTTAACAGTATCTACGCTGAAAAGGATTGGGTAATCGATAAGAGTTATTTCAGTAGTGCTCAGGAGGCCTCTTTGATTTTGAAATACTCGGCGTTGTCCGGGAGAAAAGTGCTCAATATCCTAGATAGAGCTACTGTAGTGATAGGTTTGGAAAATATTTTAACGCCATCTTCGTTCCCATTTGGACTATTTCGCAGATTAGAAGGAGAGAGGATACCTAAGTGATTTCAGTAGTCCCCAGGAGGCCTCCTTGATTATCAAATTACTCGGCGTTGTCCGGGAGAAAAGTGCTCAATGTCCTAGATAGAGCTACTGTAGTGATAGGTTTTGGAAAATATTTTAACGCCATCTTCGTTCCCCTTTGGAGTATTTCGCAGATTAGAATGGGGAGAGGATACCTAACGGATTTCATGGGTGTTCATGAAGCCTCCTCGATTTTCAAAGTACTCGGCGTTGTCTGGGGGAAAAGGGCTCAATATCCTAGATAGAGCTACTGTAGTGATAGGTTTGGAAAATATTTTAACGCCATCTTCGTTCCCCTTTGGATTATTTCGCAGATCAGAAGGAGAGAGGATACCGAAGTGATTTCAGTAGTCCCCAGGAGGCCTCCTTGATTATCAAAGTACTCGGCTTGTCCGGGAGAAAAGTGCTCAATGTCCTAGATAGAGCTACTGTAGTGATAGGTTTGGAAAATATTTTAACGCCATCTTTGTTCCCCTTTGGACTATTTCCCAGATCAGAACGAGAGAGGAGACCTAAGGGATTTCAGGAGTGCTCATAAAGCCTCCTCGATTTTCAAAGTACTCGGCGTTGTCCGGGAAAAAAGTGCTCAATGTCCTAGATAGAGCTACTGTAGTGATAGGTTTGGATAATATTTTAACAGTATCTACGCTGAAAAGGATTGGGTAATCGATAAGAGTTATTTCAGTAGTGCTCATGAGGCCTCTTTGATTTTGAAATACTCGGCGTTGTCCGGGAGAAAAGTGCTCAATATCCTAGATAGAGCTACTGTAGTGATAGGTTTGGAAAATATTTTAACGCCATTTTCGTTCCCCTTTGGACTATTTCGCAGATCAGAACGAGAGAGGATACCTACGTGATTTCAGTAGTCCCCAGGAGGCCTCCTTGATTATCAAAGTACCCGGCGTTGTCCGGGAGAAAAGTGCTCAATTTCCTAGATAGAGCTACTGTAGTGATAGGTTTGGAAAATATTTTAACGCCATCTTCGTTCCCCTTTGGACTATTTCGCAGATCAGAAGGAGAGAGGATACCTAAGAGATTTCAGGAGTGCTCATGAAGCCTCCTCGATTTTCAAAGTACTCGGCGTTGTCCGGGAGAAAAGTGCTCAATATCCTAGATAGAGCTACTGTAGTGATAGGTTTAGAAAATATTTTAACGCCATCTTCGTTCCCCTTTGGACAATTTTGCAGCTGAAAAGGAGGGAGAATACCTAAGTGATTTCAGTAGTCCCCAGGAGGCCTCTTTGTTTTTCAAAGTACTCGGCGTTGTCCGGGAAAAAAGTGCTCAATGTTAGAGATAGAGCTACTGTAGTGATAGGTTTGGATAATATTTTAACAGTATCTACGCTGAAAAGGATTGGGTAATCGATAAGAGTTATTTCAGTAGTGCTCATGAGGCCTCTTTGATTTTGAAATACTCGGCGTTGTCCGGGAGAAAAGTGCTCAATATCCTAGATAGAGCTACTGTAGTGATAGGTTTGGAAAATATTTTAACGCCATTTTCGTTCCCCTTTGGACTATTTCGCAGATCAGAACGAGAGAGCATACCTAAGTGATTTCAGTAGTCCCCAGGAGGCCTCCTTGATTATCAAAGTACTCGGCGTTGTCCGGGAGAAAAGTGCTCAATGTCCTAAATAGAGCTACTGTAGTGATAGGTTTTGGAAAATATTTTAACGCCATCTTCGTTCCCCTTTGGAGTATTTCGCAGATCAGAATGGGGATAGGATACATAAGGGATTTCATGGGTGTTCATGAAGCCTCCTCGATTTTCAAAGTACTCGGCGTTGTCCGGGAGAAAAGTGCTCAATATCCTAGATAGAGCTACTGTAGTGATAGGTTTGGAAAATATTTTAACGCCATCTTCGTTCCCCTTTGGATTATTTCGCAGATCAGAAGGAGAGAGGATACCGAATTGATTTCCGTAGTCCCCAGGAGGCCTCCTTGATTATCAAAGTACTCGGCTTGTCCGGGAGAAAAGTGCTCAATGTCCTAGATAGAGCTACTGTAGTGATAGGTTTGGAAAATATTTTAACGCCATCTTCGTTCCCCTTTGGACTATTTCGCAGATCAGAAGGAGAGAGGATACCTAAGGGATTTCAGGAGTGCTCATAAAGCCTCCTCGATTTTCAAAGTACTCGGCGTTGTCCGGGAGAAAAGTGCTCAATGTCCTAGATAGAGCTACTGTAGTGATAGGTTTGGATAATATTTTAACAGCATCTACGCTGAAAAGGATGGGGTAATCGATAAGAGTTATTTCAGTAGTGCTCAGGAGGCCTCTTTGATTTTGAAATACTCGGCGTTGTCCGGGAGAAAAGTGCTCAATATCCTAGATAGAGCTACTGTAGTGATAGGTTTGGAAAATATTTTAACGCCATCTTCGTTCCCCTTTGGACTATTTCGCAGATCAGAAGGAGAGAGGATACCTAAGTGATTTCAGTAGTCCCCAGGAAACCTCCTTGATTTTGAAATACTCGGCGTTGTCCGGGAGAAAAGTGCTCAATATCCTAGATAGAGCTACTGTAGTGATAGGTTTGGAAAATATTTTAACGCCATCTTCGTTCCCCTTTGGACTACTTCGCAGATCAGAAGAGGAGAGGATACCTAAGTGATTTCAGTAGTCCCCAGGAGGCCTCCTTGATTATCAAAGTACTCGGCGTTGTCCGGGAGAAAAGTGCTCAATGTCCTAGATAGAGCTACTGTAGTGATAGGTTTGGAAAATATTTTAACGCCATCTTCGTTCCCCTTTGGACTATTTCGCAGATCAGAAGGAGAGAGGATACCTAAGGGATTTCAGGAGTGCTCATGAAGCCTCCTCGATTGTCAAAGTACTCGGCGTTGTCTGGGAGAAAAGTGCTCAATATCCTAGATAGAGCTACTGTAGTGATAGGTTTAGAAAATATTTTAACGCCATCTTCATTCCCCTTTGGACAATTTTGCAGCTGAAAAGGAGGGAGGATACCTAACTGATTTCCGTAGTCCCCAGGAGGCTTCTTTGTTTTTCAATGTACTCGGCGTTGTCCGGGAAAAAAGTGCTCAATGTCCTAGATAGAGCTACTGTAGTGATAGGTTTGGATAATATTTTAACAGCATCTACGCTGAAAAGGATTGGGTAATCGATAAGATTTATTTCAGTAGTGCTCAGGAGGCCTCTTTGATTTTGAAATACTGTGCGTTGTCGGGGAGAAAAGTGCTCAATATCCTAGATAGAGTAACTGTAGTGATAGGTTTGGAAAATATTTTAACGCCATCTTCGTTCCCCTTTGGACTATTTCGCAGATCAGAAGGAGAGAGGATACCTAAGTGATTTCAGTAGTCCCCTAGGAGGCCTCCTGGATTATCAAAGTACTCGGCGTTGTCCGGGAGAAAGGTGCTCAATGTCCTAGATAGAGCTACTGTAGTGATAGGTTTTGGAAAATATTTTAACGCCATCTTCGTTCCCCTTTGGACTATTTCGCAGATCAGAATGGGGAGAGGATACCTAAGGAATTTCATGGGTGTTCATGAAGCCTCCTCGATTTTCAAAGTACTCGGCGTTGTCCGGGAGAAAAGTGCTCAATATCCTAGATAGAGCTACTGTAGTGATAGGTTTGGAAAATATTTTAACGCCATCTTCGTTCCCCTTTGGACTATTTCGCAGATCAGAAGGAGAGAGGATACCTAAGTGATTTCAGTAGTCCCCTAGGAGGCCTCCTGGATTATCAAAGTACTCGGCGTTGTCCGGGAGAAAGGTGCTCAATGTCCTAGATAGAGCTACTGTAGTGATAGGTTTTGGAAAATATTTTAACGCCATCTTCGTTCCCCTTTGGACTATTTCGCAGATTAGAATGGGGAGAAGATACCTAAGGAATTTCATGGGTGTTCATGAAGCCTCCTCGTTTTTAAAAGTACTCGGCGTTGTCTGGGAGAAAAGTGCTCAATATCCTAGATAGAGCTACATTAGTGATAGGTTTGGAAAATATTTTAACGCTATCTTCGTTCCCCTTTGGATTATTTCGCAGATCAGAAGGAGAGAGGATACCGAAGTGATTTCAGTAGTCCCCAGGAGGCCTCCTTGATTATCAAAGTACTCGGCGTTGTCCGGGAGAAAAGTGCTCAATGTCCTAGATAGAGCTACTGTAGTGATAGGTTTGGAAAATATTTTAACGCCATCTTTGTTCCCCTTTTGACTATTTCGCAGATCAGAAGGAGAGAGGATACCTAAGTGATTTCAGTAGTGCTCATGAGGCCTCCTTGATTTTCAAAGTACTCGGCGTTGTCCGGGAGAAAAGTGCCCAATATCCTAGATAGAGCTATGATAAAGACTATCATGAGAGGATTGAAAATGATGAAGACTATCATGAGAGGATTGAAAATGATGAAGACTATCATGAGAGGATTGAAAATGATGAAGACTATCATGAGGGGATTGAAAATGATGAAGACTATAATGAGGGGATTGAAAATGATGTACACTATCATGAGGGGATTGAAAATGATGAAGACTATCATGAGGGGATTGAAAATGATGAAGACTATCATTAAGGCAAAATTTAAAAGTAGCGATCAGGGTAGAGAAAAGTAGAAAGATAAAGAGACAGCTATAGAGAGAGAAGGAGAGAAATAGAAGTTTTAATATAAAGATGTTACACACGCAATTTTTCTTCAATTATGTTTTTATGACCCCGAGCAACGCCGGGTAGCCCCGCTAGTCTATAATAAAAGGTAGTTGATAAAAAATACACATATATCTGGTAAGTTCGTGGGAAATCAAAAGATACATGCATGACTTGCCAATTAAATGCTTCCCTGGCAAACAGAAACAAATAAACAAGTCTTGTCTAATGGAGAAAAAAACTATACCGAAATAATTGTAAATATAAATTTAATTTCAATAAAATATAATGATATAAAGAAGAACATATATAGAAAGAAAGAAAAACTAAGAAAGGAAAACAAGAGAAAAAGAGAAAAAATATATAATAGCAGAAAGAACAAAAAAGAGTACGAAAAGTGAAGGGAGAGAAATCAGATAGTTGTTAAAATAAAGTGATAAGATAGATATAAAATTAAAATGGTGTGTGGGTGTGTGATCAAAATAGCTTATTTTTAAACATCCATTGAGTAAGGAAAACAATCGTTATTTTTTATATTTATTGTCTGAATACTTTATAAAGTAATAAATATTTTATTCAATCCAATTTTTATTTTCATCATTCATTTTCTTATATTCCTGCTCTATCTAGTATATCGAGCATTAACTTATCACTCTGGCCTGGGAACATATTATAGTGAACGAACATATATTACATAAAGAAGGAGATAATTTCTAAGAGAATGGTATAATGACGAACGCCTCCCCCCACCCAATAAAATGAGAAGATGATATCATGACAATAGACCAAATAGTAGACTGACCCTCTGGGCCACTACTAAACGCTAGAATAAATATATACTATACTGACCCCCCAAAGAAAAAGTAATAGCTGGAAGGACCGCCCCATAAAAGTGCTAGGTAGTGCATGTATGTATGGTGTCATGACCACATAACAGATGCTTCACTACCCCTGACTGGCACCACAAAAATGAGAAGGAATTCCCTGGGAAGATGGTCACATGACCACAGAACATATACTATATTACCCCATCCCTAAAGAAAATCATACTACCTGGGAGCATTACACCCACCTCCTTAACAATGAGGAAGTAATTTCTAGGAGGATGCTCTCATGGATACACAACCGATACTACACTATCCACCCCAATTAAAAGATAATACAATAATATATTACATCTGTTTTTTATGAATTTTAAAATGTCTAGCAATAAAAACATTTGTTCATGGTTCCTTGCCTTTTTGACGAAGATCAATGTGTCACGAGAAATATATTTATGTATGATATTTTTATTATTTTTTAATCTACTTGATAATTATGGTGTATCTGGTTGCAATATCATAGATTGATATTTTAATTCTTATTCTTATTCTTATTCTTATTCTTATTCTTGTTCTTGTTCTTATTCTTATTCTTATTCTTATTCTTATTCTTATTTTTCTTCTTCTTCTTCTTCTTCTTCTTCTGGTTTGGTAGTTTGGTAGTTTTGTTTTACGGCATATCAACCCTTTTTGGGTTATTTAATGCCGAATCTGGTCATTATAGTGAAAGTTTTTATACTTCAAGTTCTTTATATCTTCAAATGTTTAATTAGGGTTTTTGGTTTGGTAGTTTTGTTTTACGGCATATCAACCCTTTTTGGGTTATTTAATGCCGAATCTGGTCTTGTTTTCTTCTCTGTTTTGTTTCTTTCCCCTTTTAATATCTGTTTCTATTTAACCCATAGTTGGGACCCTAACAGGTACTACCACTCTGGGTCAGGGTGGACCTGGGAGTAATGGTAATTAAGAGGAGGCTCCACATTCCCCAAAGTCCGTAAGCCGGATCTCACCATCGGATGTAGTTTAAGGTCATATCCAGGACCGGGAGTAGGGTAGGAAAAATAAAAATAAAAAAGGGGAGGGAGAAAGGGAGAGGGGCTGTTGTTTTTGTTTTTGGTTTTGTAGAACATAATTAAGTTTTACAAACAAAAAAAAAAACAAAAAAAAAACAAACGTCAATGTAGGTGAATTTCGTCTCAGGAGCCACAGGGCAGCATGATCTGGTATCACCAGGCTTCTTCTTCTTCTTCTTCTTCTTCTTCTTCTTATTATTATTATTATTATTATTATTATTATTATTATTATTATTATTATTATTATTATTATTATTATTATTATTATTATTTATATAAGAGTGGTTTTATGCGGGCTAAGGAGTGTTTACTTTGCTTATCTCCTTCTGACAAATACCATAAGTTCCGTTTCACTATTTACTATTAAAAAAACAACTGATTTTTTAATAAGAAATAAACCAGCGTTAGATAACAGTTAACTTAAGGATAGTGATGTTGTGTATGCATTCAAATGCCCAATACAAGAATGGGTCTCCAAAACAATACATATATCGGTATACACGAACTAGTATCTCTCGCTGCCATACATGTCACTTATCCCCCCCATGGCTCGATTTACCAACATCTGGCAGAACATGACACCCCAAAAAGATTTCAGAAACATATTACTACGTTCGTGCTCTCAAATTGCAACCTGCGCCTCTTCATAATCGAAGCTTTACTCATTCGATCAAACAAGATCTATATGATAAAAAGAGGGTATACTAAAATGATTTTAATAAAAATATAAGAAAATAATATGTGTATGTATATACGCATATATATATATATATATATATATATATATATATATATATATATATTTGTAAGGGTATCGCCAACTGCTCATTAGGTAAACACTTATTCGAGCTCCGGCAATTGCAATGTTTACATTGAGATACAACTTACATTCAGTCAGTGTCGCATGATGGCGTAGGGGTTAACATCGCCGACTGTCAGCTCGATGGTTGCGTTTCGATCCCGGCTTGAGACACTAACTGGTCTAGCCGCACTGATGAGCTGTGAAACAGTCTGTATATGGATGACTATATACATATATATATATATATATATATATATATATATATATATATATATATATATATATATGTGTGTGTGTGTGTGTATATATGCTATCATATAAATATATGATATGCAAACTAACATATCAGGCTAATCTAAACAAGTAGAGTTTTATAGTGTTACACATATGGACTCTGTTACATGTTCAAAGGAATTGGCTACAAAACTACTCCAAATACAACAAACTATGAATGTGTAAATTCAGTCAAATCGAGGTCAGTTTTTGAACATTTTTAATTTAAGAGAGTTGAACCCCAATGAAAAAGGTATTTTATATGGTTTAAATGTGCTACCATTGTGAAACTCGGTACAATTCCATGCAGTTTGATTGCATTTTAATTCAATTAAAATTGCTGGCAAATCCATTATCAGTTTCTAATTTAGTAGTCTCTATGGACCTCTTTATAATAAATTAATATACTCGTATATGCATACTATGTGACCCGTGAGCCGTTAGGTCAATGTGTGTACATTGTATATCTGTTTATATATTTGAACATTTAAAAGTACATTTATAGTTTATGGAACATACGTAAGTGTAAGGAAACTATATACCAATGTAAAAAAGAAATATTTATTATTTATTTCATACGTTTCAAGATATTAACAAAAAAATGTACAATTCTAACAGACTGAAATAACACCTACATATCTATAACTCTAATTTTCACTCAATGAAAACATGTCAGAGTACATTGTGATGCCATAATATGCGTTCTCTTTATCAGCTTTGTTTTCTTTTCCTTTTAATGTTTTACTTTTCTACCTCTTTCCATCTCTCCTTCTCCTTTTTACTCTCTAGCCTTCTTCTTTTTCTTCTATATCGCTTTTAATTATTTAAATAATTTAAATTCTCCCACCACTTCTTTTATCTCTGTCTTTTTATTCTCGTTATCTACCGTTATTCCCAACATTTAAGCAATTAATGAACAATTTCAAAGGAATTGAGAATACACTGTAACTTCACATATATATCTTTCCTTTCATTCCTATCTTTCCCTATTAGACTTCTATGTCTTAAACGTTCCCTCTTTTTACACTCTTCTATGCTAACTTTCCTCGTCCTCTCTCATGGCATCTCTTCATATCTCCTTGGCGTATTTTCTTTTTATTATTAACATCGTTCAATTTCTCCCACTTCTCTCATCATTTGCCCTTTTTCAAATGTCATCCGCTTTCACTCCCACAATACAGATACACATGATAACAAGTAAACACATATGATTTTCAGAATGGTGGGGTGTATATATTATTCAATAATTGTTTTTATATCGACAGACACGCATGTTTTGTCTGTGTTAAGCCTTATCAGTGTGGCCGCAGAGTACTAACCTCAAATGATATGATATTTATGATAACAAGTAAACACATATGATTTTCAGAATGTTGGGGTGTATATATTATTCAATAAGTATTTTTATATCCACAGACACGCATGTTTTGTCTGTGTTAAGCCTTATCAGTGTGGCCGCAGAGTACTAACTTCAGAATATATGATATTTATGAATATTTATAATAGAAATTGTAACCAAATAATGATGCAATTTTAAAATGAATAAAATAATTCATTACTATTTTGTTTTTTTAATCAGCTTTCGATATAAAATATCTTCTTTGGAGCAACACTTTTGTTTTCCTTTTTCTCATTTTTTTGGTATTAACCCTTCGGGGTCTGACCTTCCCGTTAGGATAGAAAATGTAGGTAAATGTGTAAGCCAATTCTTGGCGATGTGTTATGCGCTCGTATTGCTTTTAGTACAAGCAGACGTCTAACGTGTCAGGCTATGAAGCGGATAATAGAAAGTGGAGCGTCGGTTTTCTTTCGGCTGTCTCATAACTCGCGTTGACCTTAATTTGTCTTGTTTTCCTTACATTCCATGAGCGATGTTTCTACCAAAGAGAGAATGATCGCTAATTTTGGGGTCGGAATCTAGCCATCTAGCACTTATCGTTGGTTAATTTTTGACATTTCAGTAGTATTTATAAGTGATGTATGCAATTATGTTAAAGAACAATTAACGACATTGTTTAATTCCGGGGTAAAAGTTTAATATATATATATATACACACACATATATATATATATATATATATATATATATATATATATATATATATATATATATATATATATATATATATAATAGATTTCACAGAGAGAGAGAGAGAGAGAGAGAGAGAGAGAGAGAGTGAGAGAGAGAGATATTTCTAATCCCAAGACAACTGGACATTAATCGATGACTTGTAAACTGTCTGTAAGGGTAAAGATGGGTCTGATGACATCAAGAATGTAACTATATATTTCACGCCTGTTTTTGTGAATTTTCAGCAGTAGAAATTTACTTATATATGTTATAAGTCTGCATATGCGGCCTCTATTTAGAATCCACAGATTTGTAACTGTTACTAAAATTACGAGAGACCAGAATGATTCTGTATTGTTTTCAGTTGGGGTGTTTCTGTGAATTGCATATATTGTTGATTGTCTGTCTCTGTTTACATATATATATATATATATATATATATATATATATATATATATATATATATATATATGATTTTTACCATTTATTTTTACATTTATTTTTAATTTTAATTTGTATTTCCAGAATAACATGTTTCGTCTCATTAAGACTCATCAGTGTGGCTTCATACCGTCGACATTTTGAATCTTCGTCTTTTGTCATCATTTACTTGTAAAGACTAAGGTCCTAGCTACATCGACCAGCAAGACAACTGCGTTTATGAGAAAAATATATCATAGCTATTCAACGATATTAAGTCTCCAAGAAGAATACATTCAAGCGAATGACTCTTGCATGATTGCTGCACCCAAATCATTTTTAAATTATTTATGTTGACATTAATATGTTATATCTACAGACACGTGTTTCTTCTTATATATTCAATTATTTTATGAAATATATTTTAATATCCACATACATATATCTTTCGTCTTAACCAAGATTCCTCATTGTGGTTATATATAATTGTTCCGCCAATCGCATGATTCGAACGCACGTATCGAAAAGGCCGTTTTACGAGCTATATAAAAAAGATAACGAAATCTTATTATTTTTTTTATTAATATATAGTAACCTTCGAGAGTTTCCCTCTTCGCAAGAGAGAGAATTATATACATATGTATGTGTTTATATTTCACAACTAAAATCCTTATGCATTAATCCTATTTTACTTTTGAAAAGTTTCTATTAATCTGGCTTTTTATATCTTATTTTCCATATTCAATTATTTTCGGCATTGCCTGGGTAAATTCTACTCGCCTATTACACTCCTGAGTTCTATTAAACTGCACACCCTTAGTAAAATCTTATCTGCATTTCAAGTGTGTTTGACATCCAATCCCTGACTCGTGAGTTCATAGCAGACACATAGGCTGACAGATGGACATTAACTTTTATTTATGACATTCTTTATTAAAAATTAATGGAAAAATCTGATGTAACAATTATTCGAAACGGATATTTTCTTTTTTTTTGTTTCTTGTGTTTGTTTGATCTTTGGCGACTTTCAAGGTTAATCTCACATCGACTCTGTCACAAGGGAATGTAATGCGAGTGGTCCCGCCAAACAAATAGACGAAAGTACGCAGAATTTGTGACTTAACTCGATTCTGATACGGTTACTCTCTATCCTAATATATGAGTTTTTGATATGCGTATATGCAGATATATATCTCTTTATAGACATATTATATATATATATATATATATATATATATATATATATATACTGACTACGTTGGCAAGATACCCAAAGATTATAAATTAGAATACCCCAATACATACCATGTGATATTTGTTTACACAAGATTTCGAGATTATACGGTAACTTTCAAGCACAGGAATCAGTCATCGGTAATCATCTGGTTAGTACAAATAGTTGTTCTGACAAGTATTCCGATGGATGGTTTTCTGTTTTACACAGTGGCAGGTCGAACTATATTATTGAGGCGTTAGTTATTAACAATTCTCGATATAGTCTGTGTAGAGGAAAGATTTTGAAGCATCAGTTGGAGATTTTTAATGATTCAAATCCACCATAACGTTGAGACAGCTACGTTTTTTTGTTATTTTTTTTCTTCTCTCAATCGGTTTCTCCAACTTAAACAAGTTTCCCCTCATATCCCATACGAATTTCTTAGTTTTGATTCATCATTCTGACGTTTTCTCTAAGAGGGTCAGACGATAAGGCCTTAAGGAACAGTTTCATTGATTAACAATGTTTCCTCTTACATTTATCCTACGATATTGTTGTACGCGAAATTTACTTACTTACACACACACCAGTTATCATAGGAGCCACTGGACTCATGAAGAAGAACTTGAAAACGTATTTAGCAAGTATACCTGGTGAACCAAGTGCAAGAGAAATCCAAACAACTGCACTCAAGGGAACAGCCAGAATCCTGAAAAGAGCTCTCGGTTGGAGTCTGTAAATAGCGGGTGCTCGTATGGCATTTGGAAGAATGCCCCGTCCCCAGCAAATGAATGAAAAAAAAAAAGAGAAACACACACACACACACATATATATATATATATATATATATATATATATATATATATATATATATATATATATATATATATCGTACTGATTGGCAAGAAGCAACACTCCGTTGAACCTTTTGTTGCATAACGAGGCCCTTATTGTTTTTCTTGCGTCTCGGTTTCTCGGCGATGGAGCCTATAAAAGTAGGGTAGGAGTAAATCTGCGTCAAGAAAGTGAGCTGAGATCTTTTATAGGAAAACCACCTTATGGAATAACATTACTTAAACGCAATTCAATATATATTAGTTTTTTTTTATTTAGAAAGAAGGTTTTCAAATTTGATTTTTGTTCTCCGACACCAATCGGTATCTATATCGCTTCTCTTACACCCAACGACCAATTGTTTGTGATGGTCCATCCCACCGCATGACCAAATGTCTTACGGTCTCTCCAATATATTTTATGCTATATAATTAATCTAATCTACAAGTCGCAAATCATTTTTCGTCAAATAAATATAGCTGTGATACATATTTGTCCATAGCAATTATTTTTTTATGTTATTGTTTAGCTGTTTATTTTTTGGCGTTTTGCTGATATGTCAATTGTATATTAATAAGCTCGTTTTTCTTTGCAATTATTTTTTTCAATTTTGCATAGAGGGTGACATATGCTTCACTTGTATCCATTAGGCGAATACCGAATTCATAGATACTTTCAAAATATGCACCCGTAGTTCGAACACATCTACTAGTATTAAATACAGTTTACAATTGTGAAAATAAATAAGAGAATATAAGCTATACATATTTAAGAACTGTGATGTAGTATTGTTTACAGACACGCATACAACATGTATATTGTACTATTCTTATTCTTTATTGATTTTAATAATGTGTTGTTTAAGTACAACTTCATGCATAAATATTATTTAAATATGCTTGTTAAAAAGTTAGGCAAAGTAACAAATATTTCAAATTTGCTACATGATAAAAGATAGAGAGTCATTGACAGTTTACCTTTTTTAACTTTTCTGCCATAGGAAGGCTGACCACTAACTCTGTATTCGGAACTTAATCAACAGTCTCCTCCCTCTTTGCTTCTATGTCTGGCTTTCATCAAAAAGCTAACAAGTGAGGATAAATGCTGATTCATTTTTTCTTCATATCCGTTTTACATTTGAAAGCTTGTTCATCTATAGGTGTAATTGGGATGTTTATAAATGCATATACATACACCCATGCATGTGGCGACACCAGCTTCGGCTGGTACCGCATAGAATTATCGTGAAGCGTGAAGGAGGATAAAAAGACCGACAAAGGCGAGCAACAACCAGACCTTAACTAGAAGGGTGCGGAGAGTACAAAACACTTGTGGAGGTTTATTGCAACATAACTTCTGGAGAAGACCAACAGTCGTCACTAGCAAGAAATCAAGGTGCACACCTGGTGTGATAACGCAAAGAGATTTGCAATTTTATTCGAAAGAGTGCTGAGAATCTGGAGAGGTTTTGTCACCGGACTCAGTATAACCACTTGTTATTGTCAGTGAGTAATCAGTGATAAGGAACTTTGTGAAAACTCTTGATTTGTAATGAGTAAATAATAATAATAATAATAATAATAATAACACTAACACTAATACTACTACTACTACTACTACTATTACTACTACTACTACCAATAATAATAATGATAATGATAATGATAATAATAATATTAAAATGATAATAATAATAATGATAATAATTATAATAATAATAATAATGATTATAAAATAATAATAATGATAATAATAATGATAATAATAATAATAATAATAATAATATTAATAATACTAATAATAATAATAATAATCATGATAACAATAATAAAATAAGAATAAGAATAAGAATAATAATGATAATAATAATAAGTATAATAATGATAATGATAATAATAATAATAATAATAATAATAATAATAATAATAATAATAATATTAATAATAATAATAATAATAATAATAATAATGATGATGATGATGATAATAAAATAGCTGATTTAAATGTGAGGCAAGCTAAAACATCACTTTGTAAAGTAGTATTGAATATTGAAAAGTCCAATCTTTAATATTTATGAATAAAAGTAGAATTACAATAGAAAACGTTTGTATTATTCACAATTGTTTTATCGTCTGGTACTATTTACTATTTGAACTTCCCTCATCATTTTACTGGCCAATCAAAATGAAGGATTTATTTCGTCTGAGGCGAATGAAAACACATTACTGTGTAAACGCGTAATGAATACTGAAAAATAGTATGTTGTCTATTAATGCAATTAAAATATAAATAATTGTTTAATTTATATTATCCTCGATTATTTCATCGTTTTGTGTTTCTTTCCATTTTAACTTCCCTCATTCTTTCACTGGGCAAATGAGACGTGATATTCGGCTTTTTAAGCTAGTTAACCCATACACCCCCCAAACACACACACACACCCCCCCACACACACACATATATATATATATATATATATATATGTATGCATACATATATATATATACATATATATATATATATATATATATATATGCATACATATATGTGTGTGTATTAAGAGTGTTTTAAAACTATAAGTGGCATGATATGATAAGTATATATATATATATATATATATATATATATATATATATATATATATATATATATATATACATATCTTCCTGACGTCAGTGTGATGTGTCTAATTAACATTGTAGTTTTGTTTACATTTAATCTAATTTGGGTTTTGCTTTTCAAAGGATACATATTATTTTTCCTCTTGTTTTCTTTCATTAATAATATTTTCACAAAAGGCCTGGAGATGAAACAAATTTCGTTCGAACAATAACAAAAACTATTTCCGTCAGAACATTGTTCTTTGTTATCACGTGTTTTTGTTGTTTACATCTGATAAATATTAATTATATCATGAAATAAAAACACAATTATTAGACAATATTTATATTTCTTGTTTTTTTTAAAATTTTTTGTTGTTGTTCGGTTTCGTTCTGGAACTCATTCGACCAACATTTCGATGATGTTATTATTAATATGAAACATGGTTTTACTATGTAAGTGACGTAAAGGATATTTTGTTAAAATAAATATATCGACACTTTTAAGAAACATGTGTGAATGTGTGTTTCAGAAGGAAAAGGGGAAAGGGAAAGAGATGAGGGAGGGTGAGAAGTTCGGTGGTTCAATTGTTACAGGCGCGGACAGTGAGGTCGGCATGCTAGTTTAACGTTGTGTCGGATCTACTGCATTAATTTCACTAATAAACTTTGATAACTTATAAAGTTATATATGTTTCTACCTATCTTCCTTGGTCCTTTTGGCTAAGATCAAAGTGTAGTATCTGTTCCGATAGATACTGCAGCCCATAGACTGGTATTGTCTTGGCCTTCGGGGCTTGCCGGTCTATGGGATTGTCCTGTGCAGTTCTAGGAGGTCCACCCTCCCAGGCTTTGCCTCCCCTCTTTGGGGAGGAGTAAGTTTATTGCTTACTGTCTGAGGCGCCCCTACCGGGGAATGCCGACGGGGCTGCCCAGGCAATTTTTAAATGGCCAGAGTGCTCACCTCTCGAGCGCTGGCTTTTCAAACCCCACTTTCTCGACCCGATCTTGGGTCACATCTTACTTGTGGGAGTAAGATAAAACTGGCCTTGTGCCTAACTCCTGGGGAGGAGTAAATTAAACCCATCTTCCTTGGTCTTTTGGCTAAGATCAAAGTGTAGTATCTGTTCCGACTGTCCTGTGCAGTTCTGGGAGTGTAACCCCCTCCCAGGCCTTGCCTCCCCTCTTTGGGGAGGAGTAAGTTTATTGCTTACTGTCTGAGGCGCCCTGCCCAGGCAATTTTTTAAGAAACTCCGTACTCTTCCTCTAGAGTACAAATTCCCACCTTCCGACCTTGTGTCACATTCTACTTTGTGGGACGTAGATAAATAGGAGTAGGGTATACTAGGTCCTCAAGTTTTGTCTCGCAACAAATCTATGAGAAGAACCACTCTGAGAAAATAAAGTTTTTCCCCCGCTTATCCCGGCATTGTTCAGTCGTCATGGAATTTTCTTGCCACCGCACTAAAGCAATGCACCTTAGAGATTGTACAACCCTTACCTGTAGACTATAAACATTCCCACAGTATTTTCAATTTCATTTAAGTACACATACTCATTGGAATGTCGAATAAAATATGTGTAATTAAAATTTAAAACGTTCACATTCAAATGTCGAATATAAAACTCAAATCAGAACAATAATTGGATATTTAATTACATTTTTTTAATTCGAAATAAAAAAGGTTAATATCAAATTAAATGTGCACATTCGAATTGATGATATACGCAAAATAAATATTATTTGAACATCGATTTTTGTCAAATTTACTTCCGCGTTTACATTGAAATTTTGATTATTAAATTTGAGAATAAACTTGTTTAATTTGAATTCAGGATTTTAAATTTGAAATTCAAATTCATTGTAATTAATTTAGCGTAAATCAGTGTAGACAATATCTCTAAAGACAAGGCCGTCATATAAGCCCAAGAGGGAATAGATAATATAGAAATATCGATGAGAATTAGAAATTCAAAACATTTATTCAAACAGATACAATTCGCTAAATTATAGATCATATCAATAAGGCACTAAATTCCTAATCGATACTTATCAATATACTAAAATAAAATATTAACTACTCAACAAATCGAAATAAGAATCGCTGTTGGCCTTTTGGCTAAGATCAAAGTGTAGTATCTGTTCCGATGGATACTGCACCCCCATAGACTGGTATTGTCTTAGCCTTCGGGGCTTGATTTTCGCCGGTCTATGGGTTTGTCCTGTGCAGTTATAGGAGGTGCATTCTCCCAGGCTTCGCCTCCCCTCTTTGGGGAGGTGTAAGTTTATTGCTTACTGCCTGAGGCGCCCCTACCGGGGAATGCCGACGGGGCTGCCCAGGCAATTTTTAAACCCGACTTTCCCGATCCGACCTTGGGTCACATCTTACTTGTGGGAGTAAGATAAAAACTGGCCTTGTGCCTAACTCCTGGAGAGGAGTAAATCAATACTCAACAAATCGAATTGATCAATGAAATATGTGCGTACTTATGGCGTACTCATAACTGATAATCCCGTAGTAATCGTTATATAAAATGTATTGGATAGTTGCTGTTGATTCTAATAAATGAAACACACTCATAGTTTCAAATACTTAGTTTTTCGATTACGAAGAAAGGGATAATCGGTTCCAGATTATAAAAAGTGAGGCATTCAAATGTTCAGCTGTTGAGACTCCTCCCAATGTGTTCTCCTCACGACTCCAGTGCTTCGAGCACAATTGAATTAACCGGGGAATTATTCCCTCTGTAAAGGGAATAGAATGGTATTGCCAAAAAATTCAGCAAGCGTTTATTCATGAATAAACAGACTTTAATGATAATAAAAAGCAATAGGGTCATTCAAGGATTTAAAAAAATAAATAGTTCTGATTTTGCTTAAACATACTTAAAAAAATATGAGTAGAATCAGAAAATATAA
>OY744524.1:28026402-28031402 GCA_963556195.1 Sepiola atlantica | reverse complement strand
CTCAGAAATCAACACTTGATCTCAATATGAGATACATAGATATTTTGAATAGTCTATTAAAGTTATCATTTACATGTCAAACGTTGAGTTAGTAAAGAAGTTAAGAAAATTAATTTTCTCTCTCCCCAATCGACACGTTAACTATAGTATATTTTTTCTTGTGGTGTTTTTGTCTTATCGGATTCCAGGACAAGAATCAATCTAGTCTGGTTGAGTATCTAGTTCCGTGCTTTTACTTGAGGTTACATGATTTTGAAAAGGTGTTTCGCATATAAATTTAACGCAAAATGATCCTAGTTTCCGGACCCTACTCGCTGTATATGATAGTTAACGATTTTTAAGAAGGGTCCATGCTTAAATGTTTTTTTTTATAAATTACTTTTCATCATAAAAAAGTAGTTACTATTGACAAAGTATAATTTTTATCAAACTATAAACCCAAGTGTCAATTTCCCCTACCAACAAAATATCTCTAACCCTCTAACTAAAGTAGTAGGGTTAACGAATGTTTTTTTTTTTTTGGGGGGGGAGGCTTTCCACTCGGACCGATTATAAGTGAACAATAAGTCCGAGTGGAAAGCATTTCCTAAAAAAAAACATCCATTAACACTACTACTAACCGAACTCCAAGTGGCAAACACCCTAAAAACACCGTTTTAAATTTACCACTAATCCTAGTGTTAAAAAAACCTTAATTAGCACGTGACCTAAGGCCAAGTGCCCCCATCCCAAACAAAAACCCTTATAAAACTAAGCGGAATAGCCTAAAAATCTAGAAATCCTACACCTACAAAGAAAACGCTCATTGTTTAATTGCCCTATAAGGGTAGAATGGATGGCCCAAGTGTTAGGGATCATTACACCTAACACGTATATGTAAAATGTATCCCCACTCAAAACTCTAAATTAGTGAAATGTATCCCCACTCAAAACTCTGAAATAATTATATAATTTATTTTTATTTTTTCGAAGATTTCAGGGTTGTGTTCCCACGTAATGTTTTTTGGTAGGGATTTAGTGGATCATGTACATGTCGATGTATGATAGAAACTGTGTTAATGATTACGCGCCCGACAACTATTTACAACCTCGAGTCGCCACGTGTGTATGTATATATATATGGTTCCGAAACCATACAAAACGTTGTTTTTTTTAAAATTTGTTTCATATAAAATTATTTTCTCTTTTTTTTTTTCTATTTCATCTTATATAAAGTTTTCCCCATATTATTCATTATTCATTTTGTAGTGTGGCACCATTTTGTCTCTTCATATATATATATATATATATATATATATATATTTGTATTATTTTTCTATTCATACAGACATGTGCATGCTCTGCTAGACTGGGATGTCGATGTTATTGATCAACGGCTGTTAGAAGCTGGCATCTCATAAGGGTGAATAAGAAGCTGATCTTTTCCTTAGGTCATATTTGGAAAGAACCGGTCGGATACTTTTTATACAGGGCTCGTATATATATATATATATATATATATATATATATATATATATATATATATATATATATATATATATATATATATATATATATATAGAGAGAGAGAGAGAGAGAGAGAGAGAGAGATAGATAGATAGATAGATAGATAGATAGATAGATAGATTTTGAGAGAGCTATATGAAACATGGACAAGTGTGTATAAATAATATTGTACGTATAGAACTATAATCATTACACTAAGTAAATATTTACTTACTGATATTAGATACAAGGCCGATTCACAAAACCGATTTAATCTAGTTGTACAGCCTCTACTATGTGAATAAGTATAATAAAGATGTATGTGTAATATTTGTACGCGTTTGTACTGTCACCCGATTCATTTACTAATGCTCTTTACATGTAAAACACATTTAAAGTACACATATTTTGAAAAGCTTTTACTATGTGAAATACCTTTCCATTAAATATCGACAAGCGCCATCTAACGGTCGTTATCAAAGAAAAAGTCATATAAAATTATTTTGATATGAAATTTGATTATTAAAAGTCATTAAAATTTGCTGCAATCATTTTTTTAAATTTAAATTAAATATTAGTGTCAAAACTAAATGTTTACAGTAAAACCATCATATAATTCGAAATCTAAGAAAAATCAGTGTTTTAAAAGTTTTTTTTTAGTGATCAGTCATTTATATCGGTTTGACACCGTCTAAACTTAAAACGTTTTGTTTTATGACCGTTAGGTACAATAGAAAGAGCCCACTTATATATATATATATATATATATATATATATATATATGTTTATTTTAATATAAAAGCTCTAATATATAAAGAGTCCACTTACATATATATATATGTGTATATATATATATATATATATATATATATATATATATATATATATATATATGTGTGTTTATTTTAATACGAAAGCTCTAATATATATTGAGCACTTTTGACAAGTGTTGGTTTTGTTCAGTTTGTTAATATTTCAACTTAATTAATTAATTTATATAGATATATATATATATATATATATATATATATATATATGTATATATATATATATATATATATATATATATATATTAAAGGGTATATCTACTGTTTGTTTAAATGCATTTAAGTTTGAAAATTATAATGAAATTATATATATTTGACTGGTGTCTAAACCATTATATATATATATGTGTGTGTGTGTGGGTGTGTGTGTGTATGTATGTATATATATATAAATATATGTATATATATAATATATAATAATCATATATATAATATAAGTATATATATATGTTTGATACATACATAATATACATCTATAATATATTATATATATGATATAGGTATAATTGTATATATATAATATAAATATATATATATGATATTTATGATATAATATATATATATATATATATATATATATATATATATATATATATCAGGACCGACGGGACAGTTATAAAAGTGTGTGTGTGGGGGGCAGGCCTCTCTTAAAAAGTGGGGGGGGAGCCGGTTAAACACATGCATATATAACTTCATTATTGATGACCGTAAAGTGGGGGACCAAGTCAAAAAGTGGGGGGCTTGTTCCCCCCCCCCCCCCGGTGCCGCCGTCCATGTATATATATATATGTATAATATATATATATATATATGTCTATATATATATATTTATATATGATATATATAATATATACAATTTATATAACATACATATATATATTATATATATATACATTGTATATATATATATACATTGTATATATATATATATATATTTGTGTGTATTTTTTAACAGGAAAAAAATTAAAAAAATTACGTTATATTACACAGGTCACGTTTTAGTGAATTAGACCTACTTTCTTCACGGTATTGTATGTTAAGTTGTGTGATACGAATTACTAATTAGCAAAATATATCATTTTTGACTATTCAAAACATTTTCCGACGCAATTGGCAATGTTTATCAATGTATTTATTTATTTTTTTAGTAATCGCTAATGTTTGAATTCAATGTTTTTAAACATGACGTAAATTATAAATCTATGACGTCACGCTAAAACTATATTTATTTTTTGACGGTTATCATTTAAGCTCTAGTAATAATAAAAAAAAGTCAAAATAGGTCAGTTAGTCGAACGTCAGACTGAATATCTCCAGGTTTTGATTTCAGATCTTGTCATACGTTTATTTGTTGGGAATTTGTTTTTTAGTATTAATGCATTATTTTTCATTTCTAAAAGTATTTAGAGCTCTGATATTTCGAAATGAGGCACATTCTGCAAGGTATTATTACTCTGAATAACTGACGGACGGACAGCCGTAACAAAATCTCTATGTATATAAGATGCATACGATTAACTAGAATATTGACATAAAATAAAGTTAAAACGTGAGAATCTGATCATATAAAACCATGGAACTACATAAATTAATGGAGTTTAAAATAGTACTATAAAAATGTGTCATTTTCACGTTCTATGAATTTGGCTTACACCATCGAACATAATACATGTCTATACACATTTAAATAATTGGAATATTATATTTACTTCATTAAAAATATTAACAAACTCGTTTAAATTAAAAAATAAGCATTTCTTTTAAGTTTCAATTTCTTGTTGCTTTTTGTAAGACATTCATAGCAAGAAATGGTCTCTACTACAACGGCAATGAATTTGTCCATTCCTCGCCCATGTGACTAATATAACCCGGAATTTCCACGAACATAAATTCTTTCCAAATAACTTCCCATCTGTGGAAAAAATACTGCGAGACTGTTTCATGTAGACTATAAAATAGGTCGTCTTCAAAGCCAATAAATACTCCCTATAAGTTGCCCCCAGTTTGTGATCACCTCATTTAACATTCTTAAATCTCTCATAATATTCGTCATAATTTAACTGACAATTAAACCGTATGCTCGAGGGGCTTTTCTGCCTTGTGATATTGTGAATTATGATAAAAAATAGCAAGTTCACAGACAGATTTTTTAAAACCATTTTTCTTTATTTAACCATTAACTGCTTTATTGTTTTATTGGTTTGAAAAAAGTGAAAAAAAAAATTTCATAGGGGTAATACAAAGTTGTATAAAGAAAATAATATATTTATTAGCCCAAAATAAATCATATAGCACATGTGCAACAAATTGCATAACATTTTGCATGTAGGACAAAAAACTACACTATATGCATCTAAATAATCATAATACACTAGAAAATCATAAAATATTGTTTACTTACCATTATAATCACCAGATTTAAACTTTAAGGCTCTTGAATAAGGCGTATGACACACCAATGACATTCTCCCGTGGCATCGCAGATCCTGATTGCTATTTAGCGAGTGTGCTGATGCAACATCATACTAATACCTACTCACACTTGCCCACAAGTTCGTTGCAGAACCGACACAAGTTTCGGTTTGACATATTTTCGATGAATATTATATTAAATATGATTTTGTTTGAATGTGTCATATTCGAAACAAAAAGCATTTAATTGTTAAGAGAAACACATTTAGAATTAAA
>OY744524.1:28013902-28016402 GCA_963556195.1 Sepiola atlantica | reverse complement strand
TAAATTGAATAAAACAATGTGATTAACAGAATAAATTAAAACCACGTTATGGGGATTGACAATAAAACAATAGATAATGGTAAACAAAAATAGAATTATATAAATCAAACCGTATGATAAGAAAATAAAAATAAAAAGGAATGAAATACGTTTATATAGATTTTTGTGTATATTTACAGTTCATGAACCGCGTTACAACCGATGTTTCGTCAGAATATTCCGTCAGGTTACGTAAACCGCCGGAAGGTACCAAACGAAACTTCGTGATATTTTTTATCGAACACGCTAGCAAACCTTAAACGTTACCAAACTTTAAAAAATAAGATAAACACATGTAAATAGAGACAAAAAAGTCATCGTATGGTAATTTCAATCATATTTTTTGTTATGTAGAAAATACAATAGAAAATGAATGGAAAATATTTATTTTTGAAGAAAGTTTTAACATTAAGGAAATAATATTCGAGTTAACAAAAAAGTATGGTGAATTTAATGAATTGATATTTATTTTTCTAAACGAAGAAAATATAATGTAACAACTGATGGAAACATATTTTGGTAGTGATTTTCTGGTTCTTGTTCCTTAAAAGTACGAAAAAAACTTTTTTCTGTCTTCTCCTAAGAAAGAGGTAATTAAGGGGCGGTAACTCTATTCAACTGCTGATATTACATCGAAAGTAATTAACTGGAAATTAATTATTAATAAATGAACGTAAAAGAATACAGTAATGGTAAATTTTAGAATTTATTTTGATTTAATTTGATTTTAGTAGTGAATGAAATCACTGAACGAAATTCAGCAAGGAAAATTTACTTGAACAGTAACCACTCGTGCAACGCCAAAGAAATCCATCTGTTTTCACTGTTGATGGCACAAGTCTCATATTATGCCCACAACTACAGGTTTCTTCGCCAGAAATAAGCCCATGGGCTTGCTAGAAATCAATTTGTTTAGCTTTTTCGGAAATAAAATACAGCACATCTTCAAACTTGAACAATTTCAGATCCATGATCGCAATTTAATACAAAATCAAAGTTGTTAGATAATACAGACAAAATCAGACTCAAAATTCCAATTCAGATTTACTGCCCCTTAATTACCTCTTTCTTAGGAGAAGACAGAAAAAAGTTTTTTTCGTACTTTTAAGGAACAAGAACTGATTTTCTTGCCTACTCCTTTTTACCCTAACGACTAGGTTAAGGGAAAGTAAGGGTTAGGTTGTTTTTTATAAGGATAAGATTAGGGTTATCGTTAGGTTTTTTTTGCAGATTTTAGTGTTCGGTTAAGGTTAATTTTTTTATTATGCAAATTTTCTCGTCTACTCTGTTCACATCTACCGACTATGTTAGTGTTAGGTTAGGGTTAGGTTGTTTTTAGTTATGAGTATAGTTAGCGTTTGGTTTAGATTGTGTTGTGTGTGGATTTCCTGTGGACATGTTCTGCAACCCTTATTTCCTGATAAGCAGTTTCTTTTTTTACCAAAAGTCAATAATTTTTCTAGGAGACTGAAGCGTCTTTCCTAACCCGATTACATTCATGACGACTTTAATCAATTTTCATAATAGTTGAATTTTCTTAAATATTTTTTTCGCGGTTTCCCGGTGTCGGCTGCTGCGATTTGATTGGCTAAGCGTTTCTGCATTTTTCGGTGGCTTACCTAACCTGCTGGTATATGCCGACGAAACGTCTGTCAACTGCAGAAGTACCAATATTTTGTGTTTATGTATACTCCTTGTTAAGCTTAATCATGTTGTACAGTCAATTACAGGATTTATATAGAAGTGGTCAAGAAAAGTAGAGCCGTATACGTTTTTAAACGTTATTTTATTTTCGGAAACATTATTTTGATACAAGAAAACCTCCATATTTTGACGCAATAAACATTTGTGTCTACCCCAAAAATGGTTAAGATATTAACTATAACTTTTAGAAAAAAAGTTTGACGTATAAAAATAAATAAAACAATACACGACAATTCTTACATATATATATATATATATATATACAATATATACATATATATATATACATATATATATATATGTATATATATATATATATATGTATATATATATATATATATATATATATATATATATATATATATATATATATAGAGAGAGAGAGAGAGAGAGAGAGAGAGAGAGAGAGAAAGAGCGAGAGAAAGAGAGATACAGGGACAGCGATGCGCAACAATTATTATTGTACTGTTCTAAATATAAGAATTCACTATATTTATATAAATTTTATATACATTTTCTTCAGAAAATTTTAAGAATTTTAAACTTTTACACTTTCCCATTAAAAAATTGTATTTCTTTACTAATATTTAAAAAAATCGGAATTTACTGAATGTACTGCTTTATTCTAATATTTAACTTAAAACTATTTTAAACCAAAAGAAAACAATCAAAATATATCTTTCTGAAATATTAAGATTCATAAAAGTTAACATATTAAAATGTTACCTAATTTATTATCAGTTAAAGAACATATTGT
>OY744524.1:28001402-28008902 GCA_963556195.1 Sepiola atlantica | reverse complement strand
TATATATATATATATATATATATATATATATATATAATTTATTTAGACACTGTATATTACATATTTCAGCAATGTACCGCGGGTTCATTCAAAAGGGCAGATTTTGACATCTGCCCTTTTGGATGAACCCGCGGTACATTGCTGAAATATGTTATATACAGTGTCTAAATAAATTATATTAGCTCTATTATATGATCGAGCACTTTATTTCATTTCTTTTCATATACAACCTGACACACTCTCTGTCTCTGTCTCTGTCTCTGTCTCTCTCTCTCTCTCTCTCTCTCTCTCTCTATATATATATATATATATATATATATATATATATATATATCTATATATATATATATATATATATATATAATTTTCTCTAGGGCATGCATTGTTAAACCTAGTTCAGTAGCCTTGACAGAACGCGAGAGACCGGTCCCAACATCTGCTCCTGTTGTTCTACTATTAGAGTGCCCTACGCCAATTATATATATATATATATATATATATATATATATATATATATATATATATACATATATATATATATGTGTGTGTGTGTCTGTGCGTGTATGCCAGTGTGTTTGTATTTATATATATATATATATATATATATATATATATATATATATATCAGAATAATGATTATATTATTAAAATATTATAATAATATCAAATTATGTTTAATATTTTCTCAAATATTGTTACCTACGTACGACGTCGTTACAGGCTTATGTTTCTCGTCAGCGCAGGGAAACAACAATCTAAGACGGTCATAGGGCAGGAACTCCGTTCACAGATACAGCTCCAATTTGTAGGCGTTCAATTAGTCTAATTAAACAACGAGGGATTGTTGCATAGTATCGAAGAATCTAAGTCATGTTTCCACTATTCTATAGCACTCAACAACAGAATCGGAGCATTTCACTGAAGCATTTGTGTGAATGTTTAGTTTTAATCTTTCGTACAGTGCTCTACTTTATATATATATATATATATATATATACATACATATATATATATATATATATATATATATATGCACAACACTCACACACACACACATATATATGTATATCGATTTATTTATCTACGTTCTTACATAGTTACAATTAATTTGCTTTACAATACATATGAAATAAGTGTCAATATATATATATAAGTATATATATGTATATATATATATATATATATATATATATATATATATGTATGTAACATTGATTTCCGCTTGATATAATATGACATTGTGTGCATGCATGTGAACAGACGCCGTGTTTTGAACGGTCTCCGCTCCTCTTAGTCTCACGTAATTTTACATACTTTAGAAGGATGATCAAAGACTCATGCAACATGCAAATTCTTTTCAGATGTAAACTGTAGAAACGTGCACTAAAGTACAAAAACAAAACACATATATTTCAATCGTGCTTGACCAAAGTAATCTCGACTAGTTTAAACAACAGTTTAAGCCGGACTAGACATGATATAGTGGGGGAAATATGCTTTCAGGGTAATTCATATAGAGAGCTTTATAAAAGGTGGATTAACATCTCATTTAACAATAGACTTCTTTTATTTTCATGAAATTCACATAACATTAACCTGATCAAGGATGGCCAACCTTTGGAGATTCTCCAGCAGTGACGCGTACGATTACAAGGGATGCACTAGTCAATAATACTAACACTATATAAACTTAGTAAAATCATGAGTAAAAGGATACCATACGAATTTAAGTAAATAATTGATACAATATCATTTTGTTTATATGACTTATAGTCTAAAACAGCAATTATTGTATTTCTTGTCTTGCTCCGTTATAATATTTTTACAAGATTATTTGCGGGTGTGTAAATATAGGAGTACTAATGGAAAATTCACATGTAAGGTTAAATATTAGGTAGTTTAATTTCGAATTAAAAATGTTAGGCGGCCGGCTAGTGAGGTTCTATTGGCAGGAAGCCACTAAACTGGCATCGCAAATAAGGGAGGATCTTGCTCAATCCGAAAGTGGTATTTTATGGTTATGTTTAGTCTTCAGAGGCCCATTTTGCCAGGTTTCACATTCTCTTTTAGAAGGTGGTTGGTTATAGCTAATCACCTGAGTGGTCCCAACCGAGGAATGCCGACAAGGCTGCTCAAGCATTTGCTGTAGGCCAGAGCGCGCTTATTCTAGGACGTTGGCTTCTAAAAACTACGTGTGACCTTATGCATTATCTCCTGGCAATTAGGTAGATGATATATCTTGCTCTTCCGAATAAACGAGCTGAGGCAGAGAGAGAGAGAGAGAGAGAGAGAGAGAGAGAGAGAGAGAGAGAGAGAGAGAGAGAGAGAGAGAGAGAATACGAAGTAAGTTGGTAAAGCTGCT
Organism: Sepiola atlantica; assembly: GCA_963556195.1. Classification (NCBI taxonomy): domain Eukaryota; kingdom Metazoa; phylum Mollusca; class Cephalopoda; order Sepiida; family Sepiolidae; genus Sepiola; species Sepiola atlantica. The sequence goes on along the minus strand of OY744524.1, from coordinate 28,006,540 downwards.
GTCTTTCTATGGCTTGAGGGGGTATTCCTATACATGTATGTTATTAAGAAAGAATAAACCCCCAAAGAGATTTTTAAAACTGATCTAAATATTTCTATTTTTTCTTATAACGTTTATGAAAGTTGTTTTTTGAGAAGAAGACAACAACAGCGAGGAAAGAAAACAGGAAGTTAACCACTGCGACTACAGATACACAACCAACTGATTTTTCCCGCAAAACGGGTGCATGGAGGTGGATGTGCTGTGGGGGTTTACGAACACCTCAACTATGTTCAATTATTTATAGGCATAGCTCAACATCTGTATGTTATAAACCCTCATGATAAAAAAGCAATGCTTCTTGATTTATCTTATATATAGAATGAAGTCAGTATCTTTTTTAATTATTTGGCGGAGGAAGATTTACTTAAAGAAGTATATGTAAAAATATCGGTTTCGTTAATATCTTAGATCGCTTATTGATTAATGCTTGAAAATTATTTTATTTAAAACGACGTGCATCGCTTTATATAGTTATAGCTCCTCAATATTTTTCTAATTAATAATAAATACAGGAAGTCGGAGGGGTTTTTACTCTGACACTCATATCTACAACCACTACTACCCGAATACACTGGAAAGACTTCCTTGCTGTTTAAAAGTCGCTGCAGTGTTGGTTGATAGCAATCGTTATGTCTATTTTACCATGTGTTTGCACTTAACGAATATTTAGCCAAAAATAAAAATGTGGTGGAGCGTGATGCTAACTTATCAAGATTGTGCAGAAATCTCTGTAGTAAAAAATAATTGATGATAGATGAATGGTCTTAAAATAGCTTAGATCTGACCCCGTGAGAAAGTAGAGTCAAGAAACAACATTGCAGAGGAACAGTTTTCAAGCGATAAATCTGAGTGTGGCTAAGAAAGCATGATAATCAAAAGAAATATATGGTGAATGCTATAACAATTTTATTGCAAACTTACATCGCAAATAAAAAGTCGAAAGGCGTGTATATATATATATATATATATATATATATATATATAATAATCCAGGTGTAACATCCACAGGGTAGTAATCGAAAGAATTTTAACCGGGTTTATAAAAAGTGCTCAATATCAAATAGAGCTCTTATATATGATTATTTTTATTTACACAGACATGCACAAAATCTGTGACACTGGCATGTCGATGTTATCGATCAACAGCTATTACAAACTGAGATCTCACTAGGCAAAGTTAAAATCCGATCTTAACCCTAGAACATATTTGGAAAGAACTTTCTTTCCAAATATGAACTTTGTTTCCAAATATGTTCTAGGGTTAAGATCGGATTCTAAATCTGCCTGATGAGATCTCAGTTTGTAATAGCTGTCGCAGATTTTGTACATGTCTGTGTAAGTAAATAAATAAATAAATAAATAAATAAATATATATATATATATATATATATATATATATATATATATATATATGTGTGTGTGTGTGTGGGTGTGTGTGCGTGTGTGTGTATTTTAAAATCAGAGTCTAAGTAAGTTTGACTATAGCGGAGTAAAATGCACAATAGATTAGTATAGCTATATAAATATATGTACCTTTAAAATATAGGCATTTTTAAAGTGGATTCGAAATACTGAAGATATTAAAATCAGCTCAATGGAAGATTGTTATATCAACCAGAGCTATATAATGTTTGTTGAGATAAACATAATTTGAACATTGTTCCAAGATTTCAAAACAAACGAGCATTCGGCGTACGATCGTTTCCGATACATTTTGGAGATAGTTATGAGACGAAAAAAACGATTTAATATATATATTTTTAAATGAACAAAAATATATTTGTAAGAAGTCTTTGTAACAGTCGTACGCCAGATGCTCGTTGGTTTGACTCCTTGGAAGAATGTTAAAATAATACTGATCTCAACTAACATTATATATATATATATATATATATATATATATATATATATATATATATATATATATATATATGTATATATATATATATGTATATGTATGTATATATATATACATATATATGTATATATATATATATATATATATATATATATATATATATATATATATATATATGCGTTATGTCTCTGGTGTATATTAATACATATTATTTGTAACGGTATTGACATGTAACACTAACGGATGTAATTCGCTATATATGTAAATCCTACATATAATAATACACTTCCTGTCGTAGTTTCAGTTTAGGTCAGAAAACATATTTCAAATACGTGACGAGGTTGGTACCCTAATCCGCGTCAAGGCTGGCCGTTTGTGCTTGCATACACTTAGCCATCCGATCCATCCACTGCTGGAAACACCCCATGAAGTATTTTTGGAATTGTGTTTAGCTCCGCTGTTGCGTCCCGGATTATCTCTTGTTTCGCACACTGTCAACAACAGCTGCACTCCGAGCTGTTTAGGGCCTGCCAACACGCTGGTCACTCTCCGCTGATGTGTGGCTATTTTTAATCGGATTAACTACTCTTTAATTTGTGTTACACATCGTATCTTCGCTAAACACATGCTGAATCTAATGCGACGGCGGAGATGAACACCATTTCAAAAGAAGACTCCCAGAGGTGTTTCCGACTGTGGATGGATCGGTGGGCTAGTGTGTGCAAGCACAAAAGGAGTAATTTGAAGGGCGTAAGAGTCCTTACACCGTCACGTATATGAAATACATTTTCTGGCCTAAGGTCGTAATCTTTTTAGACAGGCACAGTAATACATATATATATATATATATATATATATATATATATATATATATATATATATATATATATATATATGAATATTTTTTTTTGTCTGTAACACTAAGATAGGTAATTCAATGTATATGCAATAAAATGCTAGCATCAAATACAATTCAAATCCGAAAGAGTTTAGCTGCCGTTTTCTCATTGTTTAAGTTTTTTTTAATACACTTCTTCGAGGTTTTTTGCTTGCTTTATTTGTCATTATTCTTTCATTTAAATTGGATATCCTGAAGAAGTGAAATCATATTTTAAATGAAAGTAGAATTAACAGTTCATCAAAAACTAACTTTTGATAACAAAACAAAAATAATTTCTTATTCCACCAGGTTTTCCTACGAACTGTTGGTTCGTGAAACACTTTTTCGGCGGACTGTTTACTTCCTACCGATAATCTTAGTGTTTTTAAGACTTAGGCAAAATGGCATCTTCTGTCTTAGCGTTAATCATGTTACGGTGGTTTGACTTCTCGCACAAATGGCCTGTCTGGAGCGTATTCCATAAAAATGTGTGCGTATATATTAAATATAATATCATATTAAAAATAAATTAGTCTATTTCAGGGAAAAACATATATAATGGCTGCATTAAATATAATCTTGATATTTGAATTTAATCAATGGAGACTTTGTGGACTTTTTTACTATTTACCTGCACGATAACAAAAAATCAATGGAGAATTTGTGGATGTTTTAATAGTTCCCTACACGGTAACATCAAATGTTTACCTTGGTGCGCAAAGGTTAAGCCCATCCCTAATGTGCTTCTTAAAAGAAGGATCCATTGACTCTAACTTTCTTCTTGAGATGTTCATGGATATCTTCATGTTCAAGGAGAAATCGATTCAGAAACATCTTGGTCTTTCATTTTTATCAAATTATTCTTGGTGTTCAGATATTACATCAGTTGTATTGTTTGCTTATCTCAACATCTGTTTAATCTATCGCTTTAAACACTACGTTAGGCTATTCTCTCTCCCTCCCCCTCTCTCTCTCTCTCTCTCTAAATATCTAGTATCAGATTGTGTATGGCGTAACGTCGTAATATATAGGATAGTTAGTTTTGTTCAATTTGAGTCTTCTTTATAATGTTCTGAAGAGTACTTGTATTTTGATTGGCTAGACCTTTTCGTTTTCTATTGCGCCCCCACTCGTCTCTCTCTATCACAGACGTTAGGTTGCTAGTCTTAGTCCCTTCTATGAGTAGTATTATTGCACGTGTATTTCAAAATATATTCTCTGTTGCTTTTGTTCCAGCTCATTTGACTCTTTCGTTTAGTTGTCTTCTACAACCCGCTGTTCAGATACCTTGCTATACTATATTTTCCTATTCCAGTAGCTTCTTTATAAAACGGCGGGCTTCTTGAATAACACACCTTCTGACTGTTTTCCGATACTTATAGCGTTGGTCATTTCAAAACTAAGCTCACTAAGCATATTCTCTTTTTTACGTTAACTATCTTTTGTTCTATTAAGCTCGTTATATCCAGTGGCATCATGCTTTGTCTGGGGAGACTTCCATAAGAAAAGATAAAAGATAAATACATTTGACCAGTTATGTCATGTAATATTAGATGTACTGCGCATTTATTCTAAATTTAATTACCCTATGTCCGACACAAATCGGCTAATACTTTTGAATACTAATTTTCTAAAGAAGACGCGTTTGATGGTTATAACTTGGCCTATAAAACGTAATTACGAACTAATCTTCAATATTAAAGGTCACGTAATGTACGCATGCGATGGTAATATATTTATAAAACAATACATTATGAATATATCACTGTTGCCTAAAGAGTTCGTATAATACAATATCGCAAAGGAATCTGATTTCATGACCGAGTGAGTCATAATTGCATGATTGCTGCAATGCCTTTTATTTATTGTAATTACAAACCAATCATAGGAATCATTATAAACATGTGTTCATTTAGATGTTTCCCTCTGCATCGTTTGAACCCCTTTCAATAATAATTGAATGATTAAATCATTTTGTCTTTAAGCTATTTTTTTAAAACATAGTTCACCTCAAACAAGGCAAGTTACCACTGTTGGTGTAAGAGGCTACTGAGAATTAGGGTGAAAGTTTTTTGGAGGTGTTGTGTAGTGAGATACCTTTGCTTTGAAAAAAGCGACAGTCATTCTTAGATACATGCATCATGACTGAAATGTTTGATGGATATAACTCCTACATTTAATGACTGTCCGTTGACTTGAACAGTGTTCTCCTGTCCCGCCAACGAATTACAAATCTTAGGGTAGATTTGACACTTATGTTAATTATTCGTGTGAATAAAGTAAAAAGGCACAACATTTGCATCATTTTTCATTTAATATGACGTTTCAGCCCACAAGCTTATCGGCATACATACATGC
>OY744524.1:27993902-27996402 GCA_963556195.1 Sepiola atlantica | reverse complement strand
CTCGTCAATACAATTGGAAATATATGCATTTCAAAAATAATTTATGTTTGACAATTGTGTTTGACTACGAGAAGATTCGTTTAATTTATTAAAGGAATAATAAACTAGCAAATACAATTATTTTTACGGAGAAAATAAATCGTTATTTTTCTCTTAATAGTATTTATCCTGACATTTAACTATTATTTTGATTATTTAATGATAATCAAATAGTTTTTATTACACCAGCAATCATATTTCAAGCTTCATTATTATTCACACTTTTATCTCGTTAGCTTGCACAAAAGGGGGCCAAGGCATGGCTTATTTCCACTTACCACATACATCAAATAATACAATCAACACGTTTCTTCTCCATCGACCTGCTTGAGACTGGCTGCAAGCTTCTTATATAAAAATTTAGGCAAACCAGAAGAATTCCCGAGTCAAAGTCCACAGCAAACAGTGTCCGGTCGGATTCAGTTCCTGATATTAAATACCTCCTGTTTTTAGTCGTTTATTCTTGTGTTTTGTCAAGTATCGTACTATTTTTTATTATTACATTAATTTATTAAATTTTTAAATGAAATTTCAGAATAGTTAACAAAGACGCTATACCTGTCCTATGTTAAAAATGGATTTCGAAAAGCTTCTACAATTTCCTGATCGTGCTGAAATTATAACATTATTATTTAGAAAGCCATTCTTAATATGGACAGAGAGGTGGGCTTTGTTTACTATTCTGTATTTTTTACCTAACAATTTGATAAAGAAATTTAAAAAATCGGGAAGTTGAAACTCTTGCCGTAAGTTATATCACAGGAACTGAATCTGACCGGATACCGTTACTTTCGGACTTTGAGTCAGGGAGTCTTCTGGTTTGCCAAAATGTTAACTAAATAAAATAATTAGGCTATTTAAAATAACATTAAAAAAACGAAACGAAAAGTAGAAGTTGTCCTGTTAGGTTTCATTAGGTTATTATAATCCTTACCAATGTGAAGATATATTGTACTAAATTCTAAAAGAAATATTATGACATTACATACCTTTAATAACAGAACCAATTATATTAAACTCGACTGGTTAATACATATACATTGATAGTATAAACATTATATTTCTTCCGGTGCTGGTTTTCAAAGCAACCGACAAAAAACGTCATCTTGAAAACTATGTAAATAACTACCTACGGGATATAGCGATTACTAACGGCGCGGTTTGACGACATCGTAATGGTTAGTTTGATTCTACATGTTGGCATCATTCAGCTTGTCCCACCAGTAAGTACCCGGTTGTACTTGTCTTATTAATACAAATATAAGTTTAATACTTATTTCATTTCATCAACAATGGTTGGATAGGGTGTAGATCGCACGAAGGAAGACATTTACATCGGAATGACTCAAATAACCTTCAAACAAAGGCTCTACGCTCACAATAACACATTCATAAATCCGTGAAACACAACATCACCACCACAGCAAACTCTATATTTGAACTCAAGATGTACAACACTCCTTATAGAATAGAATGGAGGATCATCGATTAACTTAAATCATATAGCCTTACCTCCAGGAAGTGCTAACTATGCACAACTGAAAAATACAGGATCCTATATGCAATCAATAACCCTTCCATTAAGTGTGTGAACATTAAAACTGAGGTCTTCAAAAATGTCTTCACAAAAGAAAATTTCTACAAGTAACATTGGACTAGCTACGAAGATACATATCTCACTAATAACTCCCTAAGACCGATGATCTCCACACAATAAAAAATATATGATATACCAACCCACCTCAAGATATTTCCAAATGTATTATTTTTTTATACAACATAACAAACCCTGCCTCAGATATATTGCACATGTCACAACAACATCCCCCTACCAACCCAATATCACATTTAACCTATCTATCACAAATATAATAGAAATCATTAGATATCCCATCATATTATTTAAAACATCTAACATGATAAATACATACATCTTACTAAGTGAACGCCTAGAAATATAATTATCAAACCCCATTAAATTAAAAAATGAAATATGACTAACCCGTCACCCCTTTCCCTTTCACACATACCCTACAATAGACTTGTAAACATATTTAGATAAAGCTTACATGATTAACTAAATACAGGTATTCGGCACGAATTCATATTGCAAAGATAGTTAACACATTTCGATACTCCTTAGTTGAAAACTTTAACTGATAAAAATATACACTCCTTCACCATCCAGCCACCATTTACATACATCAATCACACTCGGGCGGGCGATTCAATCGTTTAAAAGAATATGACGGATGATAACGTATTATAATATAGTAAAGATTTGTTGTGTAATAATAATCATTACATCATAGTTTGTAATAACACAAAAATATATTGTTCAACACAAAAATATAATAAATAGTATCAATGATAAAACAAAATGTAAGTAATTTATATTTCTACTAAACTATATTGTTTATTCATTTTTGCAGTTTAAAAGCAAAAACATAGTTCACTTTAC
>OY744524.1:27986402-27991402 GCA_963556195.1 Sepiola atlantica | reverse complement strand
TAACCCTAACGTTAACCTTAACTCCTAACCCTACCCCTAAAACCTTACCCTAAATCCTAACTCTAACCCTAACCCTAACCGGAACCCTAAACCCTAACCCGAACCTTAACCCGAACCCTAACCCTTTTATGTCTAATCGACGTTCTCCTTGCACAGTAGCCACATGTGCAACGTCAATTAAAGCCATCAGTTTTGATTACTGGAAAATCGTGTTTAAAATTCGTTGTAAGAGTTACCTGCCCCTAATTTACCTCTCCAACACTAAAAGACAAAAACAACTTTTGTTTGGCTTTTTATTATAAAAGCACACGATTTCTCCGCCACTGACAGAGGAAAGAGAATATAAAGTGTAATATCGGAACAGCTACTACACTTTCTATTTTTTCTTGGTGTTGTGTGATATACTTGTTTTGTTTTGTGCGGCTCACAGAAGCGATTGAATGTATGTGTTCATACGTCCTTTCTCTGTAATTCATTCGGTGTATTGTGTCGTACGTTTTCTTGTAATGTTCTTTCTGGATTTATTTTTACTATATCTTCTCGTCGATGAATAGCAGATAATTTGTCCATTGTGTCACTTTCTCTTGTCATGTTATTTCCTCAGTGAGAGGTCTCCGTCAACAAGGTTGTGGTAGGAATCATTGGTAAATTTCGTTGTGAAAATTTATAATATTATCGGTAGACAGGTTATCGGTCTGTAATTTCTTAGAATCATTCCTTCATCGTTGTATTTTTGCCTTAACGTTGACATTATTTAGTCACCCAGTCTGCTATGTCTGCTCCAAGCTTCTTAGTATTGATGTTAGTCATTTTGTACGTATAACATTCACAAGCTCGAGTAGAAATTTCAGAAGAGCTTAAAGATGAAGGTCTAAAATTTCACCGGCTAAAACGTGTTCAATATAACAAATAAAATGAGAATAGGTGTATTAGTAATACGGATAATACAAATAATTCATGCCATCTATCGTGCGTTTTTTATTTTCTAGTTTGGTGTTTTTATTTAAGGCCATCTTTACGATTATTACATTTTGGTTTCTGAGATGTTTTCGAATTCTAATATATTTCCTTATACATTCACCCGTCTCTCGTTCCTGTTGTGTTCTTGTCCTTTTTCTAATATATTTCTCCAGAAGTGTATTATCGCTGTCAGCTCAGTTGCGAGGTATGTGTTCTTCCTTCGTTTACGTAGTTGTAAAGCTAGCATTCCGTAATCACAAAGGTTCTATTTTGTTTTTACTACTAAGATGTTTATCCGTACCTTCACATACGTTCTTATTTATTCATGTATTTATCTATTTACCATTATTGACATTATTACTAGTCGTACTAGTAATAGTAGTAGTAGTTTTATGTAGTAGTTATATGTAGTAGTAGTAGTAGTAGTAGTAGTAGTAGTAGTAGTAGTATTTACAATGTTTTAATGATAGTTAACATTTTTCTCAGTAATTTCAGTATGAGAAAACCTTAATATTTATAATCACGTTACTTACTATCACCCCTTTAAAAAGATGGGATTTCCCGAACGCTGAATATCTATTTATTTGAAGAATATTGAGCTGATTATTACTTTTTTCAGTAAGAAGGTATAGGGTTATTTTAATCTTTTAATTGAAACAATAAATACATTAAATTAAACGATTTAAACTCATATTTTATTTGTATGAAAGAAAACATTTGGCTGACAATTATTTGATACGGTAAGACTAAAAGGATATGTATTGTTTTAAAATATATATATATATATAAATCGTTGCAATTTTCAATAACCAAAGAAGAAAAATATATTTTTTTAAATCACAATATTTAATTTCAATGGCATTTTTTTTTGTGCGGAAAGAGAAGGAGGGAATTTTTGTTTTATATTATTAATATAAACATAATTATTATTATTATATAATTATAAAATTATATTATATTATTATTATTACATAATTATATTATTATTATATAATTTTATTATGATGATATAAGTAATTCTTAACATAAATGCATTATGGTAAAACGAAATATAATTGAAATAAATTATGCAGATAGATGAATACATCAAGCGTGGACTTTCCACGAGTTACCAGCAGTTCTTAAAAATTCTTAATCATCATTATCTATAATACGTTATCATTTTTCTCAATAGTTATACTAAGTTCCTTTACAATTGTGTGTTTATGTTTTCAATTTACTCTACACTCAACACCCACCGGAACATTAGCGAGCGTAGGTCGGCTTCGGTGCCTTCGCTCTTTGAACAGCGTTGCAGTAAACAGACTTTTTTGTTTTGCAAATAAGAATGAGCATTGGGAGGTATCTAACATAACATAAGAACCTGGGTTGCTACCCAGTGAGCATTTAGCCAACAATTTGTACTGTATTTTCTTGTTGTCATGCTGCCATAATGCTGACTAAAAATCGTAGCACCGTAACACCAGGTTTCTAATGTTAATAATGCTTTGATTTATGCCAGTACTATAAGACTATGAATTATTGTTATTAATGATAGTAATAAGATGAAGGTAATGCACTATTCAGTAATCTTCAAGTGATTTATGTTAACCAATATTTGTAAAATGCTTATTAAAACATTTATGAGATTTTGAATCATTGAAATGGATATAACATTAGAGATAACACTGTAATTTCCAACTTAGGGCTTATTACTCCTCACGGAACAATTTCATGAAATAAACATCTATATACATCGATATATATATATATATATATATATATATATATATATATATATATATATATATATGCATATAAATACATATATGCATATAAATACATATATATACACACATATATATATACATAGATATATACATAAATATATATATATATATATATATATATATATATATATATATATATATATATATATTTATATAGTCATCCAGGTAGAGTAAAAATCCACAGGGTAGAAATCCAAAGGGAATCAGACCAGGCTTACAAAAAAGTGTTCAATAAAGATATAGAGCTGTATTGTGAATGCTTTTATTCGAACATGTACAAGGTCTGCTACACTGGCATGTCGATGTTATCGATCTACAGCTATCAAGAGCTGAGGTCTCATCAGGCAGAAAGTGTTTCCTTGATCCGACCCGGTCGGTGAAGTCCGGTGAAGTTCTTCCTGGACTTCACCGACCGGGTAGGATCAGGAAAAACTTTCTGCCTGATGAGACCTCAGCTCTTGATAGCTGTAGATCGATAACATCGACATGCCAGTGTAGCAGACCTTGTACATGTTCGAATAAAAGCATTCACTATATATATATATATATATATATATATATATATATATATATATATATATGTTTTCATCATTTACTTTTTCTTCGAAAATAAAATTCACAAAGTTGAGCTAACGTAGCAGAAACAAAATTCGGCTAAATGCACGAAAATGTTTAAATGTCCCAGAAATGCGGCAGGATTTTTCGTTAAATTCATAGGCAAAACTTATCCTACACTCTAAATTCGAAATTAATTGTGTTTATTTTTTTATTTTCGCCATGTTTTTCACGGTATCCATACGTAATCAGCTAAGAAAAGTAGAATACCATTTGGGGGCGAGATTGATTTAGTAATACTCAATAATTTTCATCCATTTTTATTAATATATATATATATATATATATATATATATATGAAGGTTTATGAGGATATTTTATATCTGCTTCGAAACAATGGCAAAGGTATAGAAAAACAAAATAGATTTGTCTAATATTATATGTGAAACCATAATGGCATTTACATATATATTTTGAAGACGGACTCGCTATCGACAAGATCGCCGCTGTTATTTTAACTTACTCAAATGAATTTAGCCAAGGGGTTTTCTTTTACTTCCATTCAACACCAAAAAGGCACACCGCCATAGAGAAATAAGAAGCTACTGTGAATCAGGGACCATATTTATAAGAGCATATTAAGTGGGGAGCTGTGCGGCGAGATGATTGTTCATATTACATTTAAATTTCTGCATATACGCAAAGTCAGTGATACGTTGAGCAGGGATGGAATTCGAAAGGCAGGCCGTTCTGTGAAATTAACTGTTAAAGTAGAAAGCCTTTCGACATCTTAAAGTGAATACAGTGAAGAGGTGTGATTTTGCTGTTATCGGGTTTGTTTGTGGTATTTACGTTGAGCTGGCACAAGTACAGCAAGTTGGCTGAGTACATTACGTTGAATTACTTATAAAACAAGCACATCGATGCAATGGGTGACGATTAGACAGGAGCTTGAGCTTTGTAGACGGTGTAGAACAAATAAGGTTCAAGACTTTTTATTGGACTCTGTCCAAGATGGAGATACTAGTGGTTGTTGAATTAGAACAGATGTGGCAACTATATTCCATGTATGGTGAATGGTGGCATTGTAGATCTATAGGATACTGCAGGAGTGAGAAGTTTTCTAGATCGGTAGAGGGAGCCCACCTTCTTTACAGCAGACTTGACAGTATCTTCTTAGAATGTATTCCAATTCATGTTACCTACGAATGTTAGGCCGAAAAGTTGGAATATTAGACTCCAGGAAAAGTGTAATCCGTAATCGCAATCGGATGTTGGTAAGGTCTCTTATAATTGGTAAAGGAAAAGAGCTTTGTCTCGGTAGCATTTAATGTCACAATCTATTTTTGGCTAAGTATTCAGTCATTGCTTTTGATATGTGCGCGTTCGATTTGCCTTCATGTCAAGATTAGAGCATGGTTTCATCAGCAAACATAATCATCTCGGAAACGATTGTATGGGGATCTCGTTTATGAAAATAAAGAATAATGATCCAAGGATCGACCCCTGGTGCACACCCGCATTAATGTAATGTTAATGTTGTTTATATGTCCGGTAATCGACACAACCTTACTCTTTATCTAAGCTAAGAGGCTTCTAATTTTATAAAACATTCGTCCAGTAATTTTACTTCTTCGCGTAAAATATTTCGATTGTCTATAAAGAAACCTGAAGAAATATAACTATATACAAATTCAGTGCTTCTGCTGTTTCATA
>OY744524.1:27948902-27981402 GCA_963556195.1 Sepiola atlantica | reverse complement strand
ACCTCAGAAAAACGACACTCTAGAGTGTTACATTAATTAAAATTGTCTCAGTCTAGAATGATTTCTTATTATCTTGCCGATATAAGAACGAATGAATGCTAGTATCAGTACAGATATTATACGTTGGTCTTAGTTCAAAGATGAGTCGAGTTTTCCATAAATAAAACAAATTAAAAAACTTTGATGTATCTATCGTATATTATAGATTATTTATATAATCTCTTATATCAATTAATTAATTTTTTCATGAAACGTTCTCATAAGTTATCAGATTGTATTTAGTGCATTCATCATTTTCAGTCGTCTCATTATATTCTTCATCATTCAACTGGCAATCCGTACAACTCATTGCACCTTATTCTCGACTTGTTATAACGCGTCACATTAGTCATCCAATGATTTCCCTTGCATTTACCAGTTCCAATCGTCTCATAATAGTATTCATAATTGTAACTAGCATTATATCTATCTTATAAACTCTGAATTCGAGTGTCTTTTAGAACTTTTTTTATTGATCTGGAGATCCACGAGAAGTGTTGCCTCTTCTTGTAGAATAGGATATAGGTTAGAAATAATACTTACAAAAATATAATAAATTCGAATTTATTACAATTATCTGAATCTCATTTTTAATTTTTAAAATTATTTTACTCGTCTCTAATTTACCTTTAGATGTATACGAGTAATTTTTGTTAATTTTATTTTAGACATTTATAACAATATATATATATATATATATATATATATATATATATATATATATATATATATATATATATATATATATATATATATATAAGCAGTGTTTCTACAATATATCAATTCAAGAGCCCGTGTATTGCCGTTTGGCACCGCCAATGAAACCCCTTCTATGTGTTATTTCTAAATCTCTATGCGAGATGGGCCTATGAGGTTATCGATTAATGTATTTTCTTGTAGAGATAGAAATGCCTGTGCATCCAATAATATTTAGAGTTGGATTAGCTTCATTTATTTCATGCCCCAACTCGTACAACAATATCTGCTCCTAGAAAAGATGAAAGAGACAAAGAAAGATGAAAGAGACAGGTAACTAAACATATTTAGTATTTGTTTGAGGGCAGATGTGAAGAGAACTTGTCATAATGGAGGATTGTTTTATAAGCTAATTCCGGACCGATATACAATGATTACTTTAGTTTGCCGCCTATGCTAAAAGGTTGGGTGAAAAGACATTAAAATGAGGATGAGGATGATTACGATACTGGTTTGTATAGTAATAGTGATGATGTGTATAGCGAATGCAATATAATTATACAGCTTCCTGGTGTAACTATTGAAAATAGTTTATTTTTATGTATTATTTTTATATACTTAATTATGTATGGCTAGTTGCAATCTCGGTAAAAGAAAAGAAATTCAATATACAATTTAAACACTTATATTTTTAAGTAAGCAATTCGATAAACGAAATAGTTCAATTATTTTTCTTTTGTTCGAATTTGTTTATATCACATTTGTAAAAGTTGCAGTAAGTTGAGATTCATTTAAACATCCGATTAAAAGCTTCTAATACTATCCACGAATACGTATCATTTGAAATAAAACTGAAGTAGTTAATATAATAAGGTATGTTTAAATTTTCTTTCATATGAGGAGGAACGATATTTATTTCAAGAAAATTATATAATATATAGATGTATGCGTTTCTAAATTCATGAAAATTATTCTTTTTTTAATGCAAACTTATAACATATAATTTATAAAAAGATAATGGTAGATTGCTTGAAACATTGCTGGGAATAATAAGTAATAGGTATTAAGAAGGCTGAAGATAATGCTGAGAACCAGATAGGTGTGCGATTGTAAGAACAAACATAGACAATCGAAGAGAGGGCGAAAGTGATATCTTACACCTATCTATTTATTTTTTTATTTTTTCACAATATATCAGCAATATGGTATTTACTGTACAAAATATCCGGATGATGAGATACCATTTGATATTTCGGGAGTGAAACTAACCTTTTGGAAAAAATAAACACAAACACAAACACAACATAACGCAATTCGATTTTGGATAGTCGACCTTTTCTTTTGTGTTTATTTTTGACAAAGGGAGGTCTCACTCCCGAAATATTAAATAGTACCCCATCATCATAACATTTGTACAGTAAACACCATACTTGCTATTATATTGTGAAAGATTGAAAATAAATAGATCGTTGTAAGATATATCATTCGCTCTGTCTTCGATTGTCTATTTTTGGTCCTACCATCTCTAACTAATCCGGTCTATGCATTGCCTCCAGCCTTCTTAAAACCTATTAATTATATAATTTGTTTTTAGATTATACAATTATCAGCATTATATTTTTGATTTGTTATAGAATTATAAGTACAACATAGATTATTAAAGATGTCAACTCATCTGTTAATTTTTCTTTAGATTCATCTATGTAGCATATCGATGTGTATTTAATAAATTATGATGTTTTTATTTTCATAGATAATTTCTCAATTTTTTTTTCTTTTGAAATGAAATAAATAATTGAAGATATATTCTGCTGGTTGAATCAGCGAATGCCTAAAATAAGTAAACAATACCATTTTTTTAGAATGAATAAACGTTGTACACACCCCAAATATTCATAATTTGAAGTAAACAAAAGTGAGAAAAAACAAAGAAAAAAGAAACAAAGCAGAAAACATAACAACAATAATTCAACCGAGACACGTTAAAATAGCAGAAAAATAAGAAAACAACAAAGAAAAGTAGCAAACCCCCCATAGAAACAAATAACGATTAATAAATACATACAAGTAACAAAGAAAAACATCACAATAATCGAGAAGACATCAAGTGAAAATAATAAAAAAACAATGAATAACAAAGAAAAACAAAGAAAAACAAAACAAATATTAAAAATAAAACCTTAGAGCTAACAACTCCCTAACCAAATTCTAAATGTTAAGTATCCCATGATCTATAACATATGGCTTTCAACCTCCCTGGTGGCTAACATTTGGACTACTATGTATGGAGCGTAGTTGTTAACAAACTTCACGACCTCCTAAAAACATTAAGTAATCGTTAAATGTTCCTAAACACAAATGGAAATTACTAACAAAATGGGAATTGACCCACATAAGAAAGTAGTTGGTGCATACATATAGCATATAAAATATATTATACATGAAAAAATCGCAGTGAAAAATAAATCAACAGCACCAATCTTTGATATACTAAGCTATCAGGCAAAGTAGGTTTCTACACTAAAGAAATAAAGAAAAAGTATCGAATAGAATTTTAATCAAAATTATAAATCAGTGTTCTCGTATATTTCTTATTTTCCATTGATTCTCCATTAGAACGAGCGCAAAATATTATAACAGGGGAGATAAGCCAGTAAAATGCGCTCGGAATATCAGAAATATACTATGAAACTGATTTATATATTTGATTAAAATTCTACCCGATGCTTTTCCCTAATTTTTAATGGAGATACATACCTTTGCCTTATACCTAAGTATATCAAATAGTTTCCCTGTTAATTTATTTTGAACTGCCATATTTAACCTGTGTATGGCTATATATAAGCACACATTATTTAAGTCATTTAGCGTCAAATTTCACAAATTAAATCGTTTGCACATCGAAACCGGTTTATAGGATGTATACTTAAATGTCAATACTAGATTTAGTTCGAAAAACAGGGAAGAAAAAATAAAACATTTGTACTTGTACATTTGGTATTCGAAAACCGATACTTTCTTCCAATCGGTGAATTTTCACATCGGAACTAAACACAATGGCAGATGATTCAATAATTTAATGATTAACGATAAACGAGACGTATTCATGTCAATCTTGTAAAATGACTTTGTTTTCTTAAGTATAAAGAACTAGAAACTAGAACTAAAGAAAATGTATAGACACTTACGTAGTAAATATAGGCCATCAACTAAAACAACCCATTTATAAATAGTTAAGCAAAATGATACATATATTGAAAAATAGGTAAATAATAAAAATAAATAAAATAAATAAAAATAAATATAAGAAGAATTAGAACATATTTTAAATAGAAAAATAGGTAAAAATGTTATTTAGAAGCAAAAACCATAGTAACACTAAAAAAAGTGAAATAAGAATATCAAATAGATTTCATCAATCCCAAGTTAACTTTAATGTTCATTGATACGTATCAATGCAATCCATTATTACCCAATAATTCGTATTTTATATAAGAATATTTATTTCCAATGAAACAAAGAATCCATGTACTAGTAAAATGCATATAGGACTCTTAGGACTCATAACAATATGCGAATGCATATATGAACAAATGTATCAAGATAAATAGTCACATACACATACACATATTTAAATAAAACGTACATATCTACCATGTATACAAAATACATTACTATACAATCATACACACATACACACACATGAATTTATGTATGTATATATATATATATATATATATATATATATATAACATATGAATATATATATAACATATCAAAAATAAAAACGTAATATTTATATATATATACATTGATATTATTATAATATTTTAATAATATAATCATTATTCTGATATATATATATATATGTATATATATATATATATATATATATATATATATATATATATATATATATATATATATGTGTATGTGTGTGTGTGTGTATTACCGAAGATCAGAACAATATTCGTAGCGTCGGTTTCAAATTCACACAAAGGAGACCTATCTCATATTCTGGATTCTCTACAGCCTTTTGTTGTGATTTGAACTCAACGGTACCGATGTTCTTCTAATCTTTTGAAAATGAATATATATATATATATATATATATATATATATATATATATATATATATATATATATATATATATATATATATATGTGTGTGGGGGGGGGTGTTATGTGATTCTATCTGTCGTTGCTGAATTGAAACTGTCAACGAATTCCTGGAACAATGCGAAAAACGTTCTATGCGCGTTTCTCCGCCGTTTTTTTTTTCATTCTCTTTTTTCTCATATTGTTGTGCTTATGCCTTTGACACCTAAGGATTATACGACGAAGAATTGAAAACGTTCGTTAAACCTGTGAAACTTATGGAATAATTTATATATATTTTTTTTAATTTTAATTAAAATAGACCATCAGAAAAAGTGACAAAATAAAAAAAGTTTTAATGAAACAGATACCTTGTAAAAGATTCATTAACCACAACTCAATATTTAACTCCTCTTTGGAGATAGGGATGGGGCTCATTACTTGCACAAATCTTTTTGTTTAATAGTTTACGTGAATTCAATGAATTTGATTGAAGTTTTATTCGTTATGGCCGACTCCGTAGTCTGCGCCTCAGCATCCATTATACTACTTTTGTGTAATAGTGTATAATTTTCTAGTAACAATGCAATTAGCCAAGTCCAGTCGGTCTTTCTATACTACAAATATAACATACACATTAAATTGGCCGGATAAATCGTACCTTTAAAGTTGAATTTCTCTAGTTTTTGTAAAATAAAAATTAAAATATCGTCAGGAATGTTAATTTACTTCATATTAATTCCTCCATATTTAAAATATAATTGCAGAATATAATCTGCAGAAAGTAACGATATAAAGTAGCTTCATGATCAAACAAATTCAACTGAATTATCGAAATAATGTAAACTAATCTTTCGGTAATCTTGTCGACCACCTTCACATAATAAGAAAACACGGATTCTTCCAAGTACAAGGGAGATAACTCTAGAATCACAATCAGTCTCGTTATCACATACGTTAAAAGCATTGTATAACATTGAATTGAATTTTGTGCTAAGATCAAAGTGTAGTATCTGTTCCGATGGATACTACACCCCATAGACTGGTATTGTCTTGGCCTTCGGGGCTTGATTTACGCCGGTCTATGGGTCTGTCCTGTGCAGTTCTAGGAGGTCCACCCTCCCAGGCTTCGCCTCCCCTCTTTGGGGAGGAGTAAGTTTATTGCTTACTGTCTGAGGCGCCCTTACCGGGGAATGGCGACGGGGCTGCCCAGGAAATTTTTAAATGGCCAGAGTGCTCACCTCTCGAGCGCTGGCTTTTCAAACCCCACTTTCTCGACCCGATCTTGGGTCACATCTTACTTGTGGGAGTAAGATAAAACTGGCCTTGTGCCTAACTCCTGGGGAGGAGTAAATAAATAAGAGAAGGCAGTTTAAAACGTAAATTCTGATAATATGGTTAGTTTAATAAACATATACATTGTACTTTGGAGAAGTGCTACACACTCCAAATAAAAATGTATTTTACAATAAAAATAGAATATTTAATATCCTTGTGCAGATGCCAGATAATTTAGATGAACTTTATATTCGACGTCGGTTTGTTAAATAAGACACACATAATTCTACAGATGAGATACAGATCAACGGATATCATGCAGATTTTTTACTAGAATTTACCATATCAGGAGAAAACATTCCCGAATCACGCTTCGCGTGGGCGGATTTTGTTTATTATTAGATATTAAGGCTGAAAAAAAAGACAACGCCAGAACGCTGGAATTATGAAAAGTATTCAGCATAACTCAAGTTCAAGTTTATTCAGCATATGATCACAACACGCCTCTTGCATTTTACCGGGCCTTAAATTGAAGACATCGAATTACGCAATCCTTTAAGTTATACATAGACAGTTCACTTTGCAAACGTTATAAATTAGTTAATAAATAAAGTGTTATTCTAGTTTAATATAAATAGTATTATTTGGAGTATTCTGTCCACAATTCTTATGTTAGTTTTTATTTTCACTGCGTGTTGCCCGATGTAACGACCGATCCTCTTAATGTGCATGTTTTTGAACTAGGAACTCTTCATATCTTCCTCAGGAACCTATATAGAATTTCAGAATTATCTCTTTATAAGTTCTCGAGTTCAACATTAATGTCTCTTACTGCTAAAAGATGCACATAAAGAAGGTCAGAGGATACATCGGCCGACGTGAATATATCAAGGATAGTTTGGAATAGTCTTACTATTACAAATGATAGAAATGGCTATTGCTAATTTCAAAATATCCAAAATATATATGAATGTTGTTATTTACTTTGTAACCGAAAAACTTTGTAGATAACAATCACATCTTGTCTTCATGAATCGAAATAATCATATTTTTCTTTTATCAGAATATCTGATTATACATTTCTCTGGGTGTAATGTGATGGATTTAAATACATATCTATGTATCATGCCAGCAATGATAAACAGATAAATCATATTTGAATTTGAAATATTTAATATGGCTGCTTTAAATAAATGCAAGTGCGTCCAAGTTGTATGGGTAATTCAAACAGGAAATTGAAGAAACAGAACCCCAAATTGCGTCGAAACCGATGCGTTCACTTTCGGATTAATAACGTTGATAAAACTATTCATGCATATTTCCCGCCATCTGGATAGAATAGCAAATATATTTTTCGTGCAATTTCTATGAAGAGACAAACCTTTTAAAATTCATCTAGTTTTTGAAGAGAGATAAATGCTCTTAGAAAATAAAAGTCTTCATTTGTCGAGCTGAGTGGTGTCCGAACGCGGTTGACGACGATGTTGCTCTCAAGTCCGAGATTGTTTTTCATTAGTATGTAATATAATCGTTCTTTTTGTGTCTCTTTGAGAGCAAATAATTATTTTTGCAGAAGTTTATTATAACAAACTACGTCTCCCTTCTAAAGAATATTAGAAAAATGTTACTCTTAATACATTTTCGAAGTATTACGTATTTCCTAAGATATTTTAACAATCGAACGGCATCTCATTTAGAAAAAAAAACTCTAATACATTATCAATTTAAGCATTTTACGAAACATTACATTAATGCATTACTGTACATTTATATATATATATATATATACATATATATATATATATATATATATATATATATATATACAGGGTGGGCCAAAATAAGGGTCCTATCTTTAAATTTGAATAACTTGAATTTGAATAACTTCCACAAAATAAAAGTTAAACTCACCAAACTTTATGTGTGTGTAGACTGACCCTTCCGAGATTTTTTGAAATAAACAAAACAAATTTTAGCCGAAAAACACTTCTTAAAACTTACAAAAACTAAAGTATTGTTTTTTACACTGTTTTGAGTTTTTTAAGCAAAAATAATGTTTTCTAAATGAGGGTACGTTCCTTAGGGCTAATACGGCTCATGCTTGCTTCGGAAGGGGTCCTTTACTTATTCTAAAAAAAAAAATTTAAAAAATCAATAAATAAAAAAGTTATGAATTTTTAAAAATAGGACCCTTATTTTTGCCCACCCTGTATATATATATATATATATATATATATATATATATATATATATATATATATATATATATATATATATATATAGGTCGGATCCCTGTCTACGCTTGTCATGCTGATGATGGCTGTGAGCCAGAAACACGTGCCCATGGATAACTTTTATGTACGTATAAAATAAATGAATATATATATATGTGTGTGTGTGTGTGTATGTGTGTGTGCGAGTATGCTTAGGCCTAAACACTGCCTATGTATATGCAGATGACTATATTAGGCCCCTTTTCTCGGGTTAAGCAGTGTAGTGTTTGATATCACTAACTACTATGAGCGGCAATGCAAAGGTTGTTGTAAATAAACAAACCGAGCACTATCCAGTAATTAAAAATGTTTTTTTTTTTTTAAACATTGAGATGTAACTTGGCAACAGCGCTCGACTAGTAATAAAGTTTTTATAGTCGCCGACTATCAACTAGATGGTTGTAGGTTCAATGCTTGCTTGGTGCGGGTCTACTCTAGCCGCACTGAAGAAATGTGATACAGCGAAACATACTGTTTGTGGATGACCCTCTCTTTCTTACTCTCTGTGTCTCTCTTTCTCTTTAGTTACACGCACCCATGCCCCCCCCCCACACACACACATATATATATATATATATATATATATATATATATATAGAGAGAGAGAGAGAGAGAGAGAGAGAGAGAGAGAGAGACAGAGAGAGAGAGAGAGAGAGAGAGAAAGAGAGAGAGAGACATCTGTAAACAGCGAAACATACTGTTTGTGGATGACCCTCTCTTTCTTACTCTCTGTGTCTCTCTTTCTCTTTAGTTACACACATCCATACCCACACACACATCCACACACACATATATATATATATATATATATATATATATATATATATATATAGAGAGAGAGAGAGAGAGAGAGAGAGAGAGAGAGAGAGAGAGAGAGAGAGAAAGAGACATCTGTACACACAATGTTTCACTGTATACAATCTCTATATATATTGACACACATTAAAAATCCGGTACAAATACGATTTCTATAGTTTAATCCTATATTCACGAAACGTTATTCATTCTCACCATAGTACATCCCAAATTTTAAGAAACAGTTAAGTGTTTCAGTTCATGTAAAATTCGCTTCAACTATTCTCAATAACATATGGTTTTCCATATTACATTTATAAACACATTCTGATCCCCAAAGGCATTCTCTACTCCAAGCGAGAACATTGTCTTCTTCAGCCCCGTACTTTGATATTTTTATTGTATCTTTGTGATCCCTCAAGAAAATATAGTTATCCGCAAACAAATATCTTATCCGTTCCCTACTTTTTTACCGTGTTAACTTTGTTCACATCCCCATTTAATAAACATTTTATTTTTATATAATCCCTTGTGTTATTGTTGTTTCTTCGGCGGGTTGTGTTCATTTTTCACATCTTTGAAACCAAAACCAAAGTTCCAGACGGCCATTCCAATTGTTTAAAATCTTTTTTTTCCCTCTCGTTTCAACCCGGGAAAAATATTTCGTTTGCGCTAGGCGATTACGCCTTCATACGTAAAACGTCATAGCCAATCCGTAACACGATATAGTTATGAGATTTGTCACTTAAACAAATAAGCCCGCCTTATGGAAAACCTAAAATCATGTATGTTAGAGAAGTTATCATTTTTTAAATTTATTTTAGTATTCAAAACGATCAACCGTCCTTTACCAAAAAATGTGTTTGTTTCATATAAAAGAATTGAATGATGATTTAACTTTTTAAAAGACTGGTTATATTCCCTTTTGAAACAGGCTCATCGTCTCGTCTTAACATATGTCGGTTCGCGTGAAATCGTCATCCCAAATAGCAAAGATAACTTCTTCTTTTGTGGTTATATCAACGCAGTCTATGTTGTTGTTATGACCGTTAAGCCAAAATAATATATTTAACAAACAAACGCACATGTCAAAACGAGACCCCTATCAAACATTAACAAATTAAAAATGCACACATATACATGCAAATATAATCATGCCTTTTAAAGGTATGTACCGTGAAATATAAAAAAACACAAGAATCTCAGTAAAACATTTGTTTAGTTAAAATTCTATTTTAATTATCACTAATACTGCTTATTTCGTTTAGTGCGTATATTTCTATAACTATTTGTTATTCTATCTAAAAACAACAACTTCCTGTTTCTCACATTGAGGATATTGAATTTAATAGTCCGTGGTTAACCGTCTGACCAGTTGAGTAACACATATGTATTTCTAAAATATTTACAATAGAAAATAAAGTAGAAAATGTTGCACAAGGCCAAAAAGGGGGAGTGGAGAGAGATCGGTCAATACTATTACTGATCAATCTAACAGCTCTTTTCATTCAAGGCCACCATTCACCAAAATACCTCATATAAACGTGACATTTATACTCCATCCATTAAAAGAATTAATACCACGAGTAGCCTACCAAAAACCTATATATAAAAATCATATACAATGGGAAGTTTGGGCAATAAAAATTGTATATACAAAAAAAAATGGAATATAAAAAATGAAAAACTTGATACCCCCTTACTTATTAAAAAAAATTAAACATCACAGCCAAATAGTACAAATATCAAATTCGAGACGTCTGAATTTTCAATACTAATTTTTCGTTAGAATAGTATATTACCGAAATAATTTCTAATGTTGCATCTTTATAATTGATACAACATCATTTTTCTAAGTATTTCATGTTAGCACAGATTATTTGAAAATCGACAATCACAGTTACGCAGTGTCATTATCGGTGAATAGTCTTCTAACTTCTCTATTGAACAGGAATCAGTTCGAGGTGCGATGTTGCAGCAATGTTAGATGGTGGCGGATGTTTCGGGTCAAAGAGTTGAAGAGAAGGCGACGGTCAGATGTCGAATAAATCACCACTTCACCATTTCAGCGAATCAAAAGCAAGAAACGAAATTCTATCGCGGTGACTTGGCTGCTTCACTATTGGTATCGCTTCACAATGGACGCGGCTGTGATTCATCTTTCCAACAAGAATTGCTTCATCTTTGATTTATTAATGAAAATCGATCTCGAGCGTACGTCCCGTTGTGAATCTGTTTCACCCAACCCCGTCTGTTTGCCATCACCGAAGTGACTGCATTTAAAACCCCCGGTAATTGTGTCCGACCGTTAAGCTTTCATCACAACCAGCAGGGTTATACCTCTGGAAGACTGGGTATGCTTAGAAATATCTAGAGACTCTAATTGGCTTAGAAATAAATCTAAAGAATGCGTCACTCACCCTGGGCGGGTTGAGTCGACTTTCTCAGAAGGGGGAAGTTTAAATTCACAAGCGACACGTAGTTGCATGTATATCCCGGCTAGGGGAGATGGCGATGTTTGGTTTTGCAGTTTTTACAGGGAAATGTCGACCTCCTTTTACACACAGCACCTTGTATTTTCAAATGGTCACCCATCTGGTACTGACCAGGTTTAACGTCACTTAACTTCGGTAATCTAACGAAAACGGGCATGTCAACGTGAACATGCTCTTTCTAATTACCAGGGTAATAAATGAAATAGAGTAAAGTAAATTCGTATGAATCAACGAGTTATGTAACGCTCTTAATCCTGCTGTTGCCATTGGTTTCCCTTATTGTTTAAAGTATCTAATTAATTGAACGTGAAGTGTGTTAACATCTATACATGAAAATGATTCTATGGAACCAAAAGAACTTGAACATGTTAATCCTGGTTGTCAGTCCACCTCCCCATAGCAACCCTCCACCCCGTGGTCACATTGCGAGAGAAAAATAAACACAACAGATGGATACAAAAAAAACGGACAGATACACGGAGAAAAAGAGTGTGTGTGAGTGTAATAGTATGACGGAAGTCAGAAACAGAGACGAATCCGTCTTAACTGGAAACTACGTAATAAAAAAAACGATTATAATGATAAGAAGAAAAACGATTATTTTAAATACAATTAAAACAAATTGGAAACCGCAAGATTCATTTGGTCTGAGGTCTAGGCGAATAGCTGACAGTTATAACTGCGGGTCATCAAATATTTGAAACGGAAATCAGTTAGGAATCCTGACTAAAACTCGCTTACAACTTATATAATTTTTCGAACACACAATGGGAGTTTTTGAATCTGTGGGAAAGTGAGACACAAATAAGCAATTATAAAATTGGCTCAAACATAACTTAAAACATCGTTTCGGAAATTGAAGACACAATATCTGACGTAATATAGCGTTAGCGATCATTATATAAACAAATAATAGGACAAGCACCCCGATAAAAGAGGCACACTGGAAAACATAAGTTTACGCCTCACTTGGCATTTTGGCTAAGATCAAATTGTAGTATCTGTTCCGATAGATACTGCAACCCATAGACTGGTATTGCCTTGGCCTTCGGGGTTTGATTTACGCCGGTCTATGGGTCTGTCCTGTTCAGTTTTAGGAGGTCCACTCTCTCAGACTTCGCCTCTCCTCTTTGGGGAGGAGTAAGTTTATTGCTTACTGCCTGAGGCGCCCCTACCGGGGAATGCCGACGGGGCTGCCCAGGCAATTTATAATGGCCAGAGTGCTAACCTTTCGGGCGCTGGTTTTTCAAACCCCACTTTCCCGATCCGACCTTGGGTCACATCTTACTTGTGGGAGTAAGATAAAAACTGGCCTTGTGCCTAACTCCTGGAGAGGAGTAAATAAATACACACATGCTATTAAGTCCGTAAAAAGATTACTAACAGAATCAAATGTGACATAAAAAAAAGAAACATGTTTTTGTACAATTTACCATGTTTGTATTCGTTATTTAATATGTCACTGTCGGCGAAGGAACCAATGAAATGGAGGTAACTTTGGAACAAAGCGAAAATACGAATCGAGTTGCCTCCCTTACATCCTAATTGATTCCGAAATTCAGGAGAATCGTGCGTGTATCTCTGCATGTATAGCCTATGTGAAAAAGATAGGGCAACATGGTTTCATTCGAATATTTTATTAAGCATATGTAGAAGCCAAAACTTCGTTTCGTTTTTTTTTCTTTATTACGTCAGATCACAGTTGGTATAGTAACAGCAACAATACATAAAATATCGATTATATACGATTTATTCAATACAAACTGCTACTCTTAGAGATACATGTGAGAAAATTCTGAAAGCATACATTTTCTTAGAGGTATTAGACAGTGAATGACTTCTTTTTTTGACTGGTTTGACTTCATCAGGAGATTTTCTCTTGTAGTGAGTAATTTAAATCTAGGCTTAGATCATTCATTGACTTTCGTAAGCGTGAACCCATATCTCACTCGAAACAAGCGAAACGAACTCAACTCACAAGTTCCCATTTTACTGAAAAGGAAATGTAACGCTCAAGATATAAATCCAACTTGTTAATGTTTCGGAATGTATTAGATGAGGATTGAAGATTTTATACAAACTGCTGTTCTCAACTTGGCTGTTATTCTAACAACGTTTCAGATAATGTAACCTCCGACATTATTCAGGTGAGTCATGTCGTACTCGGGAATCTTGATGTCAAACTCGGGAATATGTACGGAATTTTGAATGGTAAGGTTTATTTAATTAACTGGCGTAACTTTCTGTCGTTGCTTGACGCAACGGATACATGTGTTAAGGAATAATTAGTTTTAAGCGACAGTATTCTGGAGGCATTGCTGATGGACCAAGAGTAAGCTACCACCGTGAATTTAATAAAGGGTTCCGTTCAGGTCCCGACATAAATGTTCCCGACTACAACAAGACCCACCTGAATGAGTTCGAAGGTTACATCGACCGAAACGTTGTGATATCACTAGTCAGATTAATGCAAATAATAGAAACCCCCACTTTAGTAAAATATTTCAAAATTTAGTAAACACTAAGAAATAAATAAAACACATTTATCAAATTTGACAAATAAAAAGAGAATAAATATAGTCATTTTGTTTTTGAAAAGCACAACATTTGTTGCGTTACTTCCCAATTAAACATTCTTAAATTAAACACAAAACTGATAAAATTTAAGGGAGCTGTATTATTTTTTAAAGGACTCCTTTAAAGATTTAAAGCAGTCAAACGTAAAATAGTTCAGACTGATCGAATACATATTGCTATAAAAGAAAACCCTTGCTAATATGATCATGGTTATCAACTTTGAAAAGTGTTGATAACTAAAGCAGAGTTAAAACAATAACACACAATGTAAACTATATAGACTTTGTTCCTTTTTTGTCTCGTGCTAGATGGTTTTATGTTGTTACGATGACTACAGCATTGCTAAATAAAATAATGGATACGTGTCGAAGTCTACGTAAAAGTAAGTCAGGTTCGTTGTCGATTGGAGAAAACGAGGAAGTATTCCGTCAGAAGAATCTGTGAACTGAAATGTTTCTATGTTAGTTCCATGTTTTTAAATAGTTGACCATTTGTGAATACCAGGTGGTGTATGAAAAATGATGGCATACTCCATTTGCACCTAAAAGCAATCTGCAAATACAACTAAAATAACACCCAGTCACGTGCTGTTAGTTATAATCTCTACCGACCAGACACTGACCGACGATGAGAGATCGAATACCGATTCCGAGGATCCGATCAAGCGCTCTTAATATAATCAATAATTTTGCGGGTCAATTCTTTCATGAAAATTCTTTAACGTCTGTAGAAAATAAGGAAATCATCAAGCTATCATATTCGGCAAGTAAATTGTTGTAAAGTGTGGAAAGGACGGGGACCAGCTCAGCAGAGAATTTCTTTAGTACTACAACAGGGATGAGATCAGCTTTCAATGATTTGAGGTGCCAAGGTTTTGTTCATAATATCTCGGATATAAGAAGGGGTAGTGGTCAAATCATCAAGTGTGGCTTATTTTTGCAATAATAGAATTGGGAGAGAGTGGTTTCTGGGAATCGAAGGTGTAGTTGGAAGCCAACCTGCTTGGGATAACAGTTCAGCATAATCAGCTGTCGTTGAAAAGGACATCTGATTATGCTTAACTGTTATCATGGTTGTTGGATTGCGCTGAATTGTCCATTGCACATTATTCACTACACTTAATGCGTTGTCTCGTCATTTCGGTGAATTGATTTACAGATGATTTAAAATGTGAAGATGTATGGTTCATGCTACATCGATAACCCTTTTTGTGAGAAAAAATAAATATCACTCTATTATACCTAACTTGTATAGGTAGAGGAGCATTCGTCTTTAAAATCAGTAGATATAAGAAACATGTACCTTATTATGAGAATTCTCTGATCCCTTATTTTTAAGGGAATTATGTCACATTTATAAAATGCATTACGTCATATTAAGAAGCATGTTTACTACTTCTGAAATACTTGAAAGTATAGTATTATTTCAAAAGCAAAACTGTTGTTATTATATGCGTACACACAGACTTAGGCTTAATTAAAAAGAGAAACATTTATTGCTATGTATTGTTATTCTAAGAAAACAACCTGTGGCCCGTGATCGTTTTTTGATTGGGAGAAGCAACTTAAAAGCACTTAAGGATTACAATAACAAATTAGTGCTGATTCGTTGGCATCACTCGATGAATCAAAGCGAATAAGATTACACATATGGACATGGAGTTCTCAACTTTACAAGAAGTGCTAAGTGGGGAGAAAAACTTCGAAGATTAGGTAAACCTTTTAACAAAATAAACAATGTTCATATATATATATATATATATATATATATATATATATATATATATATATATATTTATATATATAAGAATTACATATATATATACATATATATATACATATATACATATATATATATAAATTACATATATATATACATATATATACATATATACATAAGAATTACATATATATATATATATACATATATATATACATATATACATATATATATACATACATACATACATATATATATATATATATATATATATATATATATATATATATATATATGAAAATATAATTCAGCACGACATTATATACCCCCACCTACGTGTGTTCATCCTCCCAATACGGAAGACTATCGACTGCTATTGATTATAATACATATATCCTCGCATAAAGGAATAGAGCACTCCAGGCAGCTGATTATTAGTGTATAAGCATTAGGTTTTCCCTTACTCCCAAGCTTGTCATGACGGCGTATTGAGTGAGACCGACTTCCGACAAAACTCTGGCGTTTTAATCAAAGCCTGAAGCACATACCCGTCTAGTTCTACTGAGTAACTTTCATCCAGCGAAAAATATACCTATTGATTACTATATACATGTACATAGACAAAGAGAGAAATAGATAGAAAGATAAGATTACAAGTGTAAATAGGAAGTGTAAGTTACTTAATTTATATTCACACCAACTTAATAAACATATTCAAGGTTTTAGTTCTTTCAGTGGTGTTTTTTAAAAAATAATTATAATCAACAGCCTTTGTATATGTTATGTTAGGAAGCATTGACAGCGGAAGAATAAACGGTAAAAGTGTATGTATTCATGGGTTGAAAACCACATCACTGTACTAGTTACTATAATAAATTATCTTTTACAAATATAATGTTCAACTCGCAAGATAATAAGATGCAGGAACTCGTTGATTATGTTTCAATCCATACACTTTCCTATTTAATTGTTTTACCTTCATGGTTTGGGATGATGACGAAAGTGCTGAAAATCACAATTTAATTCAGATGCAATTCCAGCATCTTTTAAAAAACAGCTAATTTTATTACCATTTTCGAAAACCACCCAAGCTTTAATTAGATGACTTCCGAAAAATCTAATACAAGAAATTTATTGCAAGCATCCTTTTTTCTCTCATCCTCAAAAATATGAAAGAGCGATTCAAAAACTGCGCGGTATCTAAATAAGATTCAATGAAGCAGAAATAATTATCTGTAATTTCAAAAGAATTAAAACCCCAAACATTAAATCGAACTGACCTTTTAACTTACCTTACTGTATGATTTGTTTTGAAACTATCCTATTTTTTTTTGCTTTTTTTTTCTCTTTTTTGTTTCCCGTACAATTCTGTTCATTAACTTTTTGTATATATCTGTTTTATACTCGATTGTTTTCTTAATTTATTGTTGGTCTATTTTTTTCGAATATATTTATTAAATTCATTTTTTTAAATCATATACACTTGATTTCTTAAAATCGATTAATATCTTGCATTTATCCATAACTGTGTCCGACAGTTTTCTTTTCATGTACCGCTGATGAAAAAGTAAATCCTTATTTTTCCTGTACTTTATTACTGGAATATAATACTTACAATTAAAAATATGATATTTAAAAAACATATGGACGCAAGCAATCGCCACCAACTGCTTAAGGGGCTTTAAAACCGTATCGGCTGCTTCACAAAGAACATAAGGCTTACCAACAACTCGAGTATAAACGTTAATAGATATATTGACAGGTGAATGATGACGAATACTATGAGAGGATTAAACATCTTTTCTAACCACCCACTCAATCAAAAATCGACGTAGAAAGCAGACATCCTTACCCATATGCAATAACCCTCACACATGAAATATGATGACTAAAGGATTAAAATATGGGGTAAGCGAGAGTTACGAGCAAGATTCTTGTGCCGGGTGATTCGCACAATATAGCATGCAGCGCCATATGATTTCTACCAGAAAATTTCCAGTGAAATGTAATTCCCATCAGCAGGATTCCTGTGAAGTAGGATTTCTATTTTCACGCTTATCACGTTATGTACCTCTTTCTAGAAAGAATCGAGATGCATATAATCCCTACCAGACAACATATAGTAAAGTATGATTCCTATTAAAGTGTAATGTCGTATGATTCCTACGTGCCTTGTTATGTCTATAAAAACGGTTCCAGTACAGTACAGATTCCTACCAAAACTATTTTAGTGAAATCTGCTTCCTACTAGAAAGCATGTAGTCTCGTATAATTCCTACCAGCAATTTTCTCTAGCTTTATGATACCTACCACAATTAAACTGTTATGTATGACATCTACATAAATGTAACTTTGTATGATCAGTATCTTAAAACGTGTTTGGAAGTGTGTTTCTTAGTTACAAGCTACAAGACAAATATTATTTATATCAGCACACTTCTAATTCAGTAATACCTCTGCCCGAATACGTCAATATCAACTAACAGGTATCTACTGTCATGTGCTCCATCTCAGAATGTCTTTAGTATTATAGTATTTTTACAAGAAAGCTTTAACTTCCAAGAACGCAATTAATGTCAGATAATTCCTGTCTGAAAATGTTACTATCATATACTCGGGCAAGAACGCTTTGTTGTCATATGATTCCTTCCAAAATTATTTTAGATTCATAATTTAGTACAGAACGTTTTTAGTATCGTATGATTTCTGTCAGCCAGATCTTATATGCTGTGATACGATTCCTACCAGAAAGCTTCTCGTTCTTTATGATCCATACAAAGAAGTTTCTGGTGTAGGTTAATTTCTACCAGGTAGGTTCTTGTGCAGTATGATTCCTACAATAATGCTTGTCCCGGATTATGATTCAAACCATAAAGTTCCTGGTGCCATATGATCCGTGTCATCTCATGCGGTGCAATTCACAACAGGAAACACCTAGTGCTATATGATTCCTGTTCTAAAACGATACTTATCCAATACATGTTATTTGATTCATCAACTAAATGCCGTCGAATTGAAATGAATATAGAGTAAGATTATTGAATGGTAAGTGTTCAGAATTAAACCAAGTGATTTATTTGATTCACTATCACAAAACCTTTTTATCATGAGCTTATAATATTTGATAAGATAAGAGAAATGCATTTTTGTATAAGTCATGGAATACTATTCACCAAAAACGTCGTTTAACTAAACTTCATTGATTAACGAGAAACATTATGCAACGCTTGTACTTATTCAGTGTTTCTGAATTTTGGTTAATGCTATTTTCACGTTCTTAATAATTCTCATCGGTGTTGGGTACGTAATGAGCACACATAGATCAAAGCTTACCGGATGCATAAGGTTGACGTACGGCACTATGGTGCAGCATACGGCATAATCAAATTGATTACATGTATCTCGTTTGATCAGACAAGTTAAGCAACGTTGAGCCTAATTAGTCGAAGGTGGATGACTATTTCGAAATACAAGGACAGCGACATCTCTTTGCAAAAAAAACAAAATAACTGCAAAAATTACGCCGTTAAAGAATAGCGCCTGAGAGGGATAAACAAGCGACTGGGGACCGTTTGTAAATTTGATATTTTCTAGAAACTTCACTCGTTCACAATGCGTTTCGAACAGGACGGGGGATGATAGTTTGAATTTGTAGCTTAAATGATCCAAACCCATTGACAAATATAGTATACGTCTTCCCTTTTCTGCTATGGATAAAACAGGAGTTTGTGTTTAATTGTTATCATTCAATTGATAATTTACAATAAGTGTTGTACTCTGGTATTTTAAGGGGTAATAAATGATACAAAGCTGGCAAATTCGCGTTTTATTTATAGTTCATTATATTGGATACATACCTAGAAAATATACATGTATATTATTATAACTCTGTGGATCTTGTTCGTTGGTTATCTTGTGTTTTTTTGTCTCGTGCACACATGATACCATCAGAAAAAGGTGACTTATTTAAAGATGACATCACCCATTAAAAAAGAGATAGAGTATAACTGTGCATATTTGATGACGTCACAAATTAATGACAGCATCCATGAAACGATCCTTTATTTAGACTATTAACGGTTATTTGGGTCATTGTTTTGCTACTAGACAAATGTCTATACCCCTGAGGATATAATATATGATAGTTTATTAAGAGTTGTATTTCTTAAATGAAAAACAAGATTGCATACTTCTTTTTTCTATCTTTTTGATAATTTCTAATAGACTAAACTTCTCTCTCTCTCTCTCTCTCTCTCTCTATATATATATATATATATATATATATATATACAGGGTGGGCAAAAATAAGGGTCCTATTTTAAAAAATTCATAACTTTTTTATTTATTGATTTTTTTAATTTTTTTTTTTTAGAATAAGTAAAGGACCCCTTCCGAAGCAAGCATGAGCCGTATTTGCCCTAAGGAACGTACCCTCATTTAGAAAACATTATTTTTGCTTAAAAAACTCAAAACAGTGTAAAAAACAATACTTTAGTTTTTGTAAGTTTTAAGAAGTGTTTTTCGGCTAAAATTTGTTTTGTTTATTTCAAAAAATCTCGGAAGGGTCGGTCTACACACACATAAAGTTTGGTGAGTTTAACTTTTATTTTGAGGAAGTTATTCAAATTCAAGTTATTCAAATTTAAAGATAGGACCCTTATTTTGGCCCACCCTGTATATATATATATATATATATATATATATATATATATATATATATATATATATCCCCCTTAGACAAGGCAATATGTTCTCTTTCCACTCGTTCAGGTCATATTTATTTCTACAACATGTGCAAAATTCAAAATAGATTTAATGCGTCTGGTGATGACACACGTAAAACTACAAAACAAAAAAACAGTGGATATCTCTATTGTTAGATATGGCAAAAAAAAAAACTATTGTTTATAAAAGAACCACGTGATGTTGGATGAACACGCTATTCAAATGCCACGTGCAAATATAAAATAAAATACTCTCTCTATCTCTCGTTCCCTGAGAAATATACCCGTTCACTATTCTATCTGATAATCGTATAATACACTATAATATTGTATGTTGATCCCGCCTTATCTGGACACTAGTCCTGTTTACTACCACGGTTACTACTATTGCTATTAATAATAATAATGATAATACTATTAATTCTAATATTAGGCATGTAAAAATGGCTTATGTTAGTCTCTTTCACTCGTTCTTTTTTGCATTTATGGTCTTCCTAATTTATTTCTAATGTCGTTACTTTTTATACATGACTTACTTCGATGTTCTTATTTGTTTTGTCTTTTTATTACTTAATGGTGACAATTTATCAAATCCAGATTCCATCGAATGATCATTAGGACCTTGTACGAATAATTGTGGGGACGATTCTAAGTATTAATTTGTTGACATTGGCTTTTAAGTCGAGCAAGTTGTAATCCGTGAAGAAGCAGTTTCGTGGCAATGTGTTCCACATAAGGCTAGCACTAGCGAAGCAGCTCTGTTCGTGGAAATTTCGCCTGTCGCTTAGCCCAATTGAGAGAGTAAGGGAATTTGTTTTTGTCCTGGTAGAAAGATGAGTTCTTTCTGTAAATGTCTTCAAGGAGAAACAAAAGATTTGAGCTCAGTCGAGCACCTCCCATGGAAATGACGATAAAGTAAAGAGTGGCAGCAATGTCTCCGCTTGTGAAAGAGGAGCTATAAGAAACAGAAGATACTACCCCCCACCTAGATGTCGGAGTCGATTCTTAATTCTGTCGGGGCAACGAAGAGTGTTCTGAATTTCTTTCTTTCTATCTAATGAATTTACGGACGCCTGTTCTAATTCCACTTAATTAAATCTATAAATCTATAATCTACGACTATATCTAACAATCTTGCTGTATTTTTGCATTATTTAAACTATGATAGTATTCAGAAGATATGGTTAACACCTATGAAAAGTCTCATTTCTTTTCAAATAAATGCTATCACAGATATGTTCCGTTCTCTCTCTTTGTTAGGCCACGTTTGTTAGGATATGAAGAAAAGAAAAAAAAAGAAAAGAAGTGAGCCACTTTCAGTGTCAATAGACATAACACTATAGTAGAAGTGACGGTCAATAACTATGTTTATTCCATCACGTAAGTGCGGTCCTTACGAGTCAGAAGTGCACCTCCTAATAAGGGCCCCATTAGAGAACTTTGGGTAAATTAGATTAACTACTTGGATACCATTATTCTTAGGTGCACTCTGGTTCGATATGTAGTAGCTGTCAGGTACCCCTTAAAAAGAATTTGCTGCGTGTACGAAATTAAACTGCTTTGGGCAGCGTGTTTGCTTCTACTCTACCCTGCCATCCCGAAATGAAACTCACCCATAGATGTCTACTCTATTTCCCAACCCTATCAATTACTCGAGCCCCCTACTATCCTGGCTCTTATGGTATGGGCTGAACTTGAGGGATTTGGAGAGTGTCAAGTCATCCCTAGTGTTATTACTACTCGCATGCCCACCGAGTTGATAGTATCTGTCATTATATCCCTCCCTCTCCTGCCGTACCCCTTCTATCTATCTGTTTATATATACATATATATATATATATATATATATATATATATATATATATATATATATATATATATATATATATATATATATATATGTATATACATATATATTTATGCAAACAGTGTTGCAAATAACAGAATTTGATTGTTTAATTATACCTTTTTAAACAAATTTCTGATGGTCTTTTTTGTATTAAAATAACGAAAATATAAATGTCTCATAGGTTTAACGAACGTTTTCGATTCCTACTATCCTGGTTCTTATGGTATGAGCCGAACTCGAGAGATTTGCAGAGTGTCAAGTCATCCCTAGTGTTATTACTACTCGCATGCCCACCGAGTTGATTATATCCCTCCCTCTACTGCCGTACCGCCTCTATCTATCTGTCATTATATATATATATATATATATATATATATATATATATATATATATATATATATATATATAGTCTCGGAAGTTTCTCAACCATTAAAAGTATATTAAAAATAAAAACTTATAGTCTCAAGTCTTCCAGTGGAAAATCACTCAAGTCAATTTATTTTTTACAGTTATTATTTTAGTTTGTTTCTAACACTATTTTAAGGGATTATCAGTTGTTTACCATGAAAAACTGTTTCGGGAATTTATATATATATATATATATATATATATATATATATATATATATATATATATATATATATACATTTATACATATATATATATATACATATATACATATATATATATATACATATATATGTATGAAAACATTGTTGCAAATAACAGAATTCGTTTGTTTAGTTATACCTTTTTTTTCAATTCTTCTGATGGTCTTTTTTGTATTAATATAAAACAAGATGTTCCATAGGTTTCACGAACGTTTTCGATTTTTTATCGAATCACCCAC
Source organism: Sepiola atlantica (assembly GCA_963556195.1). Taxonomy (NCBI): domain Eukaryota; kingdom Metazoa; phylum Mollusca; class Cephalopoda; order Sepiida; family Sepiolidae; genus Sepiola; species Sepiola atlantica. Next base: position 27,958,009 of record OY744524.1, on the reverse strand, counting down.
AGGTGTTAAAAGCAAATGAACAAAAAAGCTTGAGCAAGAAGATCATTTTTATAAAGGCGGTGGAGAAACGCACGGAGAACGTTTTTCGCATTCTTCCAGGATGGTCGTTTACAAGTAAAATTCAGCGACGCTTTAATGGCATCATAGAACTAAATCGCATTATGTTAAGCATTTTAAAATGTTACCACTGCTTTCATATGTGATGTTATCAATTTAAGGTTGCTGCGTCCTAATGTAGATAGCTACTAGTATTTAAATATATACAGATGTAAACCATTCGTCAAAAGTAAAAAAAAAATGACGGAAAACTTTGCTTCGCCACTGTTTTAACTATCATTCATATTCATATGAAATAACGTCTACTTCGTAAAGAAATGAGAAAGAAATAAGAAAACGTCTTAAAATGGAAACATTTTAAAAAGGAAAAAAGAAAGACAAAACGTATCACACAATATAGGAAGAAGAAAATAAATATTAAAAGCAGACGTCTCATTATGGAAATAGAGTTAATGACTTCTTACCGAATGCATTTAAAGCCGTTAGATATTGTATGGCTCGCTATTTGTTTATGTTTTATTCTAAACACTTTCAATGGTTTCGCCAGGCAGTTTTTCACTCATTAACTTTTATGTGACTGAATGTATACATATATATATATATATATATATATATATATATATATATATATATATATATATATATATATATATATATATAGTAACTTATGAAAACATTCATGCAATTAAGCTACACAGAGGCGCCCGCTTTTTATCCCCGTAGAGAATCAGCAGGCTAAAGTGCTTTAGCGTGCCGATTCCCTACGGGGATGAAACGCGGACGCATCTGTATAGTTTAATTGCCATAAATATATTTTATAACTTACTAACTTACTAAGTTCTACTGACCTATTGATCATTGTTGAAGTAAATACTGAAAATCGATACATAATAGCCGAGGGTATTCCTCGGAGCGATACTATATGTGTCTTTCTATTGTACATTGTAAGAATAAATGCTAAAACTAAGTAAATCTGATGTGACCTTACTTTTAGTGCAGAGACCAATAAATCTATGAAGGGTACGAAATACGATTTTAGATATCACAATTCATCATTTATTAAAAAAACAGATTTTCCAGGGAAAGTTACCGCATACTCCTAGACATTAATAAATAATTATGATGTTGCATCGAGTTTGCTGCCACATCTGGGTTAGTAACACACAGTCTACAAAGCTCCAGCAACTGTCCCATCGCCGTAATGTTCCATCCCTGTGTTATTTTACAAGTACTTAAATGAAATGTGCTCCGACGAACTTGCTGTAATTGATTCCCCCTTAAAAAAATGCAAATACCTTCGACTATACCCGACAATCAGCAAAATCCCACCTCTTTACTGTATAAGTACCAATTAGCTTGTTCGGGGTGAATATGAGTAAAACAAGAAAATAATGATGACAACCGGTGAAATTTCGTAAATATCAAAACCGTCTGAGTTTTGCTGGTTTAGTATTAGCTTACGGTTATTTCAATGGATAGCTAGAATACATTCTTTAAGAATTATTGAAAATACCAACAGCTGTAGACACAACATAATCGTTGCGCAGGCTATGACAGTATACATAGAGAGGATGTTATACACGGCCATTTTATTCTTACAAACTATTTAAACGGTCAGGTTCACATAGAAAACCTATCATGTCTCTTCTCCATTGGAACGAATTGGCTGAACGTTTTCAAGTTTAATATCTTTATTCATTAGAATGTTGTGCATTTAACATCTTTTTCAGGAACGCCTGTGTCAAATTATTTATATTTAAAAAAATATATATATATATATATATATATATGTATATATATATATATATATATATATATATATATATATATATATATATATATATATATATATATATATATACACACGAAATATTATAATATAATATTGAGTTTTCACTAGACCATTTTGATAAAACTATTGCATAACATTGTAACATAGTGTAGATAGACAGATATATGTGTGTTTGTAAATATATACACACACACACACACATATATATATATATATATATATATATATATATAGAGAGAGAGAGAGAGAGAGAGAGAGAGAAATACATATATATTTATAGATAGATATATAATGTCATGTATCAACATATAATATTATAAAGATATATAATCTTTTATGTATAAATTTTCAGTATTTACTTCAACAGTTCTCAATACGTAAGTAGTTCATGGAAATATATATATGCTTAATTACCATAAATATATTTTCATAACCGAATATATATATATATATATATATATATATATATATATATATGTATATATATATACATATATATATATATATATATATATATATATATATATATATATATATATATATATATATGTATATACATATATATATATATGAGAGAGAGAGAGAGTAAAAAGAGAAAGAAACACAGATACACATAATTTATTTTTCATTCTTCACACACACACACACACACACATATATATATATATAATTATATAAATATTACATTTAATTTCTAATATATATATATATATATATATATATATATATATATATATATATATATATATAAATATTAGAAATTACAATTAATATTTGTTGTTGTTACAAAAATAAGTTCATATTATTGAAAACAAAAAACAAACAAATGGCGATATTGATGAACCCCCTATAATATCATCTTCCTATAATAAGAAGTATATAAGGATTATTAATTCTCAAACTGCATATCTTACGTCAATATTTTCGTTTCACTATACATGTTATCTCTTTCTCCGTGCCCAACTAATGGTCGGTAATCGTGTGTAAAACGTTTGTAGTTCAACCAGAGTTACCTCCCATGGTTAGTCCTTGCCGAAACGGTTGACTGGGTAGACGCCGCCTCTGCCCCTAATTCTGCTCCCTCATACAATACCATTCATGATGCACAGCGTCTGCTACTACATAGTCGTCCGTGAAACTGTCACTACGCTGAAAGGCAGTAGCACATAGTCTATTTTCACTCTCCCGTTGATTTCTTTATCAGAAAGTCAACTTCAATTCCTTTGTTGTATGGAGATTGTCGCAGTTCAGGGTCGGCACTATCTACTGATGAACAGCCGGTGTTACTGCTGGTATATTCTAGAGGTGTTGGCCTCAACAGCAATCTGGATGTCTTCTTAGTTTCATATGTGTCGTTAAACTTTAAATGTTGTTAAAAAAATATAAAGGTTTATTTTTAAACCAGCAAAATATTTGTAATACGTTTTTGCGCATGTGCGTCAATCTTGTTTAAAGTTGATTAAATTAAACTCTCACACTTTTGAAATTCGTTATAATTTTTGCATAAATCTACTTGACTCGTTCGTCTAGAAGACGACCACGGATCGTCTAGATAAATTATCTCTTTCCCCTATCTCTGGCTGATGTTTTTCTGACGTTATCCGCTGTGCACGATTATCCCAATCCCTAATCACTGTTACTCTTGGCCTTTTGGCTAAGATCAAAGTGTAGTATCTGTTCCGATGGATACTGCACCCCCATAGACTGGTATTGTCTTGGCCTTCGGGGCTTGATTTACGCCGGTCTATGGGTCTGTCCTGTGCAGTTCTAGGAGGTCCACCCTCCCAGGCTTCGCCTCCCCTCTTTGGGGAGGAGAAAGTTTATTGCTTACTACCTGAGGCGCCGCTACCGGAGAATTCCGACGGGGCTGCCCAGGCAATTTTTAACCCCCACTTTCCCGACCCGTCCTTGGGTCACATCTTACTTGTGGGAGTAAGATAAAAACTGGCCTTGTGCCTAACTTCTGGAGAGGAGTAAATCAATACTCAATGATATCATACATGAGTTATATAATATTTAATGACGTCATATTTTTTTAGGTCAGCGAGTGTGCACGGAGACAAATACACAATATAATACTATAACAAGATCAGAAAAAAAGAAACATGATTTACAGAGCTTTAATAGGATTTAAATATTACTTATAGAATATTCCCTTTATTTAATAATTGAATAATTCAATAATATTGGAGAAATCTAAATTTTACACATTGGTGAGTTTACGAATAGTTTTGTTCTAGTGAGGAGTTGTATTATAGATATGTGGTGACAATAAGACATTTGATTTGGCACTGACGCATCTGGTATTCTGTTAACTACTGTAGAATAGACGTTTTTAACAATTACTATCGTAGATCGTTCAACTACGTTATTTTTGTTTTATTTGACCCGGTATTTGATCACCGAATTTAACAAACGTTGACCCGGGCCAGTACTAAATGAATAACACTTTCGGAAGGTTCTGTATTTTACCAACTTCACTACGAATTCAACCTAATCTAGAATTATTGAATTCTATGCAAAAACGTGTACTATTTAAGCAAACGATGACACAACGATGGTCTTATCAGACATCGTAATATCTGCTAAAATTAAGGCCTATAAAATGATTTTCCCAAATATAACATAGGGAGTTTTCTACGATTAGATTTACATTCATGAACAAACCAATGTATTTTTACTCGCAAATAAATCAGAGAAATTATCCAATTTTAATGAAATTTTAACAATGTTATAAAGAATACAATATTTTACATTTAACATTATAGCAATGTTCAAAATAAAGGAAGTGCCCCATTTCAGGGTTCTTGATAAGTTGTAGAAACCTGTCTGTAATTTGATTGACCCTAACTTTTCTTTTTTTCTGCACCTTCTCTCTCACAGACATGATGATGATGTTGCTAGTATCATTTATTTCGTTCAACACTATTATGGCATGTGTTCTTCAGAATTATGTGATCTATTACCGAGTTTTCCGTTCCAGCTCGTTTGCCTCGTTCGTCTAGTGGTCTCCATTAATTCACTGTGCTGATACCTTATTTTAATACAGCTTCCTATTCCAGTAGCTTCTTTCCAAGAACCGCAGACTTGTGGAATTCTTTTCCTGCTGACTGTTTTCATCCTAACTATGAACTTGGTATTTTCAAGACTAAGGCCAATAGGCATCTCCTGTCTTTGCGATGATAATATTTGTTCTTGTAAGCAGTTTACATCAAGTGGATTCTTGCCTTATCTGTAGCGATTTTAATACAAAAAAAAGTTTCGTAGAATTAACCTTTGAATCAGATTCATGCACATGTACAGGAACATGTATGTGTATATGATGTTTCTGTAAAAGGTGCTCTACACATTCTCTTGACATCTTTTGAAATAAAGAACACCATGTAAAACTGAAGATATCTCACAGGTGCTTCTGAAATCATTTCTCATGAAACCCACCAAATAATATATACCCTCGGTTTGTGATAGTGTAGTTAGCGACGGCGCCTACCATTATGTTTGTTCAGAAGCATTAGTCATTGTTGTCTCAAAGACAAAAATGGAAGACTGAAATATCGAGTAATAGTTCAAACGTTTTGTTTTCTAAGAGGTCACTTCCTTAGAAAAGAATTGGTGGTTCCTTCAAGATGTGGTCGTCATGCGTAGTTCCTGTGAATCAGATAATCCAATCCTGATTATTCCATTTCCGGGTTTATTTGTAAACGGGTATATTTTCTGAAAGAACAACTGCTTTTTAATAGTGAATGATCATTTTTTGTTATAATGGCAACAGTTTGTAGATACTCTGTGTTTGCCAGTACAACATCGTTGTGGTTTCATCCATCCTACATTACTTGCACTACCATGTCTTGAGAAATTGGGTTCCGTTTTTATTTTACCTAGTTTTATAGAAATATTAACTAATAGTTAGTGGATAAGAAAGACAGATTCTTACTTCATTGGTGAATGTCAGTTTACCGTCACGATGCTAGTTTTACAGTCCTGGGCAGTAACATCATATCCACTTACACTTGGACTAAGTAGTAAACAAAATTAGGAGAGAATTGTATTAAAGTTTATTTTGATTATACAAGAAACAAGGACCAGAATACTAAGCATTAACTGATTAATGAACTGTCTAGTCATGAATTTCGAACCTACTTCTTTACGAATTGGACTAATTTTGACTGAATTAGAACATGACTATTTTCATTTCTGATTTGAGTTAGCTCCCTTAGTATTCGTCTCTGATTTTTGTAGTTGTTGTTATCAGAAAAATACGATTACTTCATGTAGAATTGTGTACAATAGTCTTATTGTCGATTTATCAAATATACGTTTACTGGGTTTTAGGATTAGTGTTGAGATGATTAATCAGAATCTAAAATCGAGAATCGGCAATCGTAAAAGTCGGATATTTTTTGTGTATTGGAATCAGTATCGGGATCGAAAGCAAATTGTTCCAATGTGTCTGATGCAAAAAACGATTACTTTAATTGTTTATGTTTGTTTGTTTTTGTTTAAAACTTAATTTCCCATTGCTGGTGGTAATATTAAAATGATGAATATCTATTAGTTTTAAACTACTAGTAAAATTAAAATCTATAGATCAGCACGACCAAGCGTATTTGTACGTTTGCAAAAATTACATGGGTTTTTACGGTAATCCTAAGAAAAAAATCAACTCTATAGCTTAATATTCATAAGAGAATCGGTAATTGTATCGGAATCGGGAAAATTGTTAGAATCCTCCCATCACTAATTAGAACTTAATACAACCTTATGTTATGCATAATTCAATCATTTGTGCCGAATCTATTAAATAAATCATGTATTTCTAGCGTTATGAACTGGCAAATACTGTATGGGTTAACGCTTACTTCTACCTATCTATAAAAGAAACGTTATACGTATATATGAGGCTATTTTCCTTCCATGGTTGGGTTATAAAGATGGATGTTTACGATAAGCTCTCGCGAGTTGTTTAAAAATACAAACAATAAGCGTATCAACGAGTTTCTGACACCAAAGTCCAATTTCTGGTTTACTTATTGTAGAAATGTTTAGAACAAAGAGAACAGATGAAAGACTGGACAGTTACTATACGTTTGCTTCGGGCTGATAAAGCGGGTTAATCCTATATGACAGTCTTTCAAACAAAGCGATAACTTTCATTTCAAAACCGGCGTAAATTGTCCTCCCCAACTAGGTTTATGACACCTTATCTAGAGAAAAGAAACCGTTATGTAACACATTCGGCTAAAAAAGATCACAGGTTATCTGCCCTTGGTATGACTCCGAGTTATAATCAAAGGTGTTTTCACTGCGAGCTCGTCTTTAACAGTGATCGCAGATAAGTCCTTTACAATCAGCCCGAAAGTTACTTTGATTTTTTCCGACTGAAGATTCTTTTTTTGTTCAGTCCTCGTCGTCAATCTTCTTAGGCTTTATCTTCACTTTTTTTAGAAAGGGGTTAGTTTATTGCTACTTTCCTAAGGAGGTCCTACGCGAGAATATCAACCGGGCTGCACAGGCATGTTGTACGCCAAAGTGTACTGACATTTTTTAGTGTGTGTGTCACCCATGGACAGGAGATAAAAATACACACTGCAAATGCATGGGTCACGAAAGCATACTAAAGATCATATGGCGACGAAGAAGTTGCGTAATGTGCAGATACAAGCTGTTATAAGGATAGTGTAACAATTCTGCATTATATAAGTCATGCACATACGCAGATTTACTAAAGAAACACAAAGTTGTACGTCGAGAAAGGGATTAGAGTAGAGAATCGAGACAAGATGGCAAACATCAATTGAGAAGCAAATAATCATATTGTCTATGTACAGAAATATTCGGATCGGTGTCCAAGGATGCTATAAGTTCACTGTAATCGAACAGGTTCAGCCCAACATCTTAAAAACGACTCTCGCCATACACGAATAATTTCGAAAAATAATCATAGATAACACAAGAGTAGTTAAATATAAATTACTAATCGAGATTTGTTATCTGCTAATTATAATTGGAAACTTTACTATTACTTCAATTAATGTATCATTGTATTATCTTTTAATTGTCATGCTCAACTCATTTTACAATACTATTTCAGACTAAGGTCCTATGAGATGTCGTATCTGTTCTGTTTTAATGGTATCATACTTTACGACATTACCTCTTCCTTTTTGGAGGGAGTAGTGTAGTATATGTTATATTGTTATCAGACAATGTTCCCGGGCATTGGCTTCTGCTTTGGCGAAGAGAACGTCGTATGTGTTCGTTTATAATGATACCATCGGCCCAGCCAATACGCCTACCGTTTTTAGGGAGTAGTGTAATATCGTTTTGGAAGGCATATTCCTATCCTGCAAGGAATTACATAGTCCCCCTTTTTCAGATGGGTACTGATATAGTAGCAAAAACAAAAAAACAACGACATTTGTTGAGCCGAGAATAAAGAACTAAAACTACACTATTAAAAACACTAATGTTTTGAGTATTTATATGATAACATGACTTTAACTGTAATATTTATACTATAAATTATAACCCTCAAAGTTACATAATTTTATGGTCTAAGTGATCCAAATAAATAGTAAAACGGTTGATTATCTTTGTAATACACAGGGCTATATATGTGTTGTCTGCGATCAGACGTACATTTTTGGAATATTAATCATAGCGAATTTATGAGAAAGTTATCACTAGAAACAAAAACTAACATTAGGATATTCAACAGTGTCTCCATAAAAATATTTAGACAAAAAATCTTCATGATAAGGAAACACAATACTGCCTATATATATATATATATATATATATATATATATATATATAGAGAGAGAGAGAGAGAGAGAGAGAGAGAGAGAGAGAGAGAGAAAGAGAGAGAGGGGGGAGAGAAATAGAGAGATAGATAGATAGATAGATAGATAGATAGATAGATAGATACATAACTACATACATACATACGTGCATACATACATACGTATATAAATAGATAGATAGATATGTAGATGTGTGTTATTACTATTATTTAGATTATGACTTCATCTATTAACTGACGTAGCCATCATTCATCACTAAAATGCTTAGTTATAAACAAAAATTAACATGAATATTGATTATATAATATCTGGTTTATAGTAATAAAAAATCATTAATATAATACAACCCAATCGCCTTCCTAGACAAGACATTAGAATAGAATATGTTCAATGTTCTGGCAAACAATAATAGATATGTTTGTATGAACGTACATAGACAAAATAGTTCTTATAAT
>OY744524.1:27821402-27943902 GCA_963556195.1 Sepiola atlantica | reverse complement strand
GAAAAAACATTTATTTACCATAGGTACTGCAAAATCAAAATTATATTGACATATTTTATATAAAATTCTGAAATCATTTAATGTCTTTCTTGATTGAAATTAGTAAAAATGAAAAATAACGAACATTTTTTACGTACAAACAAAAGAGATTGAAAAAAATTTCGGAAGATCCCAACGATTCCCTCTATCAAGAACCTTCCATTCGTCGTAATCAGTAAATCATGCCTTGATTTAGCGGGATATGGATGCAGATAAAGTTAACGAAATATATTTTTATTTCTGCTCTTAGTGTAGTAAATCGTGTGTTATTCTATGTTTTCTAACTTAAATTGATATAAAATGAAAAAGGAAACAAAGCCGTTTCATACGTTGTGTAATGCACCATTAGCAAGTAAACACAATTTTAGTTACGTTCGTTCGATTCCATGATTTTAAGTAAATTCCATATTATTTTTATTATAAAAGTAACGTTAATAGTATTGTTTGAATTGCTAACGTTACTAGTATTGTTTGAATTGCTAACGTTACTAGTATTGTTTGAATTGCTAACGTTACTAGTATTGTTTGAATTGCTAACATTACGAGTATTGTTTGAATTGCTAACGTTACTAGTATTGTTTGAATTGCTAACGTTAATAGTATTGTTTGAATTGCTAACGTTACTAGTATTGTTTGAATTGCTAACTTTACTAGTATTGTTTGAATTGCTAACGTTACTAGTATTGTTTGAATTGCTAACGTTAATAGTATTGTTTGAATTGCTAACGTTACTAGTATTGTTTGAATTGCTAACTTTACTAGTATTGTTTGAATTGCTAACGTTACTAGTATTGTTTGAATTGCTAACGTTACTAGTATTGTTTGAATTTCTAACGTTACTAGTATTGTTTGAATTGCTAACGTTACTAGTATTGTTTGAATTGCTAACGTTACTAGTATTGTTTGAATTGCTAACGTTTTCGCTGTGCTTCCATCGCTTATTGTTACACATTGTATGCCATGTGTTACAATAAATAAGTAAATATCTTAATATATCAGCAGCAATTTGTTTATAAAGAAAAACAGTTTTATAATTACTAATTTTATTCCTGATGTAATACTCATTTCAATTTAAAAGATATTACAATAGACGAAATGCTGATCTCATTTAAAACTTAAATATATACCATTTTGAAGCAGAAAAATGTCTATAAAAGTTTCAAGTGATCATAGAAATTAATTAACATGCATTTTATTTTATTTCGTACATCTATATTTTCGATTTTTTAATATCATATTTTACCGAGAGCTCTCTTAAAAATAATTTCATCTGCACTTTCACGCTGTTATCTCTTTCTATATTTTTGCTTTCTAAGTTGCGATAATGTTATAATGTCATATAATTTGGTTCTTCTCAGGAGGCCTGACTCAGACAGATTGTTCCGCGGTTAACAGGGAATAGTTCAATTTTATAGAATATTTATATAGTCATAATATATTGATGATCGATAAGATTCATTCAATAAATAAGTATGCATGTGTACGCATATTAAAACAACAAATGTATGAAAAATATGCATGTATTAATGTTATATATTTATATAGGTATATATATGTAATATAAATTCTATGAAACTACATAATTAGTCCTTCAAAGAAACTTTATTGGTTTATTGATACAGAATTCGGATAACTAAGTTTTATGTAAATATTTTTGGCGGCATGTACAGTCTGTGATCACCTGTTAAATTAATTAAGAGGAGACGAAAGCAAATATATCCTTAAATTAAAATAATAAGGATATATAATGAAATATTTTGTGAAACACGTATTAATTAGTTCCAACATTATCCAAACACAAATATACTTTATTTTTATATCCAAATGAAAAAAAAATTGATTTATGTATGAATAAAAATCCTAAATATTCAATTTTAAATAAAGAAAACATATAATCTATACGTTTTGTTCACTTTCATGAATGTCAAATAGAATGAGAATACTACGTCCTTGAAATAAATAGAGATAAAAAAAGGTTTACTAAACAATGTATATGTGTTTGTTTTTTCTAATAAAATACATACTTTATATAAAAATACATTGATTATTAATACTGAGCATTTAATTACGATTGAATAATTATCGGATTGTGGATGCATTTTTGTCGATTTGTACATCCTTAACTTACAAGCATATAGTTACGAGAATGCCGAATAAAATATAAGTTTCTATATATATGAAATTCAGAATGAAAACAATACTAAACTATAAGGATAATATCTTTCGCGATAACAAAATGTAGCTTGCAGAACCATTTGCTTGCTCTGTTTAATTTTTATGCTTGACAACTACATCTTTATTCTGTACTAAACACGTTCAACAATGAGATGGTGATCATCTCTGGACCGTCAAGATGGTATTACATTACAATGTTGCCGTTATCCAATTATTATGGATGAAAAATATATTAATAACTTCTTAATAATACCGATATTTTATCATTATTATTATTATTATAAAATAGCATACATGCATGGACCAATATTAATTCTCAGTGGCTTATCATCCGTGTTACTCATTAGGTATTTTCAATAATGTGTTTAGCCATTTCTTTAGTGCCGATGGAAATAATGGATAATTTATATGAATCATACAAAATACTCCTTTAATATGCTATATATATATATATATATATATATATATAGTAGATAGCAAATATACAAACACTACTATTTGTATGCCTAATTTGCGTAACGATGTGTTAAAAATGTATATTCCATTAATGTTTAGTGTCATTGATTGTTAATTTTACTGTCACAGTTTTCTATCTACTTATCTATCTATTTATCTATCTATCTCTATCTCTCTCTCTCTCTCTCTCTCTCTATATATATATATATATATATATATACCCTCTCTATATATATCTCTATCTCTCTCTCCATATATATATATATATATATATATATATATATACCCTCTCTCTATATATCTCTATCTCTCTCCATATATATATATATATATATATATATATATATAGAGAGAGAGAGAGAGAGAGAGAGAGAGAGAGAGAGAAAGAGAGAGGGAGTGAGAGAGAAGGGGGATATATATATATATGTATATGTATATATATATATATATATATATATATATATATATATATATATATATATATATATATATATATATATATATATATATATTGGGTAAGGTACACGATAATTCATGAAAATGAAGTGTCATGATGGACAAAATGTGTGAAAAGATGACAAACGGAAAACAAGTTAAAGTGCAGGAGAAAGACAAAAACAAGAGATTTTTTGACTGGTTTCGTTCGTGGAGAACGTCTTCAGAAAATTATTTTCTGAAGACGTTCTCCACGGTCAAAAAATCTCGATTGTCTTTGTCTTTCTCCTGCACTTCAACTTGTTTTCCGTTTGTCATCTTTTCACACACACACACACACCCACACCCACACACCCACATATATATATATATATATATATATATATATATATATATATATATATATATATATATATATGAAATAGTTTTGTCGATAGTAGCAGTGATTAAAATGAGTTATTAAAAAAATAAATCCTATTATATTATGTGCATTAATTATCAAGGGATGTAATTTAAATAACACCTACTATTTTTTAGCTTATAATAAATAAGTATATACATATCAGGCATACGAGTAGTATAAAAAAGTTCATAGAGAGAGGAGAGATGACTATCCTTTGTCTATTTCTGCAAGCTGAAATGTTTTAACAGATATATCATAGTTTATCAATTTCCGAATGAAATCAATGTAGGGTTAATGGGTGTAGTTGTTATGACCCAACGGGTCACGGGTACGTCAAGTATGAGAATAAAAAAAAACATGCATTTATTTTATACTGTAATTTTCTGGTCAGACATAACGTTTCCTTGGCCTTTTGGTTAAGAGCAGAGTGTAGTATCTGTTCTGATACTACATTTCATATTTTCTGTCCTCGGCCAGTGGAAGAGAAATTCTTCTAGACTGACGAAATTAATATTTTTGTCCCAATAAATACTGCCTCTTTTTGGGCAACTGGTTTTTCCCCACATTTAAAACTGACCCTGTGTCTGTCTCTGCCACCCTGTTAGTACCGGTTAATAAGGACATGGATAAAATATTACTATTATGAAAGCTATTTGCGCCGATTAACCTTCTACTGTAATATTGCTTAGTCATATACATATGGTTTAATTTTTTATGACGTAACGTAACTGATTCTAATATTGGAAAAACGTTATTTCAAACATCATTGACGTATTGTTTTATTTGTATTTACTATATGTAAATAAAGATACCTACCCAATATTAGCTGGGAATCTTTTTCTTTTGCCTCATTATAACTATGCCGTTTGATTTATTTTATTAAATTATCATTGTCAAATATTACAAGAGAAATTCAATTATCCTGGTACTTTTTAGACGTAAATTATTTATTGAACGAACTCGTTATGAATCATGATGACTATTTTTGTTTTATTTTCTATATATAACATTAATACATGTAAATTGCTTCCTGAACATTCAATCTTTTAATACATCAGGAGTTGCTAAGAATCTAACAAACCCAAGTCAATTTTCATTCCACAGTTTAAATACTTCCTAATTCCTTTCAAATTATGTAGTATCACGAAAACAATTCATTCTTTTTTTTTTTTAAATTTTAACGACTATTAAAATGGCTGACTTGTATATAAATTAACCGAATATATTATGTTGGATTTAATTTCGTACTTATATTATTCTTTTAAAAATCGTTTTATTTCATGCTATTGCGTTTTTTTCTTCCAGTTAAAAAATAATTTATACTAAATAAAAATGAATTTTCTTTTGAAACACACACATCCACAGACACACTAAAAGGTATCATAATATTATTAATATATTAATAATGACACTACTGTTTTGTTTTTTGTTGTGTTAAGAAAAAGGATTGATTACATATTATTGCAGAACTTTAACATTAGAATACGGTATGTTATATATATATATACATGGACGGCGGCACCGGGGGGGGGGCAGGGGGAGGCTGTAGCCCCCCCCCCTCACACACTTTTTAACCCCCCACACACTTTACGGTCATCAATAATGAAGTTATATATGCATGTGTTTAACCGGGCCCCCCAATTTTTAGGAGAGCCCCCCCCCCCCACTTTTATAACTTTGTCGCCGGTCCTAATATATATATATATATATATATATATATATATATATACACCGTATTTCTTAATTGGGTGAGTTTCCCAGCAGAGTGCTCAATTATTAATGCAAAAGTAAAATTAACTAGATAATTAATAAGAGCATGATATTTATTAAATTGTTGTAACACTTTATTTAATATTAATAAATATATATATATATATATATATATATATATATATTAAATCTAATTGATGATTCTCTATCCAAGATATACTTCTCATTTTTATTATAAAAGGCAAGTTTTACCCCCAAATCTTTCTTTTTCCTTCGGAAGCGGTATTAAACATATTTCCTCTGGGTTAGCTATTTCGCCTTTCTAATTAACCCATGCTGCTTATTATTATCTCATACTCAAAAACAATTAAACCACAAGTGACAAGTGGATTAGAGACGTAGAATATAATATGCCGTATGTAAATTCGTTTGAAAGAAAAATAGAAAAAGAAAGGAATTAATAAAAAAAACTTACACCAGAAGAAGGAATGAAAAGCAAACATGGCGAAGAGAAGGAACGAACACGACTCGGATACGAAATTCAGAGTATACATACGTAGAGTCGTAATTTCTTTCTTAGTGTTAAATGATTGGACTTGTACTTAAAATAACTGAAGAAACGTAAAATATTATCATTATGGCTCTCCCTCCTAAACAAACAATATGAGTTCGTGAATAAACACGAGAATGGAAATGTAAAAATGTTGTTTTCTTATCGCTCTAACAATAGCAACATAATTCCTTTGAGGTGCAAGGGAGGTAACTCTTTTCTAGAAAATATACTCTGTTAGTTCTTGTATCAATATTTCTACATAGCTTAGATAGTTTGCCTTATTTGTTTTTAATTTAATGTTTCAGATGTTGATGTTGTGCTCTACTTAGCATTTCAGTATGGACATTTCATTAAAAATTACAAGATATATTTGTGAAACTCTTGTGAAAAATCTTTAAAATAGCCGTTTGTTGGTAAATGTGTTGGTTGGTTGGATGCGTGCTTTTACGGCATGTCAACATTCGTCGAATCGTTTGATGCCGAAATTGAATATATGTTTTCTATGCGATTGTAGTTTTCAAGACTAATGTATTTTGCTTAAGTTAAATATGATGCAAATGTTTATGTTTATATTTAAATCATAGATAGTATTATATTATAGAAAAAGCCCGGGTAGAACTATCACTTCGCGTCAACGGGGATCCGAGATGAATGGCAAAAACCACTAAAATAACATCGTCTTCTCCGAGGAACCCCCAGCTGTATTAGTGCCGCAAATAGGCTAACTGTGTCCTGCTGCAAATACATGATGAG
The DNA here is from genome assembly GCA_963556195.1 of Sepiola atlantica. Classification (NCBI taxonomy): domain Eukaryota; kingdom Metazoa; phylum Mollusca; class Cephalopoda; order Sepiida; family Sepiolidae; genus Sepiola; species Sepiola atlantica. Next base: position 27,937,378 of record OY744524.1, on the reverse strand, counting down.
TTGACACCAGAATCCGTCGTCCTCGTGTTGTCTTTTTCTCTAAATGTTGCAAGCAAAGTCGAGACAGGCACAGAACCATAACTCAATGGAGTGAAGGTGACAACGTTGTTCTGCGTATGTGCAACCACAATTCATTTGACTGTTCTTGGGCAAACCTACCTTGACTTGTTATCCAACTGCAGAGCCTTTCTGCACATGATGTCGGATGTAAAGGCTTTGAATCATACAAGTTTATGGAATAGCTGCCCCGAACTTGCAGGACCATGTATACCAGAAAATCTTGAAGTGCAATCTTTTGTAGCTGTTTGCAGAAGTCCGACTCAGTTCACATCAACACCACCAGTATAAACAAAATAGTAAGTTCACTCTCAAAACCAGATACACTTTAAGGTCAGTGCAAAATACGTAAACATTTAGTGAAGCAATGTTAATTATGATTCTTTTAGTTTTCTAGGTTCGTCGAATAAGCCCTGCGTTCTACAAGTTCTTAATAAAATAAGTATTACTGGTTAACATGAATCGATATCCAATTAAGCCACTTGTACATATAACATGTAGAGCATTCATGTATACGATCGGTATGAATTTAGCACAGTAACTAATAGGTAATTTCAGTACTATTTATATAAAGTTAGACATATGTATATGTTTATATATCTATATATAAAATACTTACATGTAAAATAATGAACCGATCAGAATGCATTTTAGAATACAGCTGCTCTACATAAGTAGGCTATGGATACGTCAAGTCAGTTTTATACAAAACGGGTGATAGGAAGTGGAAGCCCTTCATGAATATTCATATGGTATGATTTTCGTCAAATGTTTACAATAAGAATAAGACAACCATTAATAAAGATTCTCAAATTGCAGTTTCTTTGGACTATGTTGAAAGGAATACAATCTATTTTGAAAATTAAAATATTTCAGATTCCTGTTGTATTGAATGTGTTGCCCGGTAGTAGAGCACTGGAAAACAGTCACTGATTTCCCCGTTTAAAATCTTTCTAGATCAACCCACACTGAGAAGTCATAAAGTGGAAGTAACCTTTGTTTCTGTATGAATTTATATATATATATATATATATATATATATATATATATATATATATATATATATATATATATATATATATATATGTGTGTTTTTTTTTTATTAAAAACCGCTCCAGACAAAGAATGAAACCACTTGATGTAAGTGACCATAAACATATTACTTCAAGGGCAGAGACTAGCCAATTACAAGTCTAAAATTGCTAGGTTATGATCCCCAAAACAGCAATTATTCCCCCTTTGTTAGAAACATCGCTCATGAGATGTGAGGGCTAAAGGACAAAATAAGAGAAGCGAGAGTTACGAGACTGTCGGAAGAAAACCCAAGGCCCACTTTCTACTCTACATATATATATATATATATATATATATATATATATATATATATATATATATATATATATATATATATATATATATATATACAATTGGTGAGTTCATATTGTTTGAAAGCATCTGTTAAGAAATTTCGCATAAAATTGCGGCATACGACTGCAGAATATAATAATAAAAATAAAAATCAAGACAGATTTGTTTTTCTTTTCTCATTTAAGATTCTATGTATTTGTATTTTCGTGTCAAGCAGAGAGATATAAGAAGTAGCAGTAGTACCTCTTGTCCTTCAGAATGGAAATACGACGAAGATGCTAAATTTCTTAAAAGATGCTTTAAATGAATATAAACTCACCAATTTTTTACAATTCCAAGCTGCACGGCGTTTCCCATATCCAAAAACAAGAGACCAGTACATAAAAAAGAAAACAACATCTTAATCCGTGGGTCATGAAAGGACTTCTTCATTGTGAGTTACTAGAGCCTAATCAAACAATCACAGAAGTAAAATATTGTTCGCAGCTGGATGATCTAAGAATTCCTATATACAAGAAAGCTACCAGCATTACTCAAAAGGAAGGGTGTAGTTCTTCAACATGATAACCCGAGGCCTCACACAACAAAACTCACCCAGGAAAAGGTCATGTATTTCAATTGTGAAGTTTTGCCTCATCCACCTTATTCACCTGACATTGCTCCATTGACAAGCATCCTTTCTGGTCGTTGCAGCATCACTTAAAGAAAGCAATTTATGAAATTGACGACCACTCAAAAATGACCTGAATTTGTTTTTACTCTAAAAAATCAGAGAAATGTTTTGAAGAGGGCATCAAGAAGGTAGTTGATCGTTGGACAGAAGTCATAGAAAATGAGAGAAATTATTGTAAGGATTAGAAATGCCCTAATGTGAATGTTTCAGATGAAAGAAATGTGTTGGACAAAAAAGACATTACTTTCCTTCCAACCTGATATATATAAAAATGTGAGTTAGTTATAAAGACCAATTACAAACACATTTTTGATTGAATAATAGATGAAACTGGTTTAATTATTAACAACACTCTTTTGCAAATGAAATATTATTTAACCCTAAATATGTACTTTCAAACATTTACTTCCCTCTATAGGATAATTTATTTATACTATATATAAAAAGGTGAGTTAGTTATAAAGACTAATTACAACCACATTTTTGATTGGATAATAGATGAAACTGGGTGTATCCTTCCACTCCATATGTTCACAGTATACTGAAGAGTATGACATCAGTGTTGACAATATATACACGATAGAGTTAGTGTAGTATTTAAAATACACTTCATGACCAAATATTGATATCTATTAAAAACACAAACGTGTCTGAAATATAGTTAACTATCCTTATGCTCCTAAATGGACAATCATTTGTTAATTGTATAAACCCAGACATTTTTACCCCACCCTATAGACCGGTATTGTCCGGGCCTTCGGGTCTTGATTTACGCCGGTCTATCGATTGTCCGTCCTGTGCAATTCTAGGAGGTGCACCCTCCTAGACTTTGCTTTCTCACCATTTGAGAAGGGGTTAGTTTATTGCTAATCGCCTTAGGCGCCCCTACGGGGGAATGCCGACGGGGCTGCCCAGGCAATTTTTAAATGGCCAGAGTGCTCAAATTCTCGAGCGCTGTTTTTCCACCACTTTCCCGACTTTGTGTCACATCTTACCTTGTGGGAGAAAGATAAATAGAAGAAACCCAGACATCCATCACTATTTCAAATGTAATATCATTATAAACAATACTTAATACATATTGGTGTAGACATCACCGTGGAATTTTCTCAGTTCCCGCTAGTTTTAGAATAAATCACATAAGAATCGTATGGAATAGTGTCAGTCAATTTGTAGGCATTAGATAAAGCGCAGCTTTTCCATGGATTTTTTTCACATCTACCTGAACATTTACGTGTGTTGTTTGTTCTTACTTTATCGATCGCTTAACTTCAACGCTGACATGTTCCCAGGTGTGTGACAACAGGTAATAAATCGCTTCTCACCTTTGTATACTTTGTTACAAAACAATAAAGAATTATCTACATACCCAGGAAAATATATAAATAAAACGGAGAAAACAATCACAGGTACACTGAGATGTGTGAATTTTGCCATCATTCTCTCATACAAACATGTTTGATTAATTACGACCGATATATATGTGTTCACCTTGAATAAAGAGGTTGACCGCACAAAAATACCACCCGTAGAATCATTTGTATAATTCGCAATCTTTTCTGAAATCAAAATGTATTTGGTTTGTATAAAGATAAGTCAATAGATGGCGTGTCCACCAAGTTTCAGTCATGAATGTTCAACAATATGTGTTGTATTGCTCTTCAGTTAGAAGCATATTCCACGTGCAAAATTATCCATAACTGACCCCTGTCTCTCACAGTACTGCCTACATTTTGACTGTGATGAGTCACCTCAGTTTAAGAATAGTCTGGGGATTCTTTTAATAGATATTATCTTTGAGATAATCGTACAGATCTAAATCTCGGCGGTAAAGGTTCGGTGAATGTGAAACGCATTCATTATCTCTACTGATAGTACGATCACCTAAGTGTCCTCCCATATCGTAAAAAGGGGATAAAACACAGATTCTAGGACATCCCTAACTGAAAATGGTTGGTCAAATTACGTATAAACGAAGGTTTATATGTACCAAATATGATTGCAATATAAAAGGTATTGCAAATTTTCTGAACAATTCCATAGGTGACACTTGAAGAGACAGAAGGTAAGTCACACGCAATTATATAAAGCTTCTCGATTTCTAGAAAGTATTTTTTTGTTTAATTCTAAAATGAATAAGAATTATTCTTTAAATCAACGTCTCATGTATGCGATTCGTAATTGGTAAATTGTATTTAAATTTGACGATTTTTATCAGTGTATATTTTACATGATACATTATAAGTATATAACACATCACTGCCAACATCGTATAAATACTGTTTAGTTGTGGGTTTACACGCACCATTCTAGAAAACGGGGCTTACATGAACCACCATCCCTTCTTTGTGCGAACGAGATACGGTCGGACACGCTCCTCGGAGGGACCCCCTCCTTGGTATAACCTTCTTACGGGGCAGGCGTTAGTCTATCTTCGATATATAGAGACGATCTTACCACAAAATGTCGACGGGGTTGTTTTCGGCTATTTTTTGTGCCTGATGAAGGGAACTGGTTTTCACTCTGATACACCTTGCTGCTATTACATGATAATAGATTTAGGACATCGGATCAACAACGCCATCGATACGATAAATAATCATATGACATAAAATGTGTCATTAATAATAACATTTACTGAATACGTATCTCACATCTGAAGAGATTATATGCTATTATGTATCATCATGTTTATAATATTGTAACACAATAAATAATAAAGGGGCGGCGTCTCTGGTTTAATGGATACGTTCACAGCAGAAGAAATCACTTAGATTAAGTTCAGGTCATTTTGCGGTCAGTTACTAAATCAATAGATGTCATCCAGTTCTTTAATAAATCGTATACAATTACTCAGTTCGATCAGGTAATATTTTATCATCACATCACACAAAAGAATGTATCTGTAATAAGACAGAAACGTCTGAAGCCAACAAAAAACTGACATGAAAACACTCACCTACACATGCATGAATTCGAAAGTTGGGCATATTTCTCGCACTAACGGTAAAGTAGGACTCGTCATATTTCAAGGTAATTAAACCTGGCAAAATAAACGCACTATTTTTTTTCATAAACTACATATGATACATTTTATTAATTTACTGTTATTTGTCGTTGTTTTACAATTCAATAATTGTGTTTCTTTAAATATAACTAATAGTTCTGCTTCGCAACATTTATATGTTGCTTACTTTTTAATTAATATATTTAATACCAATACTAAGTGTTTGTGATGTATTGAACACTATTAAAGTAACTACTGAATCCGAAAATGTATACATTATATATATTTTGATTATCTAAGTTATATAAATATATATAAATATACATAAAATAATTATATATATAGTATTTTTTCTGATTTAAGAGAACTAACAAGAACAGAGTGTTGTATAACGTTTCTAAGAACATAATATATCAATGACATTTGATACTGTACTGTAGTATTTTGATTAACCATTGATACCCTCGATTTAAGAAGATACGTGACATCAGACCACGCCTTGAATAAAATATACTCAAGTGGATACCATAACAGCAGTATTGCTTCAACGGTTCATAAATTTTAATATTTCAGATGGGAAACCAAAAACTTTGTGAAAATGACGTAATATATTTGAGAAATATGACTTTGTCCAAGTGAGATGCATACAGCTACAGCCATTTATGATAATAATTGTTACTATTCTCACGTTGAGCACGTTAGATATGTTACAAGTTAAAACTATTTATTCTATTTTTGTCTTTTGTCTTTTTTTGTGTGTCACTCTTGCAGAGATCAATTTCACGATCGTTTGTACTCAAATGTTTCACCCGGGGTATCTGTTACGGTCAGTAGGTTCATAATTGGGGTTTCGCCAATTTGTGGTTGAGTACAGCGTACCTAGATGACGGTGTTGCGTGCCAACTTAATGGATATTTTGAAATCATAGACACGCTATGATGAGATAAAAGGGAGACAAAAATAAAGAAAAATGAAAGAATGAGCATAGAAACAGAGAAAGATATGGACAATGAGTATGCAATATATATCCATTAATCTATCCCTCTATATATATATAGATGTATATATATATATATATATGTATGTATGTATGTATATTATATATATATATATATATATATATAAATATATATATGTATGTATATATATACATACATATATATATATATATATATATATATATATATATATATATATATATATATATATATATATATAGGATCAAAATAAACCAAAGTGAAAACTTTTAGTAGATGTAACCTATTGTGAAAAGGATTAGCTCAATATACGAGATAGAGCAATAGTAGAGATAGAAGAAAAAAGAGTGATAAATATGAGACGATTGTCCAGATTTATTTCACATTTCAATTGTTCAATGCAAGGTGTATTCAGTAATGAACTAGTGTTTATTATTCTTTCCTTAAGCCAAGGCTTTTCCAAGATCGAAATCTTATCATCAGAGGAGAAATATATATATATTTGGGATAGACCCACTCTCGCTATATACCTCTCTCTGGTTGTCTGATTATCTCTCTCGCTTTATCTCTCTCTCTCTCTCTCTCTCTCTCTCTCTATATATATATATATATATATATATATATATATATATAGTAAGTTATTAAAATATATTTATGGCAAATAAGCTACACATAGGCATCTGCGTTTCATCACCGTAGGGAATTGTCAGGCTAAAAAGCCTGACGATTTTCTACCGGGATATCCTGACGATTACCTACGAAGATAGCCTAACGATTCCCTACGGGGATGAAATGCGGAAGCCTATGTTTAGTTTATTTGCCATAAATATATTTAGATAACTTACTACCTAGCTCTACTACTAATGAGTCACAACTTCTCTAGGCCGAAGAGTCACTCGAGGATAATTGTTAATGGGTTTTTTTAGTTGGTGATGAAAAACACATTCAGAGAATAGGAAACTGGGTAAAAATTGATTATTTAAGTAGACGGATGTACAAGAAATTGTAAACATTTGACTGTAAAACGGCCATGTTACAGTCAACTGGGACGAAACTACGTAGTATCGTATTCAATAGATAGGAAGTTTATGGAAATAAACTTTGTTCATATAATTTTACCTAATTTTTAGAACACAGGGGCAGAAAGCAAACTCCATTGCACTAGTTGGGGGTAGTTGATTTCCGATGTAAAACAATCTCAATATTAAATATTCAAACATTTAAAACGTTATGTTTTTTTTTTTAAATTGCAATAGATCTATAAAAACATAGAAGGACATATCAGAGTTACATCATATCTCTGAAAGCTTAATTATTGTTTTATTTTTACTTGAATGCGATGAATCTTAATCCGGTCATTATTACTTTTGAACACGAGGTGTTCATATTGTAGTGTAGAACCATGTTGCCCCACCGACGACCTTCAACCCCAACGTTGTGCGCCTGTGGCCTTCTTCTTATCTTCATCGGTTAGCGGAGTCGTCTATCCACTGACGTATCGTCGAGGGCACAGCACTGGTCCACAAGTTAAATAGAAGAAACTCAATTCTCGAGAAAGAACACAAACACATATACGTTTTGTATAATTTAGTTGGAACTATGAGTGTGTGTGACACCGCCGCGTACTGTCGAGACCCCCATTGTCGTTTCTCAAGTCGTCAGCTCATCTCATCGTTTTCCCGGTTCTGTCCGCTCTCTGGGGAGATTCTGATCCATAACTGCCCGGCTTCTCTCCGAAACCCAAACTCGTTAACTTTTTGCCATAAACCTTACTGTCGTCAAACTGTCGTAAAACTAACTTACCTTACTGTCATAAAACGTTGTCACTCCTAAATGTCGTGTCCGGTATTCTTGTCTGAATCACATGTCCTAAACAGTGGAAACTGCCCACTCCCACATTTCTTTTGTCTCTGTCGATGAGTCACTTCCTATCATCGCGGCCTTCATTGTATTACAGTAGCTTGTCTTCGTGAAGGTTTTCTGTAAGTTTAACTCACATTGTTTTTGCTCCGAAACTGATACTACATCATTATACGATATAACTCTGAACTTTCATTTTATATATAATATATATAACATTAACGATATATATATATATATATATATATATATATATATATGTATATATATATATATATATATGTATATATATATATACGTGTGTATATATATATGTGTGTGTGTATATATATATATATATATAAAGTGAGAGAGAGATAACGAGATGCAGAGAGAGAGATAAAGAGGGAAAGCGAGAAAAGGGAGAGGCATATAGATACGGATTGGGTTAAAAAATAGCTACACATGGAAACTTTATTACGTTCAAGATATAAACCCCGAGAATACAGGGTGTCCCTTCAATAATAAAACTATCTGAATACAATTCTCAATATACTTATTGTTAAGTGTTAAACACTTCTGCTGGTACTGCTCTGATTTTGTCTGGGATTGTCAGCTTCAGTTCAGCAAGAACCCAGGGGGTTGATTTTATACATTATTTTTGATAAGCTCAGAGATAAAATCGGTGGTAGGGAAGTTTGGCTCGGTTACTGTAAACTTCTTTCAAAATTATACTTCCTACTGATGAGATGAATCGCATATAATTTAACCGCAATCAAACAAAGACGGTTGGAAATCAATGAGTCGAACTTGGTGATTAAGTATGACATAGACTGAGGTTGATTTCAAGTGAAGGTTGTTGGATTGCAAAGTGTTGTAAATTTTCTTTCCTATGGGTGGCAGGTTTTAGAGTTACGTAGATTAGAATGATGTAAAAAACGTATGGTTTAGAACATTTTAATATTTAATAGTTAAGCATCTAATATGGGATCTTCGAATATCTGCCATTGGATAAATTGTCTAATCTATATAACTCTCCATAATGTTCCTGATTTAAATCATTTAAAAACATAGCTAAAACAATGCATAGGTTAATGCTCTTCTTAAAAAGTACGAAAAGTGTGACGGAAAAAAATATCATAAAATAAACCCAAAACATAGTAAAAAAAAGTAAAGCGGTGAACCATAGTCGAGATCGACCTGAAGCTTCCTGTTCATAAGTTGCTACACCGACAGGACATTTTTTATTGTCAGACTTTTTCAAGATGAATAAATAACATACAAATGCTTGTATGTTATTCAAATCAATCATCCCGATAAAATCTTGAAATAAACATGACATGTTGATGAATTTATAAATAAATTTGGTTTTTAGTTTTTTATATATTATATTTTTAATATTTTACCTACGTACCACGTCGTCTCAAGCTTACGGCTCTCATCAGCGAAGGGAAATAATCTCGGGCGGTTAAAGGGCGCGAACCCGGTTCACAAAGATATTTTGAATATGTAATTGTTCGCTTTAGTCACATAGGCCAAGGGAAATTGTCATGTGATCACGGCGAAATTAAGTTGTATTTAACACTGACAGCGGCGAGTGTAAACATAAAGACATTCGATAAGACTCAATGACAGCGCCGGAGTCTTGCACCAGGGGCCTTAGGTGAATGTCTATTTTCCCCAGGAGTACTTTATGTACCTTTGGTTCTAAATGTAATGCTGAGCGTTTATCAAGGGGACACCAGGTGCGATATTTTGAGTATTTGGACTAAACGCTTTTGCTAAATAAAAATATAACCAAAAATATACAAAGTACTGAAATTATGTTATCAGAAAAATGGCATGTTTTAACAAGGAGCCTAATAGTGTGTAAAAAAAAAGTGTGTACGTATTTTAAAGGTTATATAATTTATGTATTATTTAAGTTTCATTATAAACTCTGTTAAACTAAAACTCAAGCGTGGCATTAGGAAAGAGCTGTGGTTTAGTTATCAACTAAGTCAGCAGAAAGAAAGTTCCACAAACCTGCGGTTCTTGAAAATAAGCTACTGGAATAGAGAACTGTATTACAATGAAGTATCAGCGAATTGATGGAGACTATTAGACCAACAAGTCAAACACGCTGGAATAGATTAAGCAGGGATACATCAGCCAATTGAGAAGAACACATATCATAATACTATTTATAGAAAAGACTGAGACTTGCAACATCACGTCTGTGAAGGAAGGGTGTGCAGATAAGCAGGAAGAGTAAGGCAAATAAAATTACATATACGCACTTTACCTTATCAAGAACCCTTACATGATACAGAGATTCAACAGTCTACATATGACAACATTACTTCACACATAGTCGACTTGTAGTGATAGAAGATAGCCCGTGAGAAACTGTTTAGAGTGGTGGAGCGAACCGACTTTACGAGCAGAAATAGCAATTAATCTACTACAGAAACTCTAAGAAAGAGATGAGGCATTCATGAGCATCTCAGGAAGAAAAGGAAAACGCCTACGATTTAAAGACACGTGTTGATTCTTAACAAGAATAAACTTAACATGGCATTGTGTACCTTAATCCACAACTCAACACAGGCCAACTATAGATCAGCTGCATATATTCTCACTAATTCTAAGCAGATGGGCAATAAGCAATACCACCGTAGAGAGTGATATAATTCGCATAGATTTTAATCTTCTCAATAATATTCCCAGAGGAATTATTGATATAGAGAAAACACAATGTTGGTCCTAGAATAGAGCCCTGGGGGCACCAGTATTGATAGGAAAAGAGAATGAGGAGCCACTATCAAGTGTTACTCGCAAGCTTCGATCAATAAAACAATTCCTAATAATGTCAAAAACTTTACCACTAATACAATAACCCTGACGAACGCCTTCGGTATGTCAAGCACAATGGTCATACACTCCCCCTAACTGTCTATAAACCGGCAGATGCGCTCGATTAAAACAGTTAAAAGATCAGCAGTTGAACCTAAACAACACAAACCATACTGAACATTACTAAAGAGGGCCAGGCTTTCCAGAACATGAACAAGCTTGCCGCTTACCAACCATCTAAACGCTTGCTAATAACAGAGATAAGACTAACAAGAGGTGGGTCAGACCAATCACCAGAATCTTTAAAGAGGGACAACAGAGTACTATATTAAACTAGAAGACACACAGGACTGCAACAAACAGAAATTGAATCATTTTGAGTACGACACAGTGCCGGTCAATATCAGAAATAACACTAGCAACCATTTTCGGAGTGATAATGACAGAGTCAAGAGAGTGATCGTTGTTCAAAGGAAACTCAGAAAGAACATCACTTTCAAGAGAAGAATTGTCAGCAAAAAGACGAGTCAGATGAAATAAATAAATAACCAGAAACACCTGAAAAAGATAAGAAATAGCAGACTTGCTGCTATTAAAACACTATTGTACATTCTCCAAAAATAATGATATCCAAACTTTTTAAATGGGATAGAGTCGCGAATCTTTTGAGAATAGCTACACTTAACCTCAGAGAATGCTATGTAGCAGGCATTGCTAGCTGTTCCTTAGGATTATCTGAAAGCCTCAGGACCATTCCGATCATACTGATGAAAGTGATAGTTATAATGAGCAATGGTAGAAACACAAACAGATGAACACCGGGGAGGACAATGAGGTTTTGTTTGAAACTTACGATCACAAACGAAGGTGTTAATTCAAACAAGAAGCCGGTCATTAACCTCCATAGCAGTATCAGTTTGATACATACCAAAGATAGCACGCATGTAACGTCACATAGAGAAGTTGAGAAACCCATCCCAATCAGCCTTCCAGTAGTTTAACGTTTTCCTCTAGAAGAGACAATCAACAGAAGACTTCACACACAAATAAACCTAAACATCAACAACATCATGATCAGAAGAACACAATGGAAGAGAAGATGACATAGAAAATGAGCCATGAACACCAGTAAGGAAAAGAACAAGTAAGAGATGTTGATGAAGGTCACTACAAATAAAGTGTGTGGGGAAGGTGACAAATTGTCACAAATATTGAAGCAGAGCAAGTATTAAGACAAATTTAACAAGCTTGATCTGTTCGAGTAGAGTGGAGGAGCCAGTCAGAATGATGAGCATTGAAGTCACCAAAATAAAGGATAGAGTATGGATGAAGTTGCATTTAGTATCTATACAGCTGGATATTGCATCACCAACGGAGTTGTCATTGTCAGAAGGAAGATGGTAAAAAAGAAGAAATACTATATGAGTGCAGCAAAGACAATTTCAGACAGATTAAAGGGCACCCATAAGATTCAAGACTGGTGACACGTGTAATGGGGAGATCCTTGCGAACAAAACGAGCAAGATCGTGCAGTTGTGTAGAAGAGTTTCAGCGAACGAAAGGCACACAACCATCCACCACTTTTGTATTAATACAAGCATCGAGATTTGTCTCACAAAGAGCAAGAATGTGAGCAGAGTATTCCAAGAGAAAGAAGGGAACATAAGGAGAGTTGTACGTGAGACATCTGAGTTTCCTATAGGAAATAGTAAGGTGTATGTTTTGTGGAGTAGTAGAGGGCAATATAAAAAGTGAGAGAGAGGCAGAATTACCTAAAAACAAACCAAGTCAAATGAGAACATACCACTAGCATACAATCCTCTGGAATTCAAAAAGGCTAGAAATAAAGTAAGGCCTTAAAGGACCCAATAGAGAGATTACAAGGCTGGCTCACAAAAATGTAGACCTCTATACTCGTTAAGTGGCTGACTAGAAACCGGTTTATTTTCATCGTGACATCATCATTCTCCAAGAAAGTCTAATGATGGCCTTCTCCCAAAGAGGTAAGACTGAACACACCAGATACCAGCCTGGCATGTGTGTGTATGTTTGTTTGCACACGTAGTTTTATTTATTTATTTTAAAGAGCATTTTTGAACTAACTTTATTCTATAGACGGTGATTCATACTGAACTAATCAATATGGAAAATCACGTTGTGCGGCTTCATATATAATTGGTTTTGCATATGCTCGGAAATATAAAATTGGTTCGCTTGACGAAATGAAAGTCGGAAAGCAGTAAACAGGTCGCATCCTTAAAATAATATTTGATCTTCCCTGGAGTCTGACTCACCAGAAATCTCTAGTTCTAGACTATTTGAAAAACTTCACTGCTTAATGATATTTTACCCTAAAAGTTGGACCGAAATCTTGTAAGTTCTCTCTAAAATGCCAACCGCATTAAACACATCAAAGGCTAAACAGTTAACGTTATTAGAACATCGTCATCCACTTTACCGGGGTCTTCAAGAGTGGAAACTTTTGAAATAATTATTCAGTGGATTGAGGGGTTACAACTGTATTACCCGTCGGTGTTATCAAGGCCGCGTAAATGTAGAAATAATAATTGGTGATAGTAAATAGTAATAATAAATATATTATCGATATTCTACAGCATTCGTGGTTTTCAAATCGTCATTGTAGCTCGATTAATGGCGTAGTTTTCAAGATGCCAGATCAAACCACTGAGACGATCAAAATGGCTATCCACTATTCAAGACCAAAATGACGTACGATATTTATCGAACGAGACGATATATTCGAAACGCTATGATTCCGGGCACAATAAGCTGTCAAACTGTATTCCTTGAAGATTGTTTACCAAATTAAGTCACCTTAGCTTTTCATCGGAAATGAATGACAGCGAAATAAATCATTCGTTAGAACGCTAATGATAAGTTTAGATTTCGATGTTGGCTCTCTATATCTATTCATCTATCTATCTATCTATCTATCTATCTATCTATATATATATATATATATATATATATATATATATATATATATATATATATATATATATAACTATTTGCCGGTCTATCTCTGTCTTTCTCTATTTCTTTCACTGTCGCTCTCGTATTAAAACTCTCCTGCCCTTCCCCTCACACGCCCTACTTTTTTCAACCGCTTCGTTTTAGGTTAAAATTAAACAAAATATCTATCTCCCTCATTAACAATCTCCTATATATTCTCAAACTCTCACTCTCTTCTCCCCCTCCCCTCTATCTCTCTCACTCTCTCTCTCTCTTTCTCCATCTCTGCTTGCTCTCTTTTAAGCACGCACAAATATACTCTCTAATACACACACCTTATAATTTTCTTAGACACACATGCCCACATTGTTTCTCACACACGCCTCCCCTCTCTGTCTCGCACGCACTCACTATATTTCTCATTCTCTACCCCATTTCCGTTTTGGTTTTGTCACCTGTTATCTATAAACAATGTCCCATGATTTATGGGACACTAAGTAGCCAGATGTAAGTCTTCTCCTGTGATACGTACTCTCAGTGCTAGCTCGTTCGAGTGGTCAAATCGCTGACCGTTTATCGTATAAACATTTCCAGACATATAAACACGTAGCTACATTACTACACTAGAATAGCCCTTTACTCAAACCACATGAGACCACGCGGAATACGAATTCGCTGCTGTTCTCAAACTGAACAAAGCAAAATAAATGTTGATATCAAATACAGTAACACACGTTTATACGTTACGATGGTTTTAGAAGAGAACATAAGTTTTAATTCAGCGACAACCACTAATATACACATATTATGGAAAATGAAAAACGAAACGTTTCGTCTTTGTTTCAAAACTTTCTCCAGATGAGTGATTTGGGAAAACACATAGAACTAAATATTTAACAATACGTGGTTCGTCTATGACGGGCAAATGAGTTTTGATTGTTTTCCGTATGAATCACAGATCCTAGAATTCAAAATATGCGGTACAGTTAGAAAGTGGAATAAATGTGCTTTATCTTGTTTTAAGTTTTAGCATTTTTTATTAATATCAATGTTATGAACACTTTCTGCATTATTATAGATATGGTCATCTATATATGTAGTGTTTCGCTGTGACACATTACCTCAATGCATCTTGACAGACAGGTGCTACTAACTGAAATAATGTTTCTGCAGTCTAAACTATTATAAACCACATAATCGGCACACTTGAGTTTGTGTCAATCTTACTGTTTTCAGAAACTATATAAGCAATCGAATATATGAATGTATATATGTATATATATATATATATATATATATATATATATATATATATATATATCACTTGATAAAGTGAAAGAATAACATAAGGGGCGAATCAAATGTTATTAGAATTCAATGTTCAAGCAAAGTACTTTAAAGTCCTTAACTCATGAGTTTTCAAAGAAAATCTTCTCCTCAGAGGACCATTACCGCAATGACAGTACTGCAGTTAATAAAATTAAACTTTGAAAATATATAAAAAAATATATATAAAAATACATAAAACTATATAAAACATATATACTGCAGTAATGCCATTGCGGTAATGATCTTCTGAGGAGACGATTTTCTTTGAAAACTCATGAGTTAAGGACTTTAAAGCACTTTGCTTCAACATTGAATTCTAATAAAATTTGATTCGCACCTTATTTTATTCTTTCACTTTATCTAGTGCTTGTAATGCTCTATCTAGTATATTGAGCTTCAGTTTTATCTGGATGTTCACTAATTAAAGATATTAGTTGCCTCGTATATCTTTTGTTGTATCAACCTTATATATATATATATATATATATATATATATATATATATATATACATACATATGAATAAGTCACATTGTAATCAATACAAAAATGTATTTATTTGTATATTAATAAATATAAATCTGTCCCATCACACAAAGTGTTTACGTTAAAAATGTGCCCTTTACAGTACCCCAGACAAGATCCTTTACATTGGGCATTTCTTTTTCATTAGATCATCTGAAATAAGAATAACAGCTTGACATGTGAAACATTAATTCTATGTGTTTTATATGAATATTAATCATGTGTGTATTTCCCTATATTGAAGTGTCCTTTGAAAACGAACTCATAAACTTAGTCATCATATTAACTTTTAGGAAGATAACCAATACTAAAGAAATACACACAAAAAAAAACCAATTAACTATAAAAATCTATACATGAACGCTTAAAATCAAAGCATGTATTTCAAATAGATTACAATATCCACAGCAAGCAACTAGACGAACACGTAACTTTATGTCGCAAAAGAATCTACAGAAAGCAGCCAGACTTCTAATAGATAACAGAATATCAATGATCAGTAACAAAAAAAACCTGATCACACTAAAAGGTCACTAAACACACTTCCACAGCTACACTTTTTTTCGAATTAATCAAGTCAACTAATCAAATACAGGTACAATTATTAAATGTATGTTAGAAACTATCGACTTCAATTCACGGAATATACTAATCCAATTTATCTTCCTCCCACAAGGTAAGATGTGACACAAGGTCGGGAAAGTGGGAAAGAACCAGCTCTCGAGAATTTGAGCACTCTAGTTTTTTTTTTAAATTGCCTGGGCAACCCCGTCGGCATTCCCCGGTAGGGGCGCCTCAGGAAGTAAGCAATAAACTTACTCCTCCCCAAAGAGGGGAGGCAAATCCTGGGAGGGTGCACCTCCTAGAACTGCACAGGACGGACAACCGATAGATCGGCGTAAATCCAGACCCGTAGGCTCGGTCAATATCGGTTTATTGGGCGGGGTAAAAACCCCTGGCTTGACTACTAATGTTTAACAAATAGAAAAACAATAACGCTATTCAGGAGAATGCAAATAGATAAATTATGTTTTAACTTTATATATACATTTTTCAGAGTTCTAAATAGGAGCGATGTAAAGAACAGTCTTTGTTGCTATAAAATATATATATGTAATAGCGATAATTAAACCAATTATAAGAGTAGTAGCCCAAATACCAAAAAGAAAATGCAGAATAATTACAATAATAGCACTTGAAAGTGCAACTGCAGAATCAGGATAAAGTACTTCCTGATAGACAAACATCACTGGAAACAAGATTTATAAAGAATAAAAGATCAATGGAGGTGCTAAAACATATTCAATGCCAGGTACACCTAGCATATAATGAGCATGTGAAATCCAGCATACACAGACAGTACAAGTATATGTATTAATGGGATATAAACAGAGATATCTACACTTTAAACAAAAGAAAAATCATTCATATAGCTACTACTTGCAGTATTAACCTTAAAGTAATTTTATGTTGTGTCCGTGAGAAACATAATAAGAATAAGTTCAGAGACAAGTGTATACACTACTTAACAAAACGGAATTCATAGTTAAATGTAGGTATTCAAATAAATGACTTCACTGCCATATGAACACAGATTAAACTACAAACAAAATCATATTAGAACCACTAGTAACATACATAACCACAATACCATTGTTCGTTAAATACAGATTTTAAAATAAGGATGAAGAAATTAAGATAAATTAATACACTTCGTAGAATAACAAAACATTTATTCAAAGTATTAGCAATGTTCTACATCGCAACACTGAAAGCAACTGCACATTAAGCAAGTAATATGAAATGAAAATAATACAATTATTGTTAAAAGTAAAACATAAATATCTAATTTGAAACAAACAAAATCAAATACTATAATTTAAAAGTAAGTTATCAAAGGTAATACAGTGTAGATGTGTAACGAGTAAACACACTGAAGCAAATTAAGTCATATTACGGTGGAACGAGTTTTGAAGTTTCTACCTTTTATTAATTAAATTACAATCGTAATTGTCGTCTGTGCGGTTTGATGGGGAGCTCGTTTAGCATAATATTTGCGAGAAAAACATTTAAAAGGAATTTTAAAACATTTTATTTAAGTCATCTCTTTTTCTGCTGAACTAAGCCAATCGGCAACGGTTTTTGCTATGCACGCTTGAATTAAGGTTGAACACACATTTGAGGAAGGGCACATTTCTCGAAATATTATGTTATACGGACCTCCATCGAACCGTTATGACGGCAATTAAGATTTTAATATAAAAACATGTTAATAAAAGGTGGAAACATCAAAACTCATTCCACCATTATACGTCTTAATGTGCTTCACTTAATGTTTACCTGGTAGAAATCTCAATTGAATTGTTTTCTATTAATTACATTAATATACAGATTAACAATGCTTCAAGCAAACTACATTAACCTATTATTTAATAGTAGAATATAAACAGCAGTCAAAATTCTTTAAAATGTGGTAAATAAAAAACGACAGAAATCAAATTGATATTTAGAAGTTTTTTCTAAATAAAAGAAAGGTAAAAATTAAAGTTAGTCTCTCTCATCCAACAATAATCATTCGCAAAATATAGCAACAGAACACGCCGATTAACGAATTCACTTAAAATTTAAAATTGAAGTAAACGATAAAACAAACAATCATTCATTAAGCAGAAAAATATATGATCCAAATATTTAGGCAAACATTTTGATTTACTCAGAATTAGTATACTAATAATTATTCCATGAAAAATGCCAGTATACTGAAATCATATGCCCTTAATAGGGTTAAGAAGAAAATGCATATACACTAAATGTACAAAAGCAAGGAAATTCCCAAATGTTTACACTTTTATTGTCATTAAGGGTATGCGAGCACAACAGGACAATGTATTTTACTGGTAGGAATTTTTCTTCAGCGCACCTCACACACTTCATCCACTCATGCATAGAGATTTATACTGTAGTGATGTGATAATAAAATGGTTTGGTTGATATGTAGGCATCCCTTTAATGAAAATAAAAGTGTACACATTTGGGAATGTCCTTGCTTTTGTACATTTACTCAGTGGCGTAGCTAGACCTTTTGCCGCCCGGGGCGGTAGTAAAATTTGCCGCCCCCCCCCCGGCATTTGGGTGCCCGGAAAATTCGTCCATGGATAATTCGCCCATGGATAATTCGTCCATGGAAAATTTTTTGCTAGGTAGGAAAACTGGTCCATTATTATTAAGTTAACATTATTCTTAATTTTCATACCTTGCGAAAATTAATTCTACGGTATCTAATTTTCCTAAATTCAATTAAATTAAAATTAAAATATGAAAACTGATTTTTAATATTTTTTAAAGAGTTGAAACGTTATTAACAACAACAAATTTCTGAAAACCGAGCGATTACACACACAGATTTAAAAAAGCACCGATACAAGACGTGTTTTCTCTTCGGAGGGCTCGCCCTCTTAATAATAACATTATGAAGACAAAGAAAAGAAAACTACATCGGACTATTCTCTCCTTGATACATCCATGTTATTTGGCGAAAATTCGGACTTTAACAACAACGACAAAAAAGTAAATAAAAATGATTTTATCATTTCATAACATTTTCAGATTTTCAAATGTTCTCATTTAAATTTATTATTATATAAAATTATAGTATAAAATTTCATATTTTTTGTTAACTTTTGTTTTTTTAAATTTTTTTCTCTACTTTCTATTTTTACCCTCTCAAAATGCCGCCCCCTCAGGTGTGCCGCCCGGGGCGGCCCGCCCCCCCCTCGCCCCCCCTTAGCTACGCCAGTGCATTTACTGTATATAAATTTTCATCTTAACCCTATTAAGGGCATATGATTTCAGTATACTGGCATTTTTCATGGAATTCCACTACGTTTGTAAAGGCTATGCCTCAATACAATGCTTTCTCATAACTGATATAGTTGGTAGTTTGACTAATCAAGTTATATGGTAAACTGAAATTAAAACGCCATCAACTAGACTCTAGAACTTCTATCTCTGCCAAAAATCAGCTGAATCCATCAAATAGTTGATGAGATACAGGGTGGCACATACGTACCTACGTACGTACGCACACACAGATAACATGATTTCATGATTGAACTTTCTGGATCTCTGGGTTGCCTTGACTAATGATGCTGACATTCTACACACTTATAGAACCTATCAAATACAAATTGTGTGCAAAGTTTTAACTAATTTGGTTTGTTGGTTTTTGAGTTATGATTGATCAAAGAAATGAGATTTCCAGCATAGGCGATTCGTGAAGTCTATTACGGGATAGAGCGCTCTCGCGCCTCCCTTGATTCAGACAGATTTATTGACTCGAAAACAGTTCTTTACTGTGCTAAAAAAAGGGGAGCATTTAAAGGTGAGCTCGAAACCCGACTATTTGTTTAACAACTCGATTTACTAACACTATCGGCACAACGCTATCGGTACAAACTACAGGGTAACTGATTCTTTATGTTTATACTAAGGGTTATCATCAGTTTCAAGTATTCTATTTTTACGAAGACATGCGTGAGTGTGTTCTTGTGAGTATGCGTAGATGTGTATGTGTGCGCGTGCCCGGATACTCAAGTATGGCTTCACCCGAAAACAAGAAGATTTAAGTTGAACGTGCGCTGTCAACACTGATAAGGCTTTCTTTTCTCCTGTCGTCCACCTTCCGGTAGCTGGCCATTGTACGAAAATACTACAATAACAGAGTGAAAGTGATATGTGTGCGTATCAGTTCCATTTTATTGTCAATGACCTTAATGCTTTTAACTTGACTTTGCATGTCACCTCTTTTTAAAAGCAGGTTTTCATTTACGTAGAACATGATACTCTTTTTTTTTCATAACATAATCCATGAAGAGAATAACAGCCGTAAACAACGAGAAGTCAATGGTAAATGACTGGTGCGATAACGTAAAGTAATTGGCAATGGAAATCGGAAAGAGACAGTGAGAACTGGAAATCAGAGATGATTTTCTGTCACTCAGAATTCAGTGAACATCACCTGTTTATGTTAGTGAGCGTTAACTGGAAATGGTTCGGGTGTGTATTCCGAGTGAGTTATGCATACTAATCTGATATATAAACTAAAATCAGTTTATTTGTCGTTTGTTGGCCATCCATACATTTGTTCCTACAAAATCAACATTTTCTTAAGATTTGTAAGGTTTACTCATGGATTGTTGCAGCATGTAGTTAAGAAGATACAATTTAATTCGATTTAATTCCGCTCAGAAAAAAAAGGTTTTTCGTGTCGAAAATATGTTACAAGTAACATACCTGTGTATTCCATCCATAAAGGGATGTATCTCTTTAATCAAAACAAAAAAAAGTGTTAGAAGACAAATAACGGCTTAAGCTTAATGACAAGAAAAAAACACTACTGGAAACAATCGGAGTTGGCACTGCTCGCTTTAGATGAATTCAATGCTTTTACCATCGTCAGCTGAACACTTGAAACGACCTCTAAGAGATAGTATTTAAGTCGAGTAACAATCGACATCCAGAGTGAACAAAAATGTGACGTTTTGCTGGTATATATGGCCCCTACAAATTCTTTAAAAAACGGAAAAGAAACTGAAATTTGGGGAATATTTTTAATTGATGTCAATACCTGTTGTAAAAATTTAAAAAAAGTCGGAAGTTTCCGAAATTTGAAAAAAGATGGGTGCCTTCAAATTTGGAATGAAACATAATATACACACATTGTGTGTATATATATATATATATATATATATATATATATATATATATATATATATATATATATATATATATATATGTATATATATATATATATATTTGGAACTAAATCAAATAATACTTGAGGAAATTGAAGTTGCTACGTGAATACATCACATCAAGTGGCTTCATGCCTTGTATGGAGCGAGTTCAGTATGAAAATAAAATAACTGATATCGTCTTCAGATTAATTTGTCAGTTGTAGAATAGACATTAAATCACCCTATTATATAATTATGATCTGTCATTTTATTTAATTATAGCTCGATTGCAATTTTTTGAAAAATTATTTAAACGTTTAAATAAATAATATTGAACTTTATTTTGCTTTAGAAATAAATTATTTTTAGAATCAATCTGAACTATATATATATATATATATATATATATATATATATATATATATATATATATATATATATATATATATTAAAGTATTAGACTAAATTCCAATGACCAAGGTTTGATTTATTTTAATGATCATCTTTTCAAAACCATAACTTACCCTTTTGTTTAGAGAAGAACATCTAACATTAGTATGTCAATCCAGGGGTTTTCATCTATGAACTCTTCAGAAACTAGAAGAGTTCTCCTTTCAGAAAAAATACATAGCGAGGCAATAAATAAAAAAACACAAAAGCAAAGAACTCACACTGATTTCATTTGCACTCAAAGAGTGGCATAGAAAACGCAACCCGGAAAGAGTAGCTGCTTATATGAAGTAAAGCCATGGAAAAAAATACGCACAATATTGCCCAAACAATAAATAGACAGAAGATCCAGGATTGATATAGTAATGTTGGATGTTCTCCTGTGAACAAAACGGTCCGTAAATATGTACCGAAGTGTTTCTTTTGAAAATATAATCAGAAAAAAAGCATAACATCTTCGTCACTAGAATGTAGCCTAATACTATTTATCAACTGTGTTTATATATTTACAATTTTTGAGAGTTTACTTTTAAAATGTTGATCTATAAAAATAGTAATAATATGCAATAACATATATTTTCTTACATCTCGCTTCATATATATATATATATATATATATATATATATATATATAAATATATTGAGAGGTTTCAGTAAAATCTCCAGAGTAAAGACAACGTGTCAGTCCACAATCATAATCTTCTTTTTTTTTTAATTCCGGCGGATTTTCATACTTGTCCATCTTACGATCGTTTCATGGAACGTACAAAAATCATCAGCGACCTTTGTTTACTAATAACAAACACAAAAATAAGCACCCTGGTCCAAAGCAAAACGAAAGAAAGTAAAATTAAAAATACGACAGAACGCCAAGACAAAATATGCAGAACTCACATTAAAGAAGATAATCAGAGATGCTGCCCTCCGCCATATATCGGAACTAATGTCGGGCGATCTTTAAGCCGCCATGTTAGAATAATCGTCAATTATCTTTCTTCCTTTGTTTTTTGTAACAGGGTACTTGGTTTTTGTTTGTGATTAGTAAACACAGGTATATGATGGGCTACCCGAGTAACATAAACCATTTTTTTTTGTTTCCGGATATTGAAACGGTTGTAAGAGGGACACATATAAGCATTCGCCGGGATAAAAATAAATAACAGAATATAATTGTTAACTGACGCCTTATTTTTCTTGGCTATGAGAATAAACATATCAATATATATGCTCTGAAATCTGAAAACATAACTTAATTTAGCTTGCAATGTGAAACATTTGGATTATATAATAAGGGATGTGCACCTTAAAAATATATATTCTTTATATTAGCCATTAAAAAATGTACTCTAATTACCATGCACAAGTTGCTGGATCGAACTTAAGGCCAAGATGTCTTACTGGTTCACATATTTACCAATGGCATCAGTGGGTAATTTAACGCAATAGACGCAGTAAGGTTTTAAATCTACCTATCCGGTTCCATAGTTAGCGTCAATATAAATTATTCTAATCATGTGCCCCCTATCTTTTTTGTATTTCTTAAACTTAGGTTGGCCACAACTGAACACTAGGTTTAACATCAAACAACTGGCTACCGACAGTAAACATTAATATTAATTAAGCCACCGGATCTTATCTCTGCTTTCGCCTTAGTTTAGGGGGGGGGCAGAGCATACTAACATGATTAATCTCGCGTATGGTCTCACTAAGAAACACACACATATACATACAAAAAAACATACAAAAATGTATATGTATATTTAAATATATATACATATATACATATATATATACATACATATTTAAACACACATATGCATTTGTGTGTGTCTTTGTATGTATATGTGTGTGTTTCTTAGTGAGATCATACGCGAGATTAATCTGAGTGAATTTAATAACACACAGTACTACTAGCTTCATTGCGAGATCTAACACGATTTGTTGTTGTTGTTGTTGATCACTCTTCACCGTTTGCTGTGAATACCCGCCGATATGGTATTTACAAAGTTAAATTTCGCTTAAATTCCAAGCTAATTTCTGGTAGCCAACTGGTAAGTCCTTTAACTGCGAACAAATGGCGATTTGTGATCGGAGTTCGCGCCCGTCAACCGTCGATTAGCTTCCTGAAGATAACGTAAGAATCAAATATCGATGTCTGTAAGTAATACATAATTAATATTTATTTATAAATATTAATATATAGCCCCCTTTACAAAGGCTGGGCACTCTGAGTGAATTTAATAACAAGCACTACTACTAACTTCATTCATTCAATCTTCGTCGCTTGCTGTGAATACGAGCCGACTTGCACTGAAGATTGCGTAAGCATGAAACATCGATGTCTGTAGGTAATAAATAATTAATATGTATATATAAATTGTATTATATTATATATATATATATATTTATGTCTACATATTTATGAATATATATTTATATATAAATATATATATATATATATATATGTATATTAAACAAAAATTGTTTGAGATAACAAAATCATGTGCTTAATTATATATATTTTTTTCAAATCTTTGTAATGATTTTTTTGTGTTAAAATAAAAAAATAATGAATGTTTCATAAGTATCACAAGCACATTCAATTTTTTTTTAAATGATCTAGTTTTGTCCAGGTGTGTTCTCATTTAATCTGTGTCGGGTTAAAATTGTTCGACGAGGAATTTACAGTGTTAGTGAAATTATGGCGAATGTACTATTTATTATTATTTTCGAACAAAAACATTTATAGGAAAAATTGCAACAATGATAAAATGGGTTTATTTAGCAGTACTCTCTTAGATTTAACAATGTTTATATATATATATATACATATATATATATATATATATATATATATATATATATATATATATACATATATATATATATATATTTATATATATATAAATATATATATATATAATACATATTTGTTTTTGTCTATGTACGTATACGTTTCGTCCTTTTAATCGGGGCTAATAAGCATAGAGATGTAACTATTCACTACTACTCGCGTGATTCGAAACCCCGGACTACGGCACTTAGTTAATGCTAAACTTCTATCTGACTGTCAGTATGGATTTAGAAAAGCACGATCTACTGCAGACACCCTAACGGTAATCTCTGAACGCATGTATCATACACTCGACAAGGCAGGTGAAACTAGGACAGTAGCGCTTGATATATCCAAGGCCTTTTACAAGGTATGGCATAAAGGGCTTCTCCTGACAATACGCTCTTACGGTATTACTGGGCAACTACTTAATATAATTAGATCCTTCCTAAACAAAAGAAAAATCCTGGTTGTCCTCGATGGCCGTTCATCTAAGCAATATGACATAAATGCTGGTGTACCCCTGGGATCTATCCTTGGACCTTTGTTGTTCCTGATCTATATAAACGATCTCCCTGATGACATAGAGTCGGAGATTGGATTATTTGCTGACGACACCACGCTTTATTCTCGCCATGTTGGCAAAACAGACGCGATCATATCCGAGGCAATGGCTGAATCTTCAGAAAATGACCTCCAGGCTGTAGTGGATTGGGGTCATCAATGGCTGGTAACTTTTAATGCCGCAAAGACAAAGCTCCTTTCCTTCAACAACTACAAGAAGCCTCTCCAACCACAGATTGCCATGGCAAATAACACCCTACCTGAGAGTTCATCATTCAAACTCCTCGGCCTAAACTTCACAGGTAACATGAATTGGAACAAATACATTGAAGGCATTGCCAAGGCTGCCGCAACGAAGATTGGCTCCATCTACCGTGCTAGTAAACTCCTTACACCTGACATTATCGTGTATCTCTACAAAGCCACAATCCGCCCATGCATGAAGTATTGTTGCCACATCTGGGCTGGTACATCATCTACTAGTCTCTCCCTCTTTGACAAGGCCCAAAAAAGAGTCACCAATCTAATAGGTCCCTCACTGTCAACCAAGCTCCAGTCCCTGTCTAATCGCCGCAATGTAGCATCCTTATGTTTGTTTTACAAATACTTCAATGGACTATGCTCCGATGAATTGGCTACTCTGGTGCCCCCTCGACGTAAATTCACTAGACTAACTCGACAATCAACTTAATCCCAATCATTCACTGTGGAGGTCCCCAGAGGCCCGAGAGCATTCTACTAAAATAGCTTCTTTCGTCGTGCTGCTGGCTTCTGGAACTCCCTCCCTGCCCCCTGTTTCTCCGACAGTAGTGACATGCAGAAATTTAAAACTAATGGAAACAGACATCTCGTTGCGCATATCCCAAGTTAGGCTGACTCCCCACACTTCTCCCCTTTTCTTTTTTCTCAGTAGCCCCTTACGTCTACAGTAGCGGCCTGCCTTGTTGGGGTGAAACATGTTTAAAAAAACAGAAAAAAAAAATTTACAACTCAAATTCCGACATTTAGAACTATACGGCCACCGCTGGATAGCTAAACAAACAGTGATAATGTGAACACTTATTTTGGCGGCTTGCCGTCATAACAGCGTTCGACTGAATAAATACTACATTTACAGTGCCCATCTAGAGGGGGTTGTAGGTGCTACAAATGATATATTTATACATATACATATATATATACATATATATATATGTATATATACGCACATATACATATATATATATATACATATATATATGTATATATGCATATATATATAAATATATATATATATGGGTGTGTGTGTAAATATTTATGTATATATATATGTCTTTATATGTATATATATTTATACATATACATATATATGTATATATATGCACATATATATATGCATATATATATATGTATATATATATGTATATATATAATATATATATATATATATATACATATGTATATATATATATATATATATAATAAGAGAATACATCCCCCCTTTGTAGATGTAAACCAATATATGATGCGACAACACCTTATCTCTATGCATGAGTCTATCACTTATGAGATAGACTCCCATTTGGGATCACACTATTTTTGTTTACATTAATGCAACCCATTTCTCTCGTATTACAGGCGTGATTTAATCTTTAATGGTTACGAAACCGCAGTCAATCATACGTAGAGTCGGGGTTCGAATCGTTAGACCGGCGATTCTGTTACGTAATTCAATACTGACGTTATTAAAAGAAAACACGCGAAACATAGATATGACTATGGATATAAAATATTTATTTATTAACAATAATTATATATATATATATTGATATCAATCAAATTTACGAAATGGGAGCAAGTCTAATCAAAATGTAATAGCTTGCACACACGCAGCTCTTTATATCTTTTCATCTGGAGACATATAACATATTATTGATAGATTGTGTTTTATTATACGACATTACTGCATTTTCATATGTTATTCTATCATTGCTAGTGTATTAATAAACTCGTTAACAGTGTTGTACATATGAACACAAATTAATAAATGTATCAACTCCTACGGCCAGCAGGTGAGTGTTTCACTTATGATTCGTGAATGAACCATGAAACTGCAGCAATATGTAAATACATAGACCCTGCTCCTCGCGGACATTTTTATTATAATAAAAGTTACTTAGTATCCTCTTACAACAACACTTCATCTGTAGAGGTTTATGTTTACGATATTTCAACGTAATACATCTTGTACCATGAAGGCTCTTAGCAGACACACAACTAATACGACTAGACATGGAGTAAAATGAAATCGATGTTCTACTCGTCATGACAACAACTGCAAATAGAAACAAGTGTTCAGTATCCATGATAAATAGTAGGAGAAATGAGTAAGAAACAGAGAAGGAAACATGTATAAAAGTAGATGAATATGTTCATGCAGACGAAGACCAGAAACGGAAGTACCTTTTTAAACAAGGGATTATCTTAAAATGCGTCCATTCAAACTGCTTATTTTTGTAATGAAAATGCTACTTTAAATTTAATCCTGAGTAACAAAAGAAGATACTAATAAGAAGTGCACGTGACAGATCGATGAATATTCTATTTCAAACACAAGTGGGGCAGACTGACCCACGAACAGTGCTTTAAGATGCATCTAAAATAGTTTAGGCGAAATGTTTTTTTAGAAAAGTGGTACATTTCCGAGCTTGCCTATTCGTCACAACATTAGACTGGTCTCCATGCCTTCCTGCACTATGTGATGTGCAAAATAAAAACTCGCTATAGTTAATCCGGAGTATTGCCTGTTAGGTAGACCACGGCGAATCTAAACAAAAAGGCCTCTATTCCTTAAGTGTAGTTGTCGTACTTGTGGCAACCATCGCCGACTTTAGTTCTCGGCAGGCAAAACTCCGCATCTTCGCGGGACACTACGGAAAGGAGCATTCTCCAGTGAAAAATGGACCACGTCCATGTTGTGCAAGCCGTGTATTTATTCAACTCTTCGGAGTATCTAGCAAATCATCCGGGATAACTCGCTAAACAACACATATGATCACAAAACAAAACAATCGATTTCTGGACGAAGTGTTGTTCTCAAGCATGTGACGAATCTCTTCGAATTATGTACATGGAATGATTATATATACAATAATATGCGGGTGATAAATCCGCGCCTTTAACAATGAAAATATAAATTAAACTTGAACGTAACAGGTCATCGAAGATGCTCTTCACTTCTTGACATGGCATAACAACGTTCATAATAGTTCATGCCAAAGCGTCAAGGAATGACGGATCGACTGATCGAAGAAGAGATACTATATTTTCTGTGTGAACAATTCTAAATATAGTAGATACGGGAAAAACGTAACGGCTGCAGTCGATTACGTTTCTAGGGGGCGGGGTAGTCTCAAGAATCGGGTCGATGTCACGTTCTCCGAATCATGCAGGACGAAAAAGGAATCGATAAATACTAGAGCCGAGATGTTTGGCATCGTGTCAGGTTAATCATTCATTTAATGCTAGGATGGCACCACCTATATGCCAAAGTGGAGCAATTTCCCGGCCGACCTCGAACAACGACTTACTGGTCTGGGTGAATTGGGATTTAGGGCAATAGCATCCGTATAATGAGATTATAAGAACTTATTAGTATGTGGCGGTGTGTCGAGATGAACTTCCAAAAGGATGTGCCGGTTCTTTTTTCTTCAAGAAATAATAGTTGTGTGAAAGGAAAGTACGTTATAAAGAGAAACAAAATATATTTAGTATAACAATCGGAGAAGAAGAGCGAGGAGGAAGAGGAGAGGAAGAAGCCCTGACATTCGGTCAAGTTAATTCCACACAAATTCAATATCATTTGACTATATATATATATATATATATATATATATATATATATATATATATATATATATATATATATATATGTAGATGTTTATGTCCTTTCGTCTAGAACATATTTATGACCTTAACATGATGATTTTTAAAGGAATGAAATATAAACAGTGTCTTTAGCTGACTTGCTATAATTTATAATACCACGAAGCTCTACTCACGTATTACTCCCTGTTGAGATAAGTACTAAAACAAAAATTATATATTATTTTATAATATATATATACCTTATTTGTAATATAGCAGGAAAAATCCCAGCAGAGTGCTCGATTAATAGTTTCTGTTGTCATCTCTAACAACAGAAGCTGAAGGGAGCCGGATGGCTAAGTCCTTCTGTGCTTGAAACCGACGCTACGAATGTTATACTAATTTTGTCTGTACCAAAATAAATAAATATTACGCTCTTATATTTTTATTTATGACTTTAATTCTCAATTAATCGAGCACTCTGCTGGGATTTTCCCTGCTATATTACAAAGAAGGTATATATACAGGGTGTTTCAAAAGTCTTGGGAACATTACAAATGCGTATATCTCATGAACTATTCCAGGTAGAAAAATGAAACTGGTGCCATTTTAAAGATTGCTTAATCAAGTTTTTGGTCATACTAATGATTTTCGTGTTATCTTTCCAGGTGCAGTAATGGCGTTCTCTAAACAAGACAAGGCATTTTGCGTCCTCCAATTTGCAAAGACTGAATCGTGGACATGTGTTCAGCGTGCATTTCGCAGGAAATTTAAAAAACAAGCCCCTGAAAGGAAATCCATTGTCAGATGGCATGCTAAATTTGTGAAAGATGGGTGTTTGTGCCCAAGTAAGCGAACAGGTCGCCCTTCAACTTCAGAAGTTGCAGTTGAGCAAGTTCGGACAGCCTTTCAGCGGAGCCCCCGTAAATCAGTGAGAAGAGCCAGCAGGGAACTTCAGCTTGCTCCAGCAACTGTCTGGCGTGTCTTAAGGAAACGACTGCAAATGGTACCTTACAAGCTTAAGTTGGTCCAAAAGTTGAAGGACACTGATAAGCCACTACGCTGTGACTTTTGTATTGCAATGCAAGAGAAGTTGGAAGATAACGGCTTTGATGACCGGCTTGTTTTTAGCGATGAGGCGACCTTCCATCTGAATGGCAAAGTTAACAAGCATAACACTCGCATATGGGGTACTGAGAATCCTCATGAACTTCTTGAGCACGAGCGAGATTCACCAAAAGTGAACGTGTTTTGTGCAATTTCCAAGAAAGGTGTCTATGGACCGTTCTTCTTTGAAAAGGCAACTATCACTGGTGAATCCTATTTCAACATGCTGGAAGACTGGTTAATGGCTCAGTTGGAACAAGCAGAATCTGATGACTTCATTTTTCAACAAGATGGTGCACCACCACACTGGAGTCTTAGAGTAAGGCAGTTTCTTAACACAAGGCTGCCTGGTAGATGGATTGGGAGATCTGGGCGAGGTGATGACGTTCTCATGCCCTGGCCTCCTAGGTCTCCAGATCTTACTCCGTGTGACTTTTTCCTTTGGAGCTTTGTCAAGCAACAAGTCTATGTGCCGCCCCTTCCAAGAGATATTGACGAACTAAAGGCTCGAGTAACGGCAGTTGTGGGAACCATTGACGTCAAGATGCTGGAACACGTTTGGCAGGAAATGGACTATCGACTAGATGTCTGCCGTGTGACGATTGGTGCTCATATTGAGCAACTTTGAAGATTCCCCACAAAACTTGAAACTTTAACCTTTCCAACGGTACCAATTTCATTTTTCAACTCCTAATAGTGTTTGAGTTATTAAAAATCGTTATGTTCCCAAGACTTTTGAAACACCCTGTATATATATATATATATATATATATATATATATATATATATATATATATATATATTATAAAATAATATATAATTTTTGTTTTAGTACTTATCTCAACTGTGCGTAATACATGAGTAGAGCTTCGTAGTATTATAAAATATAGCAAGTAAGCTACAAGGAACTGTTTGTATTTCCTTCCTTTGAAAAATCATCGTGTTAATTGCCTGAGAATTTCATTCAGAAATAAAACACAAACGTAGAAGTGAACTAATTTTTACAGACGGATTATTTCGTTTAGATTTCAAATTTGTTTATTCTCTGAATTTTTACGAAGGATTCTCTGATATTTTAAAATAAGGATCTCCTCGAATTAAAATAAAAGAGCTGCTAAAATGTTACCACATTCATTCCGATGAATGTTAGTTGAAAAAATATAGAGTGAGGAGGGAATGAACTAAAGTGAAGTTATGGCTTAATGTATGTATTTTTAGTATAAGACACGTGACCCAAAGTGTAACGGTTACTCTAGATCAGGGGCGGGCAACCTCCAGCCCGCGGGCTACATCCAGCCTGCGAAGGCTTAGCGTCCGGCCAGCCACCCTGCTATGCTTTATTATTGCAATCAGGCCCGCGGACCTTCCAGTAAAACCCATATCATTTTGTGACATAGACGTAAAATTAGGTTTCGATTAATATTTACAGTGGGATGAAAATGTATAAATATCAACGAGTGATGATGGATGTATATTTCATTTTTCTGTAACTATTAATTTAAAATCCTTGGCTAGAGATAAAAAATAGAAAAAGAGAAAGAGAGAAGCATAGAGGAAACGAGAGACGAGGAAAGGGCATAACACAAAGAACCTATGTGAGGTGTGTCAAAACGAATGCTGGATCAACTTGCTACGTCATCATTTTTTCCAAAATGGCTCTTCGTCGGCGCGTTTTATAACATTACATACAGAAGTCTCCTGAGAAAAAAAATCAGATTTGTAGAGTGTTCAATGCAATTTTTGTACAATTTATTCACGTAAACAAAATATAGTAATTCTGAGATTTCGTTTTTCACTCCGGCCCGCCATCTCCTTCCAAAAGTCTCATCTGGAACTTACTCTGAAAAGGTTGCCCGCCCCTGCTCTAGATGAAAGGTCATAAATATGTCATCTCTCTATCTCTTACTTTTGTTTGATGGATGACAACATCATTTTGTGAGATCAACTGTACACGGCTATCCTTATCTGTCAGTTTCCATGTACGAGCTCATTCATTAGTGACGTCTACTACTGTGCACGGTAATTCCCACATCTTCATCCACGAATTCTGCACCCGTCGACATAATTGTTTGTATTCATATTTTTATTTATTAGTATTCAAAGTGTGGTCAATCTTGTAACTTGATCAGACCTTAAATATTTAAGAAGTACTTCCACGGAATTTGCTCTGAAGAACATATTGTACTTTTACTCCCACAACGTAAATACCCTCGACCGACCCGATTAGCATGTAATTCCTACTCATTTCTACTGTAATAGCATTTTTTTTCTACGACCACTTCTATTTCGATGCCCTTCTCTGTTCTACGTTTCCCCGACTGTACCAACATACATACATCTCAATTTGAACACACATCTTGGTGAACAGCTCTGTACTTAGGATTGGCCCTATACGTCTGGTTATTAATCTTAGTAGTCTCTTAAGTGCCCATGTGCTTTACTTAGTTAATGTTTGTGTTTTTTTTTAAATCGAACTATTATGTTGCATAGCCCCTTAATAATAACCATGTTCTCTATAGTATTTGGTCGTTATATTGCTCTATCGTTTTCTAAGGCTGACGCGATGTATAACTGACTGATAGCTAGAGCAATGTTCTATCATAAACGGACGAAATGAAGCTACGATTTAATTGACACATGGCGCAACTTATTATATATATATATATATATATATATATATATATATATATATATATATATATATATAAGCCCTCCGTTCAGTCTAGAGAGACTATGGATACCCCTATAAGGGGCTGGCTGCGCGTGTAATTATGAAGCAAGGGTTGCGCAATCCCTATCAACACCTCTCCTGAGTCGGCACTGCTTGATTCTAATGGCAAGCAGTTCAAGACGACTGGAAACAATGCCGAGATAAACAGAGAGCACATACAGCACCTGGTAGTCCCAAATGGTCACCCATTTAATACTGGCCAGGCTCGACGTCGCTTAACTTATTACATTGTTGATTTACAGTCTGTTCTAAGTGATCGTCCCGAGGATTTAACGGTTCAATCTTTACTACACTAACTAAAAATAACATACTCATTCATTCACGTTTCTTTCAGGTCTTGTCTGAGGGAACACAACTAATCTACTGCCGTGGAGTAGGTAAAGGGTTCAATTAGAAATAACGTATACATATCCGAGTTCGATATACAGGTTCCCAAGTTTGCACAAGTACACATAAAGAAGGTCGGTGTTATATCTTCTGATACCTTATCTATGTATCAATACACTACTTAAACTCTGTTGCTTGTTTCTCTACGTGCACACTGGGCCACGTCATCGTTACGTGAGGAAATAAATTAAAACCGAAATGCAATAACATAGCACAGTGGATGATATCACTATTGAATATTATGAAAACAGAGAAATTGTTGATAACCGTTTACAAGATGAGCTCACAAAATGATGATGTCATCTATCAAACCAGAGAAAGAGAGAGAGAGAGAGAGAGAGAGAGAAAGAGAGAGAGAGGGAAAGAGAGAGAGAGAAGGAGAGAGAAAGAGAGAGAGAGAGAGAGAAAGAATATATTATATGCCATGTTATCTTTAGTTACCGTGACACTTTGGGTCACGCGTCTTCTACGAGCAAACATTCTGGAATTCCAAAGGGGCTACTATACTTCTCTGTAAACCTTGCTTGTTATCTTGCTTTTTACAGTGCACACTGGATGGCGTCACAAATGCGAATAAAAGTATTTTCATTTTTTTTACTTCAATATTTTTTTATTTTGAAGACTTTGTTCATTTTACGATCAAATGTACAAGAAATAATTTTTTAGAAATTTTACATGAATTATATTTTAAGACTTTTCGTACAAATACAATTCATACTTAAATGTAAAAATTAGTGATTTCGGCAAAGATTTTCTTAAAAAATAACTCTTTTAAAAAGTTCTTACATAAACTATTGAACCAATAAAATTTATATTTGTAGTCTTTCTTGTGTTACTTTTGCGACCAGTATTACTTCTTCTCTTCGTTTTCACTCACCATTTATTGTCTTAATGTGTCAAACAATCATGCACGATTATCATAGGTGTAATATTATACAAACAGCTGTCATTCAAACATAGCAATACACCACTCAATTAAAAACAACAACATATAGTTTATGTACGATAGAACTTTCAAAAATCACTCACAGATTATCTTGTATAGTTTACTTACCGTACTGGCTTCTCATCCAGGGGTAAATTGGCAAAGTTGTCGCCGAGTTATCCGTACTATTTGGACTACCGTCGCTGCTGTTGACACCGGCATTGTTTGCTGAGGGCGACACTGGGCTAGGGGTGTTTGGATGTGATATGTTATGTTTGTCTTGCTGGGGATCGCAAAAGTTCACTTCGGGTTGTGGCTGCGGCTGGTGCTGCTGTTGTTGCTGCTGTTGCGTACAGCTGGTGTACTGAGGAATGTCTGAATGGTCGGTCACAGCCCCCGTGTAATCCCGAGGACACGGGTGATGTATCGGTGACGAGTTGGTTGCTTCGACAGCCGACGGCACCTGCGACTGTTGGCTGTGTCGCAAGTACGACGATGTGTCCTGTCCAGCCTGGGTCGTCAGGGGTCGGACATCGATTCTGTTGTAGGGCGGGAAACGTGGGTAAGCGGCCGCGGCCACCGCAGCGGCCGCGGCCGCGTTGTGATTGCTAAGCGATGTCGGGTAACTATAGTCGGTGATCGGCCGGCCAGTATGATACCCGTTACCGTTTTGGCTAGGGTGACTCGCTCCGAAAGATCCCATACCCGACGACTGAAGCGGCGTTAGATAAGAGTTCGGAAGGTAGGTACTCATGTCGTATCGTAGGGTCTCCGTGTTGGAAATTTTAAAGGAAACACCCAAAATGTTTAAGAGGTGACTCCGACTTCCGGATCCAATTAAAGATCAATATTTAGATATGCCTTTTTTTTAAGTAATTCGATGTTGCTGTAGAGTTATTCAATATCAGTAAATGTTAATTTTTCTGGAATTGTATAAATATACAGCTTTCTCTCCTTCTAGATATACATATATTATTATAATATAGTATTAATATTTATGTTGTATATTTTGATGTAAAGGTCTATATATTTGATCATCAATGAATATATATGTATATATATATATATATAGAAATATAGATATATAGATCTATATTAAAACATATCTATGTTAACATTTGTTGCTTGTTGTCTGTATATCGGTGTATGTGTTTCAGTAAATGTATTTTAAAGCGTTCAGTTTTGGTTTGCCATTTACATAATTTACTGTTATATTATATTCATCCGTTCAACATTTCGCTTTTATCTTTGGTTGAATTGTTCCGGATCTTTTCGAAATATTGAGATTAGTTGAATAATAGTTAGAGAATTTAATGGAATGGTTAAGTTATAAATACTTCCTAGGAAAAATAATTAAAATTATTTGGAAAAACAAACAAATAAAATGGATGTATATATATAAAATGAGATCAACTTGGACGAAATAAGAAGAATATTCAGAGGCTCCTCTCTGGTGTCTGGTAGATGCTGCTGTTGATGTATTTGACAATGTGTGCGAATAATTTAAAATCAGGAGCAGGTAACTCTCAGAAGAAATTTCATGTCAACTATCTGCAAAGAAAGTAGAGATATAGTTGCATAATACTTGTAAGTTTCAAACACTTCTGGTACAAACAGTTATATTGTAAATCAATAAATCATATTAGCCCCGAGAAATTCCACCAACGAAATCGTTCATGAAAGTCACACCCTTGTTTGTTACGGTAAACTTAAGTTGATGCTTGACTTGTCCACCAAGTTTCATTTATAAATGTCCGACAGTCTTTGTTTTATCGCCGGCCAGATCTAAGCACACATGGACAATAGTACAATTAACATAAGTAAGTATATACTTTCGACTTCATACATACCAAATTTCAATTAGTAATAGTAGTACGATGGTAGAATTAATAAAAGCAGTAGTATAGTTTCGGCTTCCATTAGAAATAAGTTTTTATTATTATTATTTACTCATTAGGAACTGTCTCTCGAATCATTATCAATGATTGCTCACTGGCAACAAAAAGTGTTTTTACGTGGAATATGGGTGACCACAAGTCTCCCCAAATGACCAGTTTTCTCGTTTGATAAGCATTGAGAACCACTGGACCTTATTGCAGTCGCCGTTTATCCATTTATTGTTCGCTATCCATGTCCGTTGGCTTTCTTGGTAATTTTAGTGCCCCACCCCCTTTATTAATCCAGTACTCTCTGCGAGATCTCAACTAGTTATTTTTTTATCCTCCTGGAACCTTAATTCCCATTTTGTGTTGTACTATTTATTGATTAGTATTCTTAGTTTAGTAGTAATAGTATTTTTTTAATAAACTCACACATTGTATTACTATCACGCTCCACCGTCACAATTTAACCTAAATGTTAGCAAATTGGACAACAAAGGGGAATATTGAGTTACTCCTCTCCAGGAGTTAGGCACAAGGCCAATTTTATCTTACTCCCACAAGTAAGATGTGACCCAAGGTCGGGTCGGGAAAGTGGGGTTTGGCAGCCTCGTCGGCATTCCCCGGTAAGGGCGCCTCAGGCAGTAAACAATAAACTTACTCCTCCCCAAAGAGGGGAGGCGAAACCTGGGAGGGTGGACCTCCTAGAACTGCACAGAACAGACCCATAGACCGGCGTAAGTCAAGCCCCGAAGGACAAGACAATACCAGTATGGATTGCAGTATCCATCGGAACAGATACTACACTTTGATCTTAGCCAAAAGGCCAAGAGAGTAATTTACTCCTCTCCAGGAGTTAGGCACAAGGCCAGTTTTTATCCTACTCCCACAAGTAAGATGTGACTCAAGCTCGGGTCGGAAAGTGGGGGTTGAAAAGCCAGCGCCCGAGAGGTGAGCACTCTGACTATCAAAAATTGCCTGGGCAGCCCCGTCGGCATTCCCCGGTAGGGGCGCCTCAAGCAGTAAGCAATTAACTTACTCCTCCCCAAAGAGGGAATATATCATGAACTATGGATTAACTTGAGTTATTAATTCTAGACACAATATTATCAGATATTTTTGCGGAAATTCCAATGAAATCACTTTTTTATTGTCAACAAAGTGAACAAAAAAACAAAACACATTATAGTCGTTATTTCTCTTTCCCACGGCATGATGTAAACTTATTTCTGTTTTGAAAACACTGTAACACACAGGGTTTCTCCTGCCCTCGTTTCCTATCCATACGTCATGATTTAATGTTTTCGATGTTGTGGACAAAGATGGCAGAGTTTTATAAAAACACACATATATTATATTCATATTTTATCAACTAATATATTTTGTGTTACACACATAATGTAAATGAAAGAGAAGAAATTAAATTTTTATTCCTTTTTCATTTTATTTTATGGAAATCGCCTCTAACAAGACATGAAACCACTTGATGTAAGGAGCTGACAAATACTACTTTAAGGTACCAAAAACTAGCCAACGATAAGTGCTAGATGGATAGATTCCGAGCCAGAAAACATTAATTCCCCCACCTTGCCAGAAACATCGCTCATGAAATGTTAGAACCAAAGGGCAAAATTAGTAAAGAGAGAGTAACGAGGCTGCCGAAAGTTAACTGAAATGTCACTTTCTACTCTTGGCCTTTTGGCTAAGATCAAAGTGTAGTATCTGTTCCGATAGATACTGCACCCCATAGACTGGTATTGTATTGGCCTTCGGGGCTTGATTTACTCCGGTCTATGGGTCTGTCCTGTGCAGTTCTATGAGGTCCACCCTCCCAGGCTTCGTCTCCCCTCTTTGGGGAGGAGCAAGTTTATTACTTACTGCCTGAGGCGCCTCTACCGGGGAATGCCGACGGGGCTGCCCAGGCAATTTTTAAACCCCACTTTCCCGACCCGACCTTGGGTCACATCTTACTTGTGGGAGTAAGATAAAAACTGGCCTTGTGCCTAACTCCTGGAGAGGAGTAAATCAATACTCTGTATTTGGTATAAATAATTATAAAAATATGTGCCCAGCGTTAGGCGGAATAACCTTGAACAGAGTTTCTTTCCAAATGATGTCCGTACGTGGAACACATTACAATGAAACTGATACCATACTTACTACACCATGGTCGTCTTCAAATGGAATGTCAACCAATACTTGTGATAAACCCTAACCCTAACCCTAACCCATGAGTAATCAAACTTTGTTCATTCCTCTCGTACGCATCTTCATCAGTATAAAATATAGTATAAAATATAGTATAAAATCATACATATAAATAATACAGTATAAAAATAATATATAAATAAATACATATAAATAAATACATATAAATAAATACATATAAATAATATAAAATCATCTTCATCAGTATAACAACAATAGCAAAGCATCTCATTGGCCCTTATCTTTGAGTAGCATTTGGCCTTGATAATTGCTGATTTATTAATAAAAGAAATAGAAGACACACACTTTATCGCAGATACTTTTAGGTGTTAAATTTAAAATTCGGAATAAATATATAGTATAATTTATTAAATACTCATATTTGTGATTGTTTGAAATGTTGGTACTGATATCGATCCTGACCCAGTTTTCGTGAGGTTCGACTCGGAAGCGTTCGGCTGTCCTACGCAAACGGCCGAGAGTTGACGAGCCGATTTGTACATGACGACAATTTTGATACAGTGCTGCGTCCTATGATAATAATGTGTTGCGTGTTTTGATTTTGTTGTTGTTAGGGTTACGGTTAGGGTTTAGGGTTAGTGTTAGGGTTTAGGGTTAGGGTTAGGGTTAGGGGTTAGATTTGGGTTAAAAATATTTATTTGATAACAGTAATTTCGCTCTGTTTTGCTTGTTTTATTTGTTTTGTTGTTTAAAAAATTCTTGCAACTATAACTAAAAATTATAGGACGCAGCAACGTATCAAAATAAAAAAAATATTTATTTGATAACAGTAACTTCGCTATGTTTTGCTTGGTTTTTTTTATTGTTTATTTTAGAAAATTTCTTGAAAATATAACTTACAATCACAGGACGCAGCGCCGTATCAAAATTGTCGTCGGGTACCATTCGGCTCGTCAACACTCGGGCGTTGGCGTAGGACAGCCGAACGCTTCCGAGTCGAACCTCACAAAAACTGGGTCAGGATCGATATCAGTACCGAAATTTCATATAAATGATCTTACTTCCACTGACTAAACATTGTACTCAACCCCATGTGTTGTGTGTGTGCTACCTTGATAGTATGGGTGCTGTTGCGAGTTACGGAATCAGCGATCTTGTTCAAATCATATCGAATTCATTTGTTATACATGCGTAGAAAAATGTTTGCGAAAGGTATACATTACCAGTTATCATCAGCTATACGTAAGATAATAACATATGTTAAACTAATTGTATAAAATAAATTATTTACAATATATATATATGATGAGTCCAGGTTTAAGGACGAAACGTATACGTACATAAATAATTAACAATAACAAATATTTATTATTATTTGTCGCTCCTCGAAAAAATAGAGCACTGTATGTGTAGTATTAACACAGTATGACGTCACTAGTTTAAATGCATCGTTCCTTCCTCAAAAAAGTAGAACGCTGTAGACGTTTTAGCCACCGATAACGTGTTAAAATTATAACATGTTTTTCGCTATTTAAAATTGGCCGTGGAGTTAAGGCGTCGAATTTGAGTTGTAAAATACTCGTAATCCGGGGTTTCGAATCGCATGACCGGTAGTGAATAGTCATATCTCTATGCTGATGAGTCCCGGTTTAAGGACGAAACGTATACGTACATAGATAATAAACAATAACAAATATTATGTATATATATATATATATATATATCGTTACAGCATTAAATGAATAACATCTGTGTTTTATGCCGTAAAGCAGACAAAAAAAGTAAACACTCTTTGGAAATATTTCATTTTTCAAATAATGTTTTATCAGATTATTTCATTTTTCAAGAAACATGGTGTATTTATTTGCAGTTAGTTTTGCTTTTATTTTAGTGAAATTATGCCGTTTTGGTTAAATATGTTTTCCAATCTTCCTAATTAAATAATATTAAAAAAAACAACAACACAAATATTTTTTTATCGTTTGTACATGAATTTTTTTCGCATTCTGTTTACACCTTCGAACCCATTATTTGCCCGCTCATGACGTAAAAAGTGTCAAAATGTCTATGGTTCTCCATTGATATGTAATACTTAATTGAGGTTAACTACAAAACGTTGCTCATGTCATGATCTTAAAATCAATATGCAATAAACAATTTTTAATCGCCTTTTCGACAAATCTGTCCGCGACGCGAATCTCACTGATTAACAACTATAACGTTTATTCTATTTTGCAAAATAAAAAAATAAAAAAAATCAACCGAAAAGAAAAGAAAATATTGAAAAAATCGGCATGTAAATTTTAAAAAAATATTCATAGCAGACGAAAGCAACACATCCTTGATTGTGAATCGGTGCAGGCAGTGGCGATGATAAACAGTACTGCAAAATTTAATGTAAAATGATCTCCCATTTCCGGGCCATTTTACTATTTCAGGACTGTTAATAATTTTTATGCTGATATGAAAAATAAATTCTGCGCGTTTTACATGTTAAGGTTATTTCGTGTGGTTTTACAATTTATCCAGTCAGATTTAAGGTTAGCAATTACAAAAAAGTTAACTACCCTTAAAAGTTAGAATCGGCCAAAAATGGGACATCATTATATGTTGCATCTATATGCGAAATTATTTACCGACATTAAATTCTTAAATGTATGTTTGTCTTCGGTGTGTTCACACGTAATGACCTAAAAAATGTAGAATCTTATTTATTAGGGGTGGGGAGGGAAGCTGATATAATTTCCTTTTAATTTGACAAATTACTTAATATTCTCTCTTAATGTATTGTATTCAAGATTTTGATAAACTTGTGAGATGTTCATCTAAAGATCAAAGTGTAGTATCTGTTCCGATGGATACTGCACGCCTGTCCTGTGCAGTTCTAGGAGGTCCACCCTCCCAGGCTTCGCCTCCCCTCTTTGGGGAGGAGTAAGTTTATTGCTTACTGTCTGAGGCGCCCCTACCGGGGAATGCCGACGGGGCTGCCCAGGCAATTTTTAAATGACCAGAGTGCTCACCTCTCGAGCGCTGGCTTTTAACCCCACTTGCTCGACCCGATCTTGGGTCACATCTTACTTGTGGGAGTAAGATAAAACTGGCCTTGTGCCTAACTCCGCGAGGAGTAAATAAACATCTATATATTTCCCTTGTGCAATTATTTCCTATTCATGCACTTTTGCCATTTTCACCGGTGCCATTTTTACAGTGCCTTTTTTTCACTGCCATTTTTACAGTGCCCTTTTTTCGGTGTCATTTTTAACTTAATTCAGTTTACTTCCTATGGTGATTTTTTTCGAATACCTTTAAAATATATGTCCCTTTAAAATCTGGTGAATCAGTTTGTTACAGGTTTGAGAAAACAGAATAAATAAAACGTCTTCATAGAAAGGAGCGCCTTTTCTTTATTTGTTGATCGCCTGTAATAAAGCGAAGACCAAAGAAGAAATGCCGACGAGAGGATTCGTTTTC
Organism: Sepiola atlantica; assembly: GCA_963556195.1. Classification (NCBI taxonomy): domain Eukaryota; kingdom Metazoa; phylum Mollusca; class Cephalopoda; order Sepiida; family Sepiolidae; genus Sepiola; species Sepiola atlantica. The sequence goes on along the minus strand of OY744524.1, from coordinate 27,895,699 downwards.
TTCCAATTCATCTAGGGTTTCCACTCGGGAACGTTGTTTTAACACGAATAAAGCTGTCAAAATAAACAACTTCAAAGTCGCTCTCTGCATCTACGCAGTACAAACCTGTGTAATAGCCGTATTTTTTATCTTCAGTATTTTGGTCTTGCCTAAAACACTTCTAAGTCTTACATTGATGTGTGTATTCACGTGTCAAACCCAGACTTGAAATAATATATATTAATTCCTGATGTGTTTACACCCATTCTGACAACTGATCTACCAAACGTACCAATGTACGTTTTGTTGTAAATTTGTACGGATAAAAATGCTTAATTTGTAAATGTTTTAAATTTCTCCTATATTTTGTGATACAAGACATCTAACATTTTTGTTTGCGTTGTCTCTTTTACGGCAATTCGTGTTTAATGTAATGCTTAAATATTATGCATTATAAATGATTCATTGTATAGGATTTATTGAATAAAAGTAGCTTATTTCGTCGTAGGATGTTTATATATTTCTCAATAGTCTTAGTGGGTAGATCTGAAAGGTTTTCATGAGAACAAAAGTATTCAATAGGATGCACACGTGAATTAGGGCGGCAACTGAATAATAGTCCCCCCTTTATTTGCCTCCCCACGAGAGCAAAGTTAAAGACAACATAATATTTGTGAAAACTCAATATTTCCTAAAAGCGACACACCTGGATGGGGTACATACACATTCTTATAGTTCTCTAGGAACTCCTGAAAAAAACGAGTTGCTTTCGGGCGACAATGGTATTCCTCTCGTAAAAATAGGGGAAAAATCCTGGGAGAATGGTCTGTTAACATGAAACAGATACTACAGTTTCATCTAGTCGATAAAGTAAGTACTTTAATCGGTACGAATAGTAATGAGTTGTAATAAAACTTATGAATGGAAACAAAACTGTTAATGATAGCATGCCCTGAGCTCATTTAATAGTATATTGTCTAAACAGTACTTTGATAGCAATACAAGCTCTACTCATGTATTGAACACGGTTGCTTACCCTACTATTTATTATTTATTAGTTTTATCAAAATATATCAGAAATAATATTCAGCTGTTTATGTGTGTAATATTAATAATATAAAAAAATCTACTTATGGCAAGTAAGCTACAGAAGACTGTTTGTTTTGGTTCGCGAGGGAAATCATTAGGCTGATTAAAATGAGTTAATTTGTACGATAGTGTTAATGGTTAAGCCATGCTCACTCCAAATTCCAAACAATAAGATTCGTTGATTTAAACAATGGAATAATAACCACGAGAACAGGGGTGGAGAAAGACAAGGACTCTTATTGGTTGCAAGGCAATATACACACATCTTTATATATATATATATATATATATATATATATATATATATATATATATATATTTATATATATATATGTATGTATATATATATATATATATATATAAAAATATATATATAAATATATATATAGATATATATATATATATATATATATATATATTTGTTTATTAATACATGAATTTTATACAACATATGGACCAATGATTTCGAGCACAGAAGGTAAAACCTCTGGCTCTCATCAGCATAGAAAGTAATTGGTGAAGAAATGATAAAACAATTTAATATAATACTCTATCAATGGGCTCACGTATGTGCCGTTAAACGAATATACAGATGATGTGATCAGGTTGCGTTCGAATAAGGCAGTTCAGAATTTAAAATTTAAAATTTAAGGTTCAAGAAACCGGTAGAACGTGCCTTTCAAGTGATGTTTAAGAATATCAATTTCCGTTAAATGCACAGCGTTTCGTTTCGCTAATTCGTTGGAAATGATCCAAGGTGCTTAACCCTATTAATGTTATAGAAAATATTCATTTGGCAAATGTTTTTTTCCAAAAGTGTTATTAAATTAAATATATTAATATATATTTATTAAATTATATATATATATATATATATATATATATATATATATATATATATATATATATATATATGGGTGTGTGTGTGTTTGTGTTTGTGTGTGTATGTATTTTGTAAAATGGATGAGGAAAAGTGGGGAAATACGGTAACATTCAGTGAAAATAAGTACACGAAACATAACAAAAGTTAGACCAAGTTATTTCGGTCGAAGGATTTCGACCATATTCATTTGGGGATGGGTTGGAATATTTCGGCCGAAATATCTTCGTACAACATTAATAATTCGTGTGTGTCCTTATTTTCAGTGAATGTAACCCAGTTTATACAATTTGCCTGAACCATTTGTCCGAAATTTTTAGTTCATGTTTACACCCTCATATATGTATCTATAGGGCAATATCGATAGAGGCAGAGAAAGACAGCAAGGGAAAAACAGCTTCTCAAAAATGGCCGTTTAGTCATGAATTCCGAAAGCGAATTGAATTAATATAGACGTGGATGTATCTGTGTGTTTTGTGCGAGGGGTCGATTTCATATTTGTTCACTCTTATTGCAAATGCTTGTCTCTAGTGGCGAATATCCAATATATGAATTTATGGAATCAATTGCTTACGGCGAAATATAACTAATCAATCACGAAATCTACTGATCGATTCGTGAAAGCTGAACATGATTCGATCTATGTAAACGCATGCCCCTGTGAACTGCCTCCAAGAATCTGTAGGTACATAATTCGCACCCAATAAATCTGAGGGTCATATGATGGGAATTGTGAGGATATTCTGCCTTCTGATTCATGGCCATGAAGCAACATTGATATGTTAGATCGACATAGACTTGTTGAAATTAGATTGCACAGAATCTATTGAAAAGAATAACCAACGGGACACAGTAGACTGTATAGTAAGAAGACGCTTTGCAATTACATCACAGTTATATGTAGATATTCTCATCCATGTCAATTACCACTGTGGGCACATTAACACACTCATAGACAAATAGTAAACATACATCATATGTATCTCTCTCTTTATCTCTCTCTCTCTTTCTCTCTCTCTCTCTCTCTCTCTCTCTCTCTCTATATATATATATATATATATATATATATATATATATATATATATATATATACAGGGTGATTTATAAGTCACTTCACTTAGCTATTTAAAATAATTACCATATGAAGCACAAACATACTATGAACTTTTGATAATTGTTATCTGACTCTCTAGTTACTGCTATTTGTTATTTTAAATTTGTTCATTTATATATTTGTTTCTATGTATATTTATTTCATAATCAATCAAATATGCTACAAAGAGTCGTAAATTCCTTGCAAAAAAGAATCGAGCTATGCATGCAGAACGAAGGTGGAAATTTGGAATATTTGCTGGAATTTTAAACTCCCATTAATGAATTTGTTGAATAAACTTTCTGTTTTGTATTACCGTATTTTTTAAATTTAGAATTTCAAAAATAAATAGCCAAGTCACTTATGAATCAGCCTGTATATATATATATATATATATATATATATATATATATATATATATATATATATATATTAGGATGTTAATGTGATTGTGAAAATAATTATATACAGGAGAATTTTCTCTGACAATGATCGGATTATGCTAGAACTTGAAGAAGGTCGTAGTTCAAAAATATATGAATATGTGTAGCCATAATCATTGTATCTATAAAATATACTAAAATGCAAAAATAATTGCTCTACTTGTCATTGAGCTCTACATTATAAACACCGCAATTTTATAGGAGTAACTTCTATGAACTAACATCCTTACAAACACAATATATATATATATATATATATATATATATATATATATATATATATATATATATATATATATATATATATATATATATATATAGTCTCGGAAGTTTCTCAACCATTAAAACTATATAAAAAAAATATATAAAAAAAAAAAATTAAAAAAACTCATAGTCTCAAGTCTTCCAGTGGAAAATCACTCATGTAAGTCAATTTAATTTTTACAGTTATTATTTTAGTTAGTTTCTAACACTATTTTAAGGGATCATCAGTTGTTTACCATGAAAAACTGTTTCGGGAATTTAAAAACAAGACAGTATTTAATTTCATGGCTTCCCAGCAGAGTTGATCAGACTCCACTTCCCTTAAAAGACAAAAACATAAACGTTCCTTATACTAATATATATATATATATATATATATATATATATATATATATATATATATATATATATATATATATATATATATATATGGACTAATGTGTTCTTATTTATTACATGCATTAAACAAATCGGTAACATTTCTGAAAAAATAAATACGCCTTCATCCACGTTATATATATATATGTCATTACTGGTGTTATGTAACACATATATATTTTAAATGCTATCATTTGTGTCGGTCTACAAAGACACATACCCGTTATCAGCATTATAGGAAATATGGATCAAATTGTTTATGTTTTAATGGCATCTCCACTTCGCCGAGGACAAACTTTGAAAAATCGTCAAAATTTAGTTTTAATAAACTGCATATGTCCGAAGTAAAAATTAAACTAGTAGATACTTTGCATACTGTTTTTATATAATAGTTGTCAAGCGTGTTTACTTAAGTGTAGTGGCATAACATGAATGCACACGTGTGTTCATTTGAAATCAATATGAATGTAATATGGTTCGATAGATTTGACGCTATTGTGTGGGATTGAAAGATGGACGTTTTATTGATTTACTTGCCTGAAAAGATTGGCTCATTACCTTTCTCAGAAATCCCGCGTTCTTTGGTTTGTTCTTTTAAATCGGATGTGAAAAATGAGATCAGACGTGATTACACGATGTTAGCATCCGATTCCACCTGATACACCTGTATCGTTCCACCTGAGAAAGAAAATGTTAAAAGAAAAATAATAATTAACCCAGAATTGTGTTTCAGATTGTTTGAAATCTTCGCCCAGCTCGAAATTATAAATATAATTTCAAGAAAATTATGCAACATTTCTTAAACTATACTTCAACATTTGCGAAAATATATTTAAAAATTATAGCAAATATACTTCAACTTTTAAGAAAATATACTTAAACATTACTTTAAATATACTTCTACATCGGAGACCACATCTATCATATTCATAGGGAATCAATCCTCTTTCGAAGCTCTGGAAATCACCTGCAATGTTAGATAATCATTATTAATTCGGGGTTTATAAGAGTCATGTTTTCGAACTTAGATGGTCAAATAGTTACATATTTTATAATTATTATTTCTAAATTAATAGGCCACCCTACAGGCAGTATCACAGACTTTATTTCTCTTTCCCACGGTACTCACACTTTTCTGATTTAAATAGTATTTATAAAGATAGTGGGTGCTATGTAAGGTCATCTTAAATGGTATGCCGTATACTGCCATGTTTTACGGAGTATGGAGTAAACCCTTAAATAATACGAACAAATGATTTCCGAAAGAATACTTTCTGAGAAAACATATAACTCATGATCTAAAACTTCTTGGAGTTTTCAAGTTTAATGTTCAGAAGCGGATATCTGTTCACCAAGAACACTCAACTTCATTTTCGTCCTCATATAAATAGTATTCACATCTGTTTCGCCAGCACTATAGATAAACTGTTATTTTAGAGTCTTTTTCTTGAACGAGACTTCTGAGAAGAACTTGCGTGTCCATTGTACATTAATATTTATAAAAATATTTAGGAGGATTTAGAATGATTTATATTATTAGCAAAAGTAACTTTACAGTTTCATTGCCACTTGGATGCCACATAACATATCATCTCGTTAACCGTAATATCATGTCGTTATGAATATTTCATTGCTAAAACAGTTAAGTAAATAGTTTTCCTAAGATAAGTTTTATTTTTGAAATACATAAGTGTGTTTATAGTGATATATTAGTTGTTTTTTGATTTGAGAGAAACCTAAAAACAAGAAGAACGTGTATCTGAGTGTATGTGTAGTTGCACTAGGAATTCATAATTGGACACATAGTGAGATGCAGTTATGAACATGGTATAGAGGCAATGATCTAAAGCATTGACAAACTCATTCAGACGCTCAAAATATATTTAATAATGTTTCAGCTCATTAAATATTATTGAAAATTCTTAAATTAAGATGTAGGATAGGTTTGCATATGACAATGCTTTTTTCGTTCTACAACCAGAATTTGAATTCATAACCGCCAACGACATCACCGCGGATACACCCATAACAAGGAAATTCTATCAAAGAAGCAAGAGAAAAAAAGTTTGTTTATTTTTGTTTTCGTTTTTTTTTGTTGAAAAAAAATGGCACACTACTGGTCAACTCTGACGATAGAATATTATTCCGAAATTAATAAGATTCAAAAAAAATATCTTGCATTGATAACGGCTTCTATTTTCAATTATATATATATATATATATATATATATATATATATATATATATATAAAGATATATAGACGAATGTCCAAATTTATGTCAAACTTCGATTGTTCAATGCAAGGTATATTTTGTAATAAAATTATGTTTATTATTAAATAATTCTTTTACAGAATATACCTTGCATTGAACAATCGAAGTTTGAAATAAATTTGGACATTCGTGCTTGTTTATCACTCTTCGTCTATATATCTTTGTAATTGCTCTATCTCGTATATTGAGCTTTTACCATTTTACTATAGGTTCTTTCTACTAAAAGTTGACTTTTAGTTTCATATTTATTCTCTCTCTCTCTCTCTCTCTCTCTCTCTATATATATATATATATATATATATATATATATATATATATATATATATATATGTATATATATATATATATATGTATATATATATATATATATATATATATATATATATATATATATATATATATATATATATATATAAATGTCACTGCAGTTTCATGCTTCATGAAATTATGGGAGATGCATGAATGAACCCCAACATTAAAGTTAAATCAAACCTCTTCTATGAATTTGAATACACATCTGATCACAGAATATGTAAACAAATATTGAGCTTGTATTTAGACATTTAAGTGCTTACTCATAATCTTCTGGTGGGTGAATAAACCATGAAGCTGCCGTAATATGCTAAGTCACATTTATATTTAATTGTTTTTTATTGATATCTATCTTGAAGTAGATTGTACCATTCGTGTTCAACCTCATGGCGTGGTTCATCAACCAGAATGTATGATGAATTACTTCTCGGAAGGGATTGCACATTCTATGTGTATCTTTATTGCCACGTGCATATATATTCGTAGTTCTACATGTACTACTAGTATTGAGCACTGTAATATATTATTTTATGATGTAAGTGTATAATGTAAAACAGTAATATTATCACCAGACAAAAATCACTGTTATTTTGTCATAATCAATATTTAAATGACACATATTAATAAAAGGTCTCGAAATGCTTACATGGAAAGATATCTTGCTATATAAAATGGTTAACTATGGAATATGACTCGTGCGTCATATAGCAAAGACGTTGATTAGATTACAAGGTGGAACGCGTATACGATTGCGATATTGAATTCGACTTCCATTGGTGTTGGGTCGGAGTGATCACTCCGGGTCAGACAGTTCTTTACATGTCACCGATACAGTGTTATTACATGAGGTAACGATGTCACTTGAGATGTATCACCTGTGTATATGAAGTCACCACCTGTCATCTGATACATAATGCACCCAACATCATAGATGCAAGCAAAGAAATCAGATCGCCCGGGTATACCAGCCACCCGACATGTGTCATGAGGGAGTGTCATACACACTAGTAGGTGTAGCAATCGATTTTAAGAAACTGATCTTCTTTCCATATGACTAGCAAAGTTTATATGGTATCCCCTTCGTTGGGTTGGACCACTACGTCGTTTGAGAAATGACGTCATACACTTTGGGGAGAGCGAAATATGCTAAAAACTCAGGTTGTCGATTAGAAGCCGACCATGTGTCTAACTATGTCTTCGGCGGAAGGCAATTAATTATGACCCAAAGACAATCACGTACATTGTAAAAACAATATTTTCTAAACAAAAAATATGTTAGTATTTTGATTTTAAAAAAGTATAATCGGCATTGGTTTACTTTCCATGTTCTTATTTAAAAACTATAATATGCACAATTTGTTTTCTAACTGTTCACAATAAGCATAAGACAAGAATTTAAGCCATAAAAACTAATGATACCATGTGCTGTTTATTTATTTTAACGAGAAAGAAAACACACAACTAATTATTATCTTTTTTTATTAATTCTGTTTTATTTTATAAATAGTGAATAAAGTTTAGTTTCACTATAGATTTAGCCATGTTCTTTTGTAAATGTAAATTTTAAAGTTTTCTGAAAAATGTCTATAAAGATTTATGATTCATAATTGACATCCTGATTTTCTGCATGCCTCTTTCTCCCCCGACAGTGTATGTCGTTATTTCCAATCGAATGGCCCTTCATAATATAAGTCATATTTATGGTAAGGCATATTTACAGTATCAATCAGCGATACTTCTTACAGTATAACCCCTGATCTGAAAATAATGAAGTTAAGAATTAAGATTTCACTAACTATAGCAACCTTATAGTTAAATAATAATGAGTAGGACCGGGGCCGTCTTAAAGAAAATTCCATTTCACTGAGTTTTTTTTTTGGCTGACGTCACAGTGGTCACTATTAAGAAGATAAACAAGACACTTCAAAAGGAACGGTAGAACAACATGTAGACATATGACGGTGGTAATTTCTCTCTTAAATTATTTCATCTTTTATCTAGTAATCTTTTGGTATTTAAGAAAGGATACTGATGATTCTTCTTCTTCTTTCGTTTGCTTTACATCATCTCACTGTTAGATCACCAGCTCGGTTGTGAAAAGCCATGTTAATGTTGTGTTGTCTAGCGCAGCTATGCCGGATTCGCCGTTGGGTGGTCGATATTTAAGGCATGACTCGATGATGTGGTCTACTGTCTGTTCAGAGTGAGCGCAGTCGCAGACAGCCGAGTCCCTGAGTCCTCATCCTTTCATGGCCGCGGCGAAACTGCCGACACCTGTCCTGAGGCGGTTGAGCATTGTCCACTACCGGCGATGGAGGTACATGCCTGGTAGGTTATCCGGGTCCTCCACAAATCTGTTCAACCTTGAGTTTCAAGGTGACATTTTTATAGATATTGTATGGTAAACCTGTTAAACCTATTAAAAAACTCGTTTAGACTAAAATTCACGATTGATGACAAACCTGCCCATGTAGGAAAATATGAAACAAAAAAATAAATACTTTCTTGTTTCCCCTATAGTTTGAAATATTGTTTACACAATAACAAGTGTGTATAACATAAAAGTCTTGTTTATCCTTAACATAAAATATAATTTAATTTCGAACGTATATGAAACTGAATGTTTATGTCCACATGTCGACACCATTTTCTTACAATTTGTTAGAAATAAAATATTATCGACTAGATACTCCATTAAAATATAAAAAATGTTACATTTGTTCTGATACAACAATTCATTTTTGTTTGTCCTCGTTTAGTTAATTAAAGATTCTTCTAGATTGAGGCAATTTAAATGGTTGTCCCAATCCAGAAGCTGATTTTTTGAGAGTTGGATTTTTTTCCAACAGTAAAGCAAGACGCTCTGAAGAGAAAGGTTATAATACGCCAACACATTGACATATGACTGTTCATTTCTGTCTGAAATTATTTATTTTTGATTTAATAATTGTTTTTTTTTTAAAGGATACCCATGACTTTTTGTTAATTAATTTTCATGGCTGAAATCTAATAGTCATTTGACGGTACAACTATAAATAACACTCATTTCAAATATAATTTACACGATAACGAGTCTGCATAACATAAAACGTTTTTGTTTGTCCTGCTAATAAAATTCAATTTGATGCTTATCCGTCGACTGTTCAAAAATAATACCAACTAGAAATTCGGTTCAAACTTCTTTTTTGTATAAAACAATTCATACTTTGTGCTGAGCCGTTCTTTAGGTGTGTGATAAAATACGAAAACATTTCAAATATGTGTTATATGCTAGAAAGAAAGGCCAAACAATTATTAAATAAAAAATAAATAATTTCAGACAGAAATGACCAGTCATACTCCATGTGTTGGCGTATAATAACCTTTCTCTTCGGAGCGTCTTGCTTTAATGTTGGGAAAATCCACGCACACACACATTTCTTTATTTTTTAAATTTTATTTTATTTTCATTTTTTATTTTATTTTATTTTTCTCTACTATACTTCCTTTTATTTTTTTTATTTTATATATTTTTTATGAACTATGTTTCCTCCTTCTCCCTTATGTTTACAATAACTCCGCCCGCTATCATTTTGTCTCTCACACCTTTCACAATGCATTTAATGTATCTCACTGCTACCATCGTTTTGAGCCCATAACTTATCTTTTCATAAGCGAGCATTTTGAGATTACATAACACACGCTCACCCCCTCCCTAATGGTTTTAAAACTTCGACCGCTTCTCTTTTTCTCCCACACTTTTCACAGTTAACTCAACTTCTCCCACTGCTACCATCTATGTGTAGCTCATAATTTATCTTTTAATAAGCGGTCTTTTCAAGCTTTTCTCTTCCCACAACCATTCCTTAAAATATTTTCTACGTTGTGCGTTACTTTCTGCAGACAAATCATCATGAGAACACCTTGAAATAAAGTCGAAACGTTGATGAATACAGAAATAATATTTTCGGTTTTTACTATTTTAATTTTCCATTACGTTAGAATAGTATTTCCCTTTTTATTATGTATATACAAACATACACACCTACACACACACCTACACACACACACACACACACACATATATATATATATATATATATATATATATATATAAAAATTATAAGTATAATTAATATTGATATCCAATAAGCTTATCTAAGCTCATTTTCTGCGAAACTGCCACCAATTCTCTGCGGCATCTCGTCATGGTGTCGATCTCGCCTTTTCGACCACTTGGTCATATTTTTTTTATCTGTTGCTTTTGATAATAAGAGGTTCCTCTCTCAAAAATTAAAGTTTACCCCCTATTCCGGACCTTTTAAATTGATTTACAGTGAACCTTTTTCTATTTACTGTTTGGGTATTTAAACCGTGAAATATTGATAAATTGATTTGAGATTCCATTCATATTTTCTCTTCTCATTCATTTGTGTTCATTTGTTCCACCTTCCGGTACCTAAATCGCATTGCTCCTGCCTCCGATTACGAACTTACATTTCTATTTACCAGCAATGCTTCAAGGAAACTACAATTTCCTTTTATATATATATATATATATATATATATATATATATATATATATATATATATATATATATATATAATCATCCAAAAACAGACTGTTGCGCTGTATGCATAACAGCTTTGTAATGTGACTATATGAACCTGTGTCTCAAACCGGGATCAAGCCAGCAAGGATATTCGACACTAGAAAACATATTCTTGTTAGACGAACGAACATATACTACAGTGTAACATAAAGGAGGAGGTAAGTACTCGGAAGATGGTATAATAACGAATATACTACACTGCACCCAAAGGAGGAAGTAATTTCTCGGTAGATGTTTATATCACAAGAGATCAGATACTTAAGTACCTCGCAAAAAGATGGTATCATGAAAACAGCACTGTAACACACTACACCTTACCCTGGATTTGGTATTGAAAAAATAGTTAGATTAAAATATTATGATAGTATATTTTCGGCTCCAGATATAAACGAGATAGTATTGTGTCGTCTTTAGACAGAAACCAAATTTCTAGTATAAATAGTTATATCCCACCTTAGTTAGTCGTTTGCTTATTCGGCTTTTGCGTCTCTCAAGTTTGAACAAGAAAATTGGTTATAAAACACACATAATTAATCGCACATCTTGTTAATGCATTTATAAAAGAGTTTATATAAGTCTGCTCGTATTTACGGCGATTTTTACAATCTGACCAAAATGCTATTTCAAATTTAAGATAAAAAAGCACACGAAAGTGTTAGTTCAGAAGTAATCGTCACAAGCAAACACAATTGCTATTCAACATTTAAACATAGGCATCCAGCTTAAAAGCTATTTAAAGTTATATAATTGAATTCGAAATATAAATTGTGTTGGTTGTAATGGTTTATTCAACATGTAAAAAATCCGTGTGATTGTCAGGCTTTTCCCATTTACGTTTGAAATAGCATTTTCGTCGGTTTGCCACGCTTAAGTCGATAACAGCATTTATATCGTGTTATTCCGTTGTAGTTAAATATAATTCTCGTCGGCTTGTCCCGTAAAAGTTTAAAATAGCATTTTGGTCGACTTGTCGCGTTTAAATTATAAATAGCATTTTCATTGGGTTATTCCGTTTAAGTTTAAAATAGCATTTTCGTTGGCTTGTTCCGTTTACATTTGAAAAAGCAGTTTAGCCGTCTTTTTACAATTGTAATTTTACTTTTATCGTCACAATTACATTTGAAGTAGCATTTTCATTGGATTGTTTGGCTTCAGTTTGAAATACATTTTTTTTAATTGCCACACTTACGTTTGAAACAGAATTTAATTTGAAGTGTAACGCTTACGTTTTAAATATATTTTTGTTTGAATTGTCCCACTTACGTATGAAATATAATTTTGTTTTAATTGTCACTCTTATGTTTGAAACATAATTTCATTTGAAGTGTCACGCTTACGTTTTAGATATAATTTTGTTTGAATTGTCACGCTTATGTTTTAAATAGAATTGTGTTTCATTTGTCACGCTTACGCTTGAAACAGAATTTCATTTGAAGTGTCACGCTTACGTTTTAAATATAATTTTATTTTAATTGTCACACTTACGTATAAAATATAATTTTGTTTGAATTGTCACGCTTATGTTTTAAATAGAATTTTGTTTCATTTGTCACGCTTACGTTTGAAACAGAATTTCATTTGAAGTGTCACGCTAACGTTTTAAATATAATTTTGTTTGAATTGTCACACTTATGTTTTAAATAGAATTTTGTTTCATTTGTCACGCTTACGTTTGAAACAGATTTTCATTTGAAGTGTCACGCTAACGTTTTAAATATAATTTTGTTTTAATTGTCACACTTATGTTTTAAATAGAATTTTGTTTCATTTGTCACGCTTACTTTTGAAACAGAATTTCATTTGAATTGTCACGCTTACGTTTTAAATATTATTTTGTCTGAATTGTCACGCTTATGTTTTAAATATAATTTTGTTTCATTTGTCACGCTTACTTTTGAAACAGAATTTCATGTAATTGTCACGCTAACGTTTTAAATATAATTTTGTTTGAATTGTCACACTTATGTTTTAAATAGAATTTTGTTTCATTTGTCACGCTTACTTTTGAAACAGAATTTCATTTGAATTGTCACGCTAACGTTTTAAATATAATTTTGTTTGAAATGTCATGCTTATGTTTTAAATATAATTTTGTTTCATTTGTCACGCTCACGTTTGAAACAGAATTTCATTTGAAGTGTCACACTTACGTTTTAAATAGATTTTTTTTTGAATTTTCACATTTACGTTTGTAATAAAATTTTGCTTCGATGTTTAAGCTTATGTCTTAAATAGAATTTTTTTAATGGTCACGCTAACGTTTTAAATACTATTTTGTTTGGATTTTAACGTTTACATTTTAAATAGAATTTTGTTTAAATTTTCACGCTTACGTTTAAAATAGAATTGTGTTTTAATTATCAGGTTTACGAATGAAATAGAATTTTCATCGAAAAACAAGTAGGTTTAATTCATTCTTGCTTTACATATACGCTTTAGTGTTTTCTTAAATTTTTCGCGTTTGTAAGGAACCCTTTAAATTGAAAGGAATCCAGCAGTTGTCTGATTTGTTCATTGCTAAGACATTTTCTAAATGGATACCCGCCCACATGCGTGAGCAATCTCGCTGGAATTAGGGGCCGGGCTGTCTGATGCGATCAGAATTCTGCGCCCTTTAATTCTAAGCCCTTTCTCTCGTTTCACTGACAAGACAAGGCGACATCATAATGAAGGGGTTAAGTAAGAAGCCAGCTTTAGTTTCGGGGCCACCAAGAATCAGATTTATGGCTCCCTGTTCGGCAGATGCCGCCTTTGACAGCGGTTATTGTTAGTGGCCAGGACAACTTTTAGAAAAGGCAGACATTATTTTTGTATGGGACTAATTTGACTTGAGAAGTGAGTGTGTGTTGGGAGGCGGCTCATAAGCTTCTGCAAATTGTGGTTAGAGACATTAAAGAAGATACACGGGATTAAGCAGGAAGAGCTGAAGAAATTCGAACGGATGTAAAGGAAGGAGACTGAGGAAGAAAGAAGGATGAAGCAAGTAGGGGGTTTATAAGGATGCATTACTTCCTAGAAAAAAATAAGAGGAATAGATAAGTAAAAAATACGGACAAAGCGTCGGTATACGTTACAGAGACGACACAAATGTAGATGAAAATAAATTGAATTAAAAAAATAGCAGCAAAACAGTAACAAATAAAATAAAAAGGGGATGGAATGAAATGAAAATGACATGAAATAAGGAAAAACAAAATAAAGAAATGCATAAAGACAAAAAAGATGGCGATGTATATACTACTAAAACATTGAGGCTGTAAATTTGGTTTCTTGCTTGCCACCGTGCACACTTTTCACGTGTACATATTTTTTTTAGATTGCAATAAGAGGGTAACAACACCAATAATTAAGAGAGGAAGAGAAAGATAAGAGATAGAGAGCGGGTAAAGTTATGCAAAAGTTAAAAAGAACGGGGTAAACGGGAGAAGAGGAATAGAGAGCAAGGGTGTAGTGATAAAAATAGAAAAGAAAAGAAGAAGAGAGAGTGGGAAACATAGAAAGAGAGATGAAAAGAGAGATATGAAAAGAAAGAGAAAAACAAAGAGCTGGAGAGAAGGCCTATTATGACATCACAAGTGTTTTTCATAAATTGTTTGAACGTTTGCTTGAAAGCAGCCGCAGGATCCGTAATTTTGTATTTCTAAATATTTATGAAAAGATTTTAGAATTGCCATATAGTTAATGATAATAATAATATTAATAATAATAGTAATAATATTATATTTACACACACACCAACCCACACAAAAACAAAAACACACACACACACACATATATATATATATATATATATATATATATATATATATATATATATATAGTCAACCTCTTCAGATCAGTCTTCTTTGGTCTGAAGAGTTTGACTCTCTGTGAAGAATACAACCGACACCTGTATGCACATATGTAACCAATAATGTTTGTATAAATGAAAATGTATACTTAAGCATATTGTTATTGAGCACTTTTTGTAAACACTTGAGTTTCAACGGATTTACATCTACAGAAACTAATACAATACATGTACTATACATATATATATATATATATATATATATATATATATATATATATATATATATATGTAGATATTATGTATATGTGTATATATATATATATACATATATATATTTATGTATACATATATATATATTATCTTTCTATATATATATTATATATGTATATATTTATATATATATATATATGTATATATATACAGAGAGAGAGAGAGAGAGAGAGAGATAGAGAGAGAGAAAGAGAGAGAGAGAGAGAGAGGGATATTAATCCAACAGCTGTAGACTTTAATTGCATTTGTATGTACTTATATATTTTATTACGGTGGTAATTTGTGATTAAATACCGACGGATTTATATCGATAGTTGTGTTCTCATCTGGTATTTCTTGTGTTTTGAAATGTTAAGGTCAATCGATGCTATTAGTAAATTATATAATTTAATTGACAGTGTAATGATGATGAATGTTGTAAGAGGACTGTCACTAATAAATGGAATGAATAACATTTCATTACATATGAAGACGGGCACTAACACGTGTTGTTTGACATTAGATGTGAATATGACCATGTAGTAGCCTTCAGAAAAGCAATCATGTGGCGACATATTCTACAGATGGGAAGTTTGTGGGAAAATGTTCAGTTCATGGAAATTATGTTTGATGTGAGGCACACGAAAGAATCAAGAAATGTTTTGCAGTGCTTGTAATATGGAGAGTAGAAGGTTGACCTTGGGTTTACTTTCGGCAGCCTCGTAAATTTCGCTTCCTTTATTTTGTCCTTTGATTCTCACATTCCATGAGCGATGTTTCTGACATAGAGGGGAAATTGCTGTTTACTGGGTCGGAATCTATCCATCTAACACTTATCGATGGATAGTTGTTCACCTTAAAATTGTATTTTTTAGCTCGTTACATAAATTGGCTTCATGCCATGTCTGGAGCGATTTCCATAAAAAATAAAAGTTCCTAATGTTTAGATCAAGTAAACTACACTCATTCAGAGTGTTGATTTCAACTGTTGGCGTCTATTATTTTATTTTTGTTTTGGTGGGGGGAGGGGGGTCGTAACAAACAAAAGCTAAAATAGTAGCTATTTTATGAAGGATTGTTATTATATTAGAGCTTCCTTCCTCCCTGAGTATGATATTATATTCAAGTATACCCTACTATATTAACTGTGAGTGAATGATTAACAAATTAAATCCGACAACTCGCAACGGTAAACTAAACTGCTTCGGGGGGAACACATTCTGCTCTCTTACACGACCGTATGATTGTAATCATTCGAACATGACGATTATGTGATTGCACTTCATACGTAACGATCATAGTTCGCTACAAATGTCTAAGTTCATATGTAAATTTAACTGTATGCAGACCATCTGTTATGTTAATAATATCATCTTATTATGATTTGAAGGCGGTTTCATGTATCCTGTGATCTTTAGCTTTTATCCAGAATAACCTTTGTAGCTCTTTCCAAACATTCTAATTCGTACAATTTAAACCAAAATAAACTAGAAGTTCATTTGTTTTAATCACCAATCAATACAATACATGACAGTCAGTCCTCTGTAATTTAAAAACAAGAGCGTTGTAATAATTTCTCCAAATGAATCCGTCGCATATATTAAATACTGTAGCATGACGAAATTAAATAGTTCTCAATCAAGTCAGAAATAAGTTTTCGAATGCTGATTTTGTAGGAATACGATATTTTAACGTGTAAAGGGATGATAAAAAATATCTTTTCAAATATGTGTTTTCCTACTTTGGGTGTGTACGGAGCAAGGTGGTTAGAAATATATAAATGTATATATGGAAAATATTATTTAATTAGACATGTAAATATCTGTTAGCTTTCATAAGCGGCGTATGTTAGCAAATTCTCGTGGACTGTTTGTATATTTAAAAGGTCAGCTCGGCTATATTGTATGTATAAGCTTTCTCTTCCTGTTTGACTAACGACACATGATAAACTATTTGTCCCTAGAATTTCATGTACAGCAGAATCATAAACATAATGAATTATTCTTTATCGTAATGGTACCTTGAACAACTTCCTGGTGACATGAATTGTTCTTGAAGACCTCGGTGTCCGCACATAGAAAACAAATAACCAACCGCAACTATTCATGAAATAATCCTTGCCAGACACAAAGTAAAATAGATGTGTTTGGTTTAAAAAAAATTAGAGTCTTTTTATTTTGAACATAAAAGACTGGTGCAGCACATTCTTCGAATTACATATCCTTTAATCTAGATGAGTAGCAGACAACGCTAAAGAAAGCGAATATTAAAATGCTGGTTTGAAAAGAAAACTGAATGAAATGCCGTGTATGTAGAACCTGAATTGGCAAGCACTCGTGGTCAATTTTTCATGTCATCTTGGCGAAATTGGATTTTCGCACGGCGCTTGGGCGAAAGCGTTGAGGTGTGAAACAGGCAACTTGGCCGCTTTCGACTTCTCACTAACATTGTCCACATGTCTTTCGTGTATCATAATTTTTCAGTCGATGTTCCTTCTTAACGTCTTGTTTTCTTTCCTCGACGTCTTTGTTTCATGTTACTTCTTTTTTATTTCGAACCTCTCTCTAAAGAACCTGCTCTCTTTTTTTCAGCCTTAAACACATGCTTTCTGATTCTTCGTTTTCCTCTTATGTTACTTTCAATTTACATAGCTATACACTAAGAAATATAAATATGAAATACACTAAGAAATATGTAAATAAATAATTATAAACTAAGAAATAAATATGAAATACACTAAGAAATATAAAATATAATTTCATAGCTATACACATGCGTAACAAGTATCTATCTATTAACTCCCCCTCTCTTTCTTATAAACCATTAACAATGGATAATAAAATTAAAAACACGCACACGCGTGCACATCGTCTGAACTCTGTCGTTTGTATTTTTGTATATATATATATATATATATATATATATATATATATATATATATATATATTCATTTATATATATATATATATATATATATATATATATATATATATATATATATATATGTGTGAACTTTCTACTTGGAAAATATATCACTCATTCTTTATCCGTGAAAAATAAAAAAACATTGTAAAGATACAATATTTATTAAAACATCAAAAGTTCAGAGCAAGGAGCCTCATATCCTTAATCCATAGATTTTCAAATATAAACTCTTCTCATACGCTTTTCCTTATCCTCTGATGAGAAGAGCTTATCTTTAAATATCCATGGATTAAGGATATGAGGCTCCTTGCTCTGAATTTTTGATGTTTTAATAGATATTGTATCTTTACAATTTTTATTCTCATATTTCACCTGTAAAATTGATTGCTCTATTCAATATATTGAGCTTTATATTATCACGATCGATTATTATTATTAAACGATAATTCAATTATCGTTATTTAATTAAACATTTAAATATTATATATATATATATATATATATATATATACGACTCTTCTATTATATATATATATATATATATATATATATAGTAAGTTATGGAAATATATTTATTGCAATTAAGCTACACAGAGGCTCCTGCGTTTAATCCCAGGTTGAATCTTCAGGCTAAAATGTATTGACTTAGTTTTGCCGGGTATTTTTATATACACGACTAGCTAGTTAACCAATCTGATTTTGTGTTGTTCTCTTAGCAAATCGTTGGACTTCTCACGAACAAAGGCCCGATTAGTTTTACTTCCTATTTCCTTCACTTATATTTTGTTTTCTATAGAGTGGCCTATCCCTGTTTCTTTGTTGTGTCAATATAACGAGTGACCTTATTTTGACACGTGGTTCCTTGCATTTCTATGTAAATTTTTATTTTTTAAGTTTTTAGGTTTCAGTTTGATTTAGTTTTTTCTTTACTTATTTGTGTGTTTATTCATTTTTGTATGAATGTATTGTTAGCCTAAGGTAAATTTTATTCTGTGCAGGCAGCTGTTTTCTATCTCACTTCTACAGTTTAATAGATTGGGGGTCTTTGAATTTGAGGATTTACAATTTCTCATTCAGACATAATCGACACGGTTCGTCTAAATTTTAATATGTACTGGTCTGTCGTGATATTTTGGTGACCATCTATTTTCTTTGAGCTCCCAATAATAATTTTCTAGTGCTGTTTTAATTCGCCGTTTCCTGTTTTTAAATGTTCTTTTGTGGTCGTAATATCTTGTTTTGAAAACTAGGGCGGTCATACCCACGTAGTACTTTTTGCTATCGGTCTTTCTTTGACAAATATTGTGGCTTGGAAAACAATACTTTTGGTTAAGCATTTATTTTGTAGTGGTCAAAGTGTGTGATTTATGCAGTTACATCTTTTCTCTTCATTGCTAACTTTTAAATTCATATTCTGGTGATTACTATTAGGGTGTTGGTTATTTCTATTTGTAGTGCTATTTTTTGCTATATGTGTTACCTTTTTATGCAGTTTGTTGTTTTTTCTTCATCTCTGCTGTTCTCAAAGGTATGGAACTAGCAGAAAAAGTACCATTTGAAGAATTACAAATTCCCCAAAAAACAATCATATAACATTAGCATGTGTCTGTACACACAACAAAAACAAGAGCTATTCACAGAAATAACAAGAAACCTAAACCTGCTACACGAAAACAACAAACTAAGCAACATATTAAAAACAACGAAAATAATAAAAAGCAAACGCCAACAAAAAGAGCTCAAACAAATTTCAACCTCATCCAAACTCAACAAACGCATAACACCAAGGTCACACCAAGACCTCAATAGGAGCTGAGATAAAGAATACACTGTGTTAAATTTTACTACAAGACAGGCTCGTTTAAGAAAACCCAGGACATTTTAATGCATCAGTTCGGATGTGAAAATGCTCCACCCAAAAGCAGAATTTTGAACTGGGTGGACCACTTCGAGAAGTATGGGACCGTGGGGAACCTCAACGGTGCCAGTGAGAACCGTCTAAGCCACTCAGCACGTCCCAAGAAGGAGACAGCTGAGCTGGTCGAAAGTGTGAGAGAGTCTCTCCAGGAGAGTCCGAAACGCTCTGTGCGTAAGCGAAGTCAGTCCCTCGGTATCTCCCGTGAGACATGCAGGAGAGTGTTGGTGAACAATATCAGGGCTTACCCATACAAAATACAGACGCTTCAGACCCTTACAGCCCCAGATAAGCAGCGGAGGAACGCTATGGCAGTCAAGATGCTCGATAAGACCGAAGAGACACCTCAGATGAAGCCCACTTCCATCTTGATGGTAAGGCGAACTTCAAGACAAATGTATTCTGGGGGTCCTCCACACCCACTGAAGTAGCCACCAAGCCCCTGCACTCTCCTAATTGCACGGTGTGGGCTGCAATCTCGGTCAGAGGCATCATCGGACCAATCTTCATCGAAGAATCTGGCGCAGCAGTGACAGTCCCTAAGGAGCTGTATGTGGAGGTCCTCAAAACCATAAGAGTGAGCTCCAGACCCTCTACCCATCGCTCATGAGCAAGTTCTGGTTCCAGCAAGACGGAGCAAGTTCTAACACCTCAAACTTGTCCTGAGATTGGCTGAAAGAGAACTTCGGACGCTGAGTGATCAGTCTCAAGACGAATTTTGAGTGGCCACCCCATAGCCCGGACTTAAGCCCCCTAGATTATTTCCTTTGGGGCTATCTTAAGGACAGAATGTACGCCGGGAAACCCAACACCATCACGGAACTCAAGGAAGCCATCAGGGAGGGGATGAGAGCCATTCCCAATTCAGTCTGTAAGAATGTCATGGACAACTTCGTTCTGCGCCTCAAGAAATGCACGGAGCTAAAAGGAGTCCAGGTAGAACACATGCTGTAGAACGGAGAAAAAAAGGCCAAAGACCCTAGTGTTTTGATATGATATAGTGAATATAATAAACTTGTTATACCCCCAAATTCATTTCATTCAGACAAAACACTAAGAAACGGAGCCTAATTAGATTTGGGGCCCGTTTTTTGGGGGGTCATCCTGTATTCTAATATATTTTATTAAAATGGAATATACTTATCTAAGAGAATAGTTCAGTGTACATATGGTATTTTGTATCTATTTCCAAAATGCTAGAAGCAGCTCGTGGACGAGCAGATAAATAATGAGACGTTTCCTGTAATTCGCTCGTTTGCTTTTTTTTACTTTTCTTCTTTTTGTATGTTTCTTTTGTTTTCGCTATTCACTCTTTTTTACTTCGTACTATTCTTATATAATATATATTCTTTATTTTATATTTTTTATTTAAATTTTTTAAATTTTAGTTTGGCCGTCAATTTATTCTGATTTCTTGCTTTCATTTTTTTCTTTTTCTTTTCTTTGTTTTCTGTTCGTTTCACTATCTTTATATTCATTCATTAATTATAACATTTAACATGATTGTATTTAGGTTATCTTCTTTTAAATGATGCCCATTTTATTCTTTATCTGAGTAAGTTTATTTTGCATACAAATATACATGTTATTGTTATGTTTGCTGTACGTATTCTTTCATGTGCTCCTCTTGGCCACTTGCAATTCAGTCCCATTCTCCATTCTTTTTCCATACTTATTGAGGTTGTAAGTTTCTCTTTAGATTTGTTTATTTCAAGATATTTATCATTTTACTTCCTCAGAAAACATCGTATCGTTCTATAAACTTGTCAACACGTGTCTTTATAATGTATACATATCATATAATGTATAATTAATAATTATTATCATCCGTATTATTATGGTTACTATTTTTATTATTATTATTAATTATTATTATTATTATCATTATTATTATTATTATTATTATTATTATTATTATTATAATCGTTATTATCAGTATTGTTGTTGTTCTTGTGTTTATTATTATTTTTTATTATTTTATAAACATATTACTGTGATCACATATATTGTATGCATTACTATTAGTTTCATTACAGAAAAAAGTTCAAGTTATTATCATTATTATTGTCGACATCATGCTTATTATTTCCACAATTATTTCCTATACCATATTATGATTATCATCATCATTTTTTCATTCTTATCACTATTATTACTATCATTATTATTATTACAAATATGTTATTATAACTATTGGCATTACTATTTTCTTTTCTTCTTCTTCTTCTTCTTCTTATTATTATTATTATTATAATTATTACTATCATTATTCTTATTATCTACTTTATATTTTTATAACTACTATAATAATTATTTAATAATTTATTATCAATAATGACATCATTGTAAATGTTATCATTTACAGTGTTATTATTATTATTATTATTATTATTATTATTAATTTTATTATTTACTGTAATTACTATTTAAATTGATTTTAATTGTAACGTAGTGTTATATCCATACACATTTATGAATAGACAAATCCTAAAAGATTGGAAAAGTTTGTATCTTATTTTATTTTTTCTTATTTTTTCAATATCAATATATAAGTGTAATATAATATATATATATATATATATATATATATATATATATATATATATATATATAGATATATATATGTGTGTGTGTGTAGATATTTATGTATAAGCAAATGATGATATTTTAAATGAAAATGAGCAAATCTTTATTCATATATTTACTTGCCGTATTTAAAAATAAATCAAATTAACTCTTGACAATTGTTTCGCGCGGAAACGAACAACCATGGAATAACCACATAATTACCACGATCTTTCGCTGATGTTGCTCATCAGATAATTTCAGAAAACTTCCATGAGTAGAGGATAGTTCTGTTCCAACGAGAGAAATGTGTATTTTTTTCTAAAGAAGTGAAGCAAAACACATTTATAAATTTAAAGCAAAACACATTTATAAATTTAAAAACAAACATTTTTTTATTGTTTATAATCTTATAATTTTATAATTTTTATTATTTTACAACGCGTTTCGAGCATCTTGTCTCTCTATAGATATTATTTTCGTTTTTTTCTCCCTCCCTCTCTCTCTCCTTTATATAAGTAATCAAAGTTTTCTTACAAATCATGTTTTCAAAACTAACATCTTGCAGCGTAAATCATTTTACGAATCGTTTCGCTTAAAGTAAACCAAACAATATTATTATGTCAATATTGGATTTGTTCACCATAGGTTTTCCGGGAAAAGTACATGCAAAGTTCTCAATTTAAAAAAATTATAAAGTATTTTCAGATGAAAGACAAGCGTTCAGAAGACACCCTGTGAACTCACATGCGACCCTCAGAGGCCCGCCATCTTTAATCGACACTTCAGAGTTAACACCATACATCAAGCAACAATTTTAACTTAGTGTAATTCTTCTATTTTAACAACTTATAATTATTGCATATGAATAAAACCACTCAACTTAACTCAAAATAATTATTGTTTTTTGGTTTACTTAAAGCGAAACGATTCTTAAAATAATTTACACTGAAATATGTTTGTTTTCCAAAATTATTTGTAAGAAAAAAAAAATAATCTTGGCCTTTGGAATGTAATTGAAATTGTATATTCTCTGTTGGTACTGGTTAACATTCATCGAGCTTAAGTTGAACTATGTTGGTAAATATAATGTATTGAAAGCATATGCTGAAATAAAACATCCAATTTCACAATAATATATATATATATATATATATATATATATATATATATATATATATATATATATATATATATATATATATATATATATATACGCTCAGACCTAACTTAATAACTATAGAGATATGCTTGTATTCTACACTTTTGGTTCTATATTATTTCATTTATTTTTATGTATTTGTGTTCAACATTACATTATATTAATTGCTGCTGTCTTTTTCTTTATTTCTCTCTTTGTTTGTATTTTTTCTATTTTCGATCTTTTTTCTATTAGAATTACTTCAATTACGGGTTTGAAAGCGAGCCGGGCGGTCGACCTTTCTGTGAGTCCTTAAATGAAACAGAAGGGCTTGAGGGGTTAGAGCGTCGGGTCGACGATGTAGTCGCTCGTTGTATGGTCTGGATCTCCTCGAGATCCAGCAGAAATTGGCAGCAAAAACGGCACTAAACCTCCCAACTGATCTAAACTTGAAGATGCCTTACTCAGACCTTTATAGACAGATCAATACATATACAATGGAAAAATGGCAAACCTACTGGAATAATTTTCCAAACAACAAATTACACGCAATAATGCCAAATCTAAGAAGGCAAAAACAAAACAGCAAAATTAACAGAAAAGCAGAGGTAGCTTTAACAAGAATAAAAATGGGCATGCACTTTTAACCCAATGATATCTCTTTAGGAAGCAACATTACCCCTTCCGCATACTATGCCAAACCCCACTCATAACAAAACGCATTTTAATCGACTGCATCGATTTTACAACAATAAGAAATAACTACTATAAAGAAAAAAATATTAAAGATCTTTTTGAAAAAAACAATCCCCAATTCTTACTTTCATACTTCAAAAAAATCGGACTCTACCAAAGAATTAAAAAAAATAAAAACATTACATATATATTAATTAAAATAAAAAGGGGACCCCCCTATTTCCGTAAATATTTGGCATAAATTAACCCTAATTTTTGACACGCTGTTAAAACTATAAACATATAAATGATTATAAGTAAACAAAGCTTTTTAGAGCATATTACCAATTAAAAAATGAAATCGTCCTACCCATAAAATACCATTCAACAACTTGATTCGGCATTAAATGAGCTAAACATGGTTGATATGCCGTTACCCTCCCCCCCCCAACAAAAATTACTTTTCTTTAAAATGCTTGTATTCGAGGATATTTTTAAAATGCTTGTATTCGAGGATATTTTTTAATTAGGGCGCATTTTTATTCTCAGTAAGTGCATCCATTATATTAATGTTGCTCTTTTCTAATAATACACATTTTATTAGTGTAATGTTTCTTCTAATCTCTTTATTTCTTCGTTCCACGCTTTACTCATTCATTCTTTTTCTGCCATTTTATTTTTTCTTCCTTCATATGATTCGTCTTTTGTTCAATTCTTTTTAACTTTGTCTATTTTTATTTATATAATATTTTTTCACATATACTTTCATAGTTTCTACTTTCTTCAATATTTCCTTACTCCTTTCAATTTCTCTTTTCAAATGCATTATTTTCTTCGTCCTACCGTTTTAGACATTAATCATTACGTATTTATGCCTATCTAATATCATTTTTACGTCATTCCTTTACACATGCATACACTTATTTCTTCCGTTCATCACATTTTTATTGTAGGTTTCTTTCTTTGTAGATCTCTAACTCTTTTTTCTCATACTTTCTCTTCATTTCTATCTGCCCATCTTTCAACGTGCCCTTTATTACGTTTTCCGTCATTCCATCCTCTCACTTTCTCTGCTGTCACCGTCTGTCCAGCCGCTCCTTCATCCCCTACGCCGGCACCGTGCACCCTGATTAAAAGCCATAAACAAGACTTTAAGTTAGACATCCAATTAGATGGCGTTGATTGACCATTAATTACGGCCATTCAACGATAATCAAATGGCCAATAAATATGTCTTTGCCTTCGCCGTAAGTTTCTCAGCGCGTATTCGGCTGCATGTTTTTCGTTACTTAGGCTTTCCTTATTTCTTTTTATATGCCTTGTGTTGAATTCCAGTGCTAATGTTGTTTACTTTCCTTATATTTGCAATTTTCTTTACATTTAGCTATATTCAATTGAAAAAGACAAAAATAAAATGTTCCGACGTAATAGAAAATAAACAAAGAATAAACCAAAAGAATATTTATTTATTCATCAACGTTTCATCTTTATTGTCATACTTCATCAGGGTGACATATTTGAAGCAAAATCATGAAAGTACATTTGCTGGCTAAAATTCTTCGTACGTGTATGATTTTTCTGTCTGAGGAAGTCGATGAATGAATAAATATTATTTTGGTTTCCCGTTTTCATTTTCCATATATTTATATATATATATATATATATATATATATATATATATATATATATATATATATATATATATATATAACATATATTCATATGCATCCTTATTTACCCTAGTACTATATCAAATATATATATATATATATATATATATATATACATATATATATATATATATATATATATATATATATATATATGTGACGTCACTAGGTTTAAATGCATCGTTCCTTTCATTAAAAAAGTCGACTACTCTAGACGTGAAGCCGCCGTATAAAGTGTTACTATTATCACCGTTTATTCGCTGTTCAAAATTGACCGAGTGGTTAAGGCGTCGGATTTGAGTTGCAAAATACTCGTAATCCGGGATTTCGTATCGCATGAGCGGTAGTTAATAGTCATATCTGTATGCTGATTAGTCCCGATTATTAAGGACAAAACGTATACGTACATAGATAATAAACAATAATAACTATGTATTATTTGTAGCTCCTTGATTATTTGTAGCTCCTAGAAAAGTAGAGCAATGTAAGTGTAGTATTAACACAGCATGACGCCACTAGCTTTAAATGCATCGTTCCTTTCATTAAAAATGTCGAACGCTCTAGACGTTCAAAATTGGCCGAGTGGTTAAGGCGTCGGATTTGAGTTGCAAAATACTTGTAATCCGGGATTTCTAATCGCATGAGCGGTAGTGAATAGTCATACATCTATGCTGATGAGTCCCGATTATAAGGGACGAAACGTATACGTACATAGATAATAAACAATAACAAATATTTATTATATATATATATACAGGGTGACCAAAAAAAAACGGGCCCCAAATCTAATTACGCCCTGTTTTTTAGTGTTTCGTCCGAATGAAATGAATAGTTGGTCCTAACTAGTTTAGTATATACAAAACATCACATCAACACACTAGGGTCTTTGGCCTTTTTTTCTCCGTTCTACAGCATGGGTTCTAGATGGCCTCCATTTAGCTCCGTGCATTTCTTGAGGCGCAGAACGAAGTTGTCAATGACGTTCTTACAGAGTGAATTGGGAATGGCTCTCATCCCCTGTGGCTTCCTTGAGTTCCGTGATGGTTCTGGGTTTCCCTGCGTACACTCTGTCCTTAAGATAGTCCCAAAGGAAAACAATCTGAGGTGCTTATGTCAGGGCTATGGGGTGGCACCTCAAAATTCGTCTTGAGACTGATCACTCAGCGTCCGAAGTTCTCTTTCAGCCAATATCGGGACAGCTTTGAGGTGTTAGAACTTGCTCCGTCTTGCTGGAACCCGAACTTGCTCATGAGCGACGGGTAGAGTGTCTGGAGCTCACTCTTGCAGGTTTTGAGGACCTCCACATACCGCTCCTTGGTGACTGTCAATGCTGCGCCAGATTATTCGATGAAGATGGGTCCGATGATGCCTCTGACCGAGATGGCAGTCAACACCGTGCACTTAAGGGAGTGTAGGGGCTTGGTGGCTACTTTATTATGTCTGGAGAACCCCCAGAAGACATTTGTCTTGGAGTTCGCCATTCCGTCAAGATGGAAGTGGGCTTCATCTGAGGTCCAAAGGAGGTTAAGGAAACCTTGTGTCTCCTCGATCTTATCGAGCATCTTGACTGCCATAGCGCTCCTCTGCTTCTTGTCTGAGGCTGTAAGGGTCTGCAGCGTCTGTATTCTGTATTGGTAAGCCCTGATATCGTTCACGAACACTCTCCTGCAAGTCTCACGGGAGATATCGAGGGACTGACTTTGCTTACACACAGAGCGTTTCGGACTCCCCTAGAGAGACTCTCTCACACTTTCGACCAGCTCAGCCGTCCGCTTCTTGGGACGTCCCGAGTGGCTTGGACGGTTCTCACTGGCAGCGTCGAGGTTCTCCACAGTCCCATACTTCTCGAAGTGGTCCACCCAGTTCTGAATTCTGCTTTTGGATGGAGCCTTTTCACATTCGAAATGATGCATCAAACAGTCCTGGGTGTTCTTAAACGAGCCTGTCTTGTAGTAAAATTTAACACAGTGTATTCTTTGTCCCAGCTCCCACTGAGGTCTTGGTGTACCCACGGTCGTTGATTCTGCTATGTCCTGTTTATTTTACAGGGCAATCGGTGAATAAATAAAGGAGATATCACATAAAGTGTACACGGGGGCGGTGTTAATTTTTGGTATATATATATAAATATATATACTAGCTTCATTGCGAGTTCAAACACGATTTGTTGTTGTTAGATCACTCTTCATGCTATGAATACTCGCCTGCTTGGTATTTACAAAGTTAAATTCCTCCTAAATTCTAAGCTGATTTCTGGTAACTCTCCTGACTGCGAATCAGTGGCGATTAGTAGTCGGAGTTCGCGCCCGTCGACCGTTAGGAATTAGTTTCATGCATGACACTTCGATGTTTGTAGGTTATAAATAATTAATATTGTTATATATATATTTATATATATATTTATACGGTACTCGACTTTCGATTATACTGTCAGTTTTTTAGTATATTTTATTTTTCAATTTCAGTTAGTGATGCGAATTGAACATTTATTATTTTAATAACTGGCAAAATATTTGATTTTAATTCAAAGGGTGAAGTCATTTCAAACTTGTCATCAAATTAGAAAAAAACTCTCGAAAGGCAATTTTTATAGATCTTTATTAATCTCATTTTTAACTCTGCAGTATGCACCTTTCTGTCCAATGCGACCGACCGTAATTTATACACTTTTTCATTTTATATGGACAATCTGTGTACAAATGCAATGTGAGGCAACCAAAACACGGTTTAAGAAGCAAATTATTAATATGTTGTTGATCACATTCAGTTTGTGAATTAATTTTCTTTTTGTTACGTTTCTTTCTTATATGTGACCGTTGGTAGTCCTTTTCGATATGTTGAAGCAGTATATCAGGTTAATTATGTCGTTAATTAAGAACCCTTCGTGTTATTAGCATCCTTATTTGATATTAAATATGTGCGAATATTATGCATATAAAATTGTCAGCGCCCAACTACGACAAATTAAACTTAAACTATCGAAGTGTTGGTTTACTACGCTAGCTAAAGTAGTTTATTCTTCGTGTTCTTTTCATTGTGAGATTCATACATTTTCTATTTTTTTGTGAAAAAGGGCCGTTATAAAGCTACACAATTTAGTTAATAATTATACCGCTTCAACAAATAAAGAATTGCTGGGTTGTTGTGGCAATATATAATTAACAAATTTAGTATGTTTCACCGTAAACAACTTTCTTAATATCAAACGAAAAAATTCTAAATTTGAATAATCGCACAGTCTGTATTGTAAACATCTTCAAAAATACGAGGCAAACGTAATTTTGTTTTCAAGTTCTTAAATAGGTGTTTGCGATAACGCTTCAAATAACGTTTTCTGAAAAGACACTTGCATCCAAAAAATATTGAACCTTATTCAGGTTTGGTAGTTTTGTTTTACGACATATCAACCCTTTTTGGGTTATTTAATGCCGAATCTGGTCATTATAGTAAAAGTTTTTATGCTTCAAGTTCTTTATATCTTCAAATGTTTAATCATCGTTTTTGGTTTGGTAGTTTTGTTTTACGGCATATCAACCCTTTTTGGGTTATTTAATGCCGAATCTGGTCATTATAGTAAAAGATTTATGCTTCAAGTTCTAAAAATAAAATAAAAAAAGGGAGGGAGAAAGGGAGAGGGGCTGTTGTTTTTGTTTTTGGTTTTGTAGAACATAATTAAGTTTTACAAAAAAAAAAGAAAAAAAAAAAAGAAGAAAAACAAAAAACGTCAATGTAGGTGAATTTCGTCTCAGGGAGCCACAGGGCAGCCTGATCTGGTATCACCAGGAACCTTATTCAATAATTCGGATAGTTTTTTTCTGTTCTTGTTGGGACGAAATAATTATTTAATTGTCTTCGAATTTTTTTCTGAAAGTTTCTCTTGATTTATTTAACATTTATTTTATAGACGAAGCTTATTTATTTCTATTATCTTCTGATATTTAATTTGCCGTATTAAGTTTTTTCCAACATAGCGCTTTTAATTTCTTCCATTTGTGTCTTTTTAAATAGGCTACCAACTTTTTCGTGTTTTTTTTTATACGGTCGAAACTATTCACCACTGGAAGATAAATGTGTACACCTTAACGAGTGAGAAAAGAATAAGTTAGCTTGTTCAGATTTTATTAAGTCTTCTTGGTTAAACAGTTAACCATCAAATACAAATTTAGATTTAAAAATCTCGTGATAGAAGAAGACTTTAAATCCTACCCAAGAACAAAACACATTTTTTTCAATACTATTTTCTGACATTGGAGATTTTTCTTCCGTAGCTTTCATATATATTGTGTGTTAAACATCCAGTATGGCTTTTTATTTCCTGCTGTAACTATTGTATTTAGCAATTTTGCCGAGCACACAACCTATGTTCTTTTCCAACATCGGTTCTTGGTTGATCAGTATCCTTCAACGCCGACCACCTGACACACAGCCATATCAACACTTTTCTCTCTTTGTCAAAACACCTAGACGGATGTTCAACTTGGCCACGGGAATGTCTCAACCAAGAGGAAAAAAGAAAAAAAAGAAAAAGAAGAAATATTCTTCTGAAGATGGTATATTTACCGAAAGTACTCAAGTTTATATAAAAAAAAATGTTTTTAAGGTAGATAAATAATTTATTTTTAAATACAAATAATCTGCGTTGTGTAAGGTTTTCTAAATATTTTATAAAAACATATATTCGTTATTATTGCCACCCACCCAGCGCTTCAAATTGTGTGACTTTTCAAAGTATATATATATATATATAGTCTAAATAAGCTTTGAGTTATTTTAAACAAAAAGACAAAAAAAAGGAAAATGCAGTTTAAATTCCCAGAGAAACTAACTAAATCCAAAATAGTGTAGACTTAACATTTGTTGGAAAATTCATAAATAAATAATATATAATAGTAAGTAAATAAAATAAAAAGGGGAATTAAGTATCTAACAGTGAAACAAAAGCAGGAGACCTTAACGTAAGCATCTAATATTAACACGGGGATCTTCAGCTGTTTACCATGTAACTGTTTCGGAGATTTAAAAACAGGACAGTTATATGCATGACTCTCCAATGGTACAGATAAAACTACCATTTCCCCAATAATCAAGTGTCGAAATAATTCAGCTTAAAATGCTACTTATATATACATAAATAAATAATAAAATAATAATAATAATAATAATAATAATAATAATATACTACCCTTAAGACTACCGTGTGATATGGTAATTTGCATATCAAATACAATTCTTTATAACAATAGTAATACTAGTAATAATAATAATAATAATAATAATAATAATAATAATAATAATAATAATAATAATAATAATAAAATACTATCTAAACACTACACCTACGAACCATTCTACGATATGGTAGCTAGAATATATATATATATATATATATATATATATATATATATATATATATATATATGATCCTCAGTGCAAAAATACATATCTAATATGTGGGTTATGTTTATCATAGCTAACAAAAGACAGCAGAATCATATACAGAACAGCAATTCTGTTAAACAAAAAATGCAAAATAACGACTTACGAAAAATTCACTGTACGAATATTTTTCTAGAATCTATTTTTTTCTGTACGGTTGGGAGTATATATTATATAGTATATATTATATAGTATATATTATATAGTATATATTATATAGTATATATTATATAGTATATATTATAGTAAAATATCGTGATATCAGTGCTATACATCTATTTTTGTTGTAATATCTATTTTTGAATATTGTATGAAATAAACACATGGACATATGAATACTAGCATTAGAGTACAAACTGGGCATATGTAAGAAAATGAATTATATAGGAACACTCTTTTACACAAGTATAATAAACGATAACGTTTTACATTGAATATTCAGATGGATATATATATATATATATATATATATATATATATATATATATATATATATATATATATATATTATCTCACAAGTAAAACTAAACGTCGTGCTTCAATTTAATTTGTAAAAATAATTGACGCATACGCATCATTTAAAATGTAAGCAAAACACTTTAGACAATCTAAAAGGTTTTTGGCAGAAATCACTAGACGACCCGAGAGAAAGTTCGAAGAAGATCGACAAATGTTTATTTATATCTTTAAAGATAAGGAAATCGAAGGTCACGAGGTGCCTGTACCGGGTCAGTGAGGTTATGTTATCTTTGACAAAATCTAAATATGATTCAGGCGGTAATATCGATTAATAAAAGCGAAAACGAACTGATTTACAAGAGTTATGTGCTGCACACAAACACATATACCCTCATGTATGTGTTTAGGAGTGCATGTGTTTTTTGTGTATAAATGTTATCTTCGTTTAGATGATAAAAATTATAGTAATACTACTACTACTACTACTACTACTACTACTAATAATAATAATAATACTAATATGGAATATCAAGAAGAGAACTGAAAGGAATATGAAACATGAAGAAAGACAAAATAATACCAATAATCGTAGGGACACTTTGGACAATACCCCAAACCTGGGAGAAATTGGAATCTAAGTGAGCACTGAACCATACAAAGGACGACAATAATCAAAACAGCTGCAATCTTAAGGAAAGTCCTCGAATATGGAAACCAAATCGCATAAGTTGAGAATGGTAAGCAGTCACAATAAGAAGAAAGCAAAACCACAGGAAGAACACCACAGCACGAACACAGGAACATAAACTGTTCCCCCACGCAAAGAATAGTGATGCAACCAGTCTAGACTGATACTACCCAAAATAGTCGTAATGGATCAAGAAGAAAAAGAAGGGCCGAGTACAGAGCGCACAAACGAGACTTCCACTGGAAGAGTGCAGAGAGTACTGGAGTACGGGGAACTTGAGGAGGCGTATTGCCATCCAATTCCCAGAGATCAATAGGTGTGGCCAGCGAGAAACCAATGGTAGGCGACTGTTGCGATACCGTAAGATAATTTGCAGTGGATATGGAAAAAAGATGGAAAGTACTGCAAATTTGGAGAGACTTGTTGCCACTCAGACTCCAGGGAACACCCCCTGTTGTTGTCGGTGAGCAATCACTGATGATGACTATGGTGATAACTCTTAGTGAGTATTATTATTATTATTATTATTATTATTATTATTATTATTATTATTAGTAGTAGTAGTAGTAGTAGTAGTAGTAGTAGTGATGATGATGATGATGATGATGATGATGATGATGGTGATGATGATGATGATGATGATGATGATGCTGCTGCTGCTGCTGCTGCTGCTGCGGCGACCGGGAAAGAGAAAAGTTATTACACTTTTGCCCCGGGTAACGAGAGGACAGCTGGTGAGGAGGCGCGGATGCGGAGAGGGGTGGGGGTGTTACACTTTTGCCCCGGGATACGCCCGGTAACGTCTGCTAGTATATATATATATATATATATATATATATATATACAAGAGAAAGCAAAGACCATTATCAAAGACTGATTCACACACGCACTCACACACTCTCACCCACACACACATCTATATATATATATTTATATATAAATATAAATATATATATATAGTATTATACTTTTTTGTAAAACCATCACAATGTGTAGTGTTAAAATAAATAAATCTGAACTTTCGAGAACAAATTCTCCTTGTCAAGCAGTGTTTTTCTTTTTTTTTCTCGAAAGCTCAGATTAAAATAAATTTCATTTATTTTTGCACTACACATTTTTATCTTTTATTTTTTAAACATTATACTATTCGAAACAATTGTTTAAAAAATATGTCTACACACCCTTTCTAACTATATATATATATATATATATATATATATATATATGATAGCTTATAGTTATTCGCTTCTTCTCATGTAGACGCTTGCTTGTTTCGAGTGGATGTAATATTTTAGATATAATAAATTCTCAGTAGTTTAGTAGACATTGATAGAAATATAAATAAATATACATATAAACAAACACAGGGATATAGAGATAGACCGATGAATAAATAGATATAGATAGGTAGGTAAAGGATAGAAAAAGAAATACAACTTAGAAGACTTCGATACATAGGCAGATATAGGAATGGATCTATGAGTTGATAATTTTGATTGCATTTTCATATAGATATATATATTTATGGAAATATATACGTAATATACCTTTTATTATATATACAATCTTTTTAGATGAGAAAGGGATTGACCAAAGTAAGAATTTGCACATGAATTAGAAGATCAAACATGTTATTATTGCAGGCTATATGAGGTCATTGATGGCATCAGTATGACTTTGTGGCTCTCAATGGTTCATCACAAAAGGTCATAGCAGATAAACTTGCTGAACCTTCATCTACCGTTAACTGATAGTAAGAAACAAACAGAGATCTCTGTAATTCATATATATCCACATATATATATATATATATATATATATATATATATATATATATATATATATATATATATATATATCCATATATCCATTTATACATTTATATTAATAAAAAATAATATATATAGAGATTATGTTCATATTTAACAGTATGAAAAAATATCCATGATAATTAAGCTACACAGAAACGTGTATGTTTCATTCCCTAAAAAAAACAGCATGCTTACTGTGTAGGTGTATATTGTTGGTTGCTTTTATATCAAGGTAAAGTTTCCACTATCTAACAAACTAATCTGAGTAATTCCTTCTCCGGTTATACTTTGTATTGACAAAAAGCTAACGTCTTCTAAAATAATTAAATACTACTACTAAACTCTACTCAAATACTGAGCATTGTTGACGTAAATACTGAACATATCTATACACTGTATATATGTATATTCATGAAATATTAACATATGTCTTTCTTATTCTCTCTCTATATATGTATATATATACATATATATATATACATATATATATATACATATTCATATACATTTATATATGTATATATATATACATATTCATATACATTTATATATGTATATATATATATATATACATACATATATATACATATATATATATATATATATATATATATATATATATATATAGGTAGCAACTCATGAGTAATTAGTTGCAGCCTATATATATATATATATATATATATATTTGTAGAGAGAGAGAGAGAGAGAGAGAGAGAGAGAGAGAGAGAGAGGCAGCAACTCATTATTTATGTAAGTCTGGTTGTATACCACGAAAGTATCGCGTTTTGTGATTTTTGTAATGTTCTCGGCGCGGCAAATAAGATTCAGGTCTCCGGTGGAAGTTAGTATAATATCGCTCCTGCCTAATCTTAAGAGTAAAAAAAAAACAGCTTCCGCCTGATAACTATCCCGACGATGAAAAGCGGTAAATATGGCCGAAATATGAACACTAGGAGCAATATTATAGTGACTACTTCCGTAGATATGAAAGCTTGTTCGGCGTGTCGATAACATTACTGAAAATTGCAAAACGCAAAAATTCAGTGGTATTAAACGAGCATTGCATTATATATATATATATATATATATATATATATATATATATATATATATATATATATATATATAGATAGATAGATAGAGAGAGAGAGAGAGAGAGAGAGAGAGAGAGTAATATAATACTTTAAAGATATAAATAATATCCTTAAGCAGTAGACTATCAGGATAAAAACAAAGCTCAATATAGTGTATAGAGCAATACTATTAATTGAATGACATAATAAAATGAGAAATAAATAAAGTGTATTAAATTTATAAACAAGGAGTGATATTGCGTCCTTAACTCATGAGTTTTCAAAGAAAAGGTTATCCTCAGAGGGCCATTACCGCAATGCCATTACTGCAGGTAATAAACTGAAGCTTGGTAAATATATAAAAAAAACATATAAAAATGTATGAAAAATATATAAACGTACATAAAAGTATATACAGCATCAAATATATCGGCCAAAAACACACTTTTTTGTTAAACTTATACAGTTCATCCAAGTCATAAAGTTTAAAACAATTTCAAGAAATGAATTGGATGAACTGTATATTAAGAGTGTATTAAATAACTCGTACAGGGAGGACGTCACACTAATTAAAAACAATCAAACGCATACTGCCATGCCGAAAGCTAACACGAATTTCATTGGGAGCTTACAAAGGGGATAATGTTGTCAAATATAAGCCCTTATTAGAGTGTTGTAAAATTGTATAAAGGTGCTGTAATCTTTGGAGTAAGTAATATCTTTAAGGATTAACCAGAAGTTAAGCATTGTATTCGTTGAATTTTTGCGTATCCAGAAACGATTTAAAATATGTAATATCCTTGCACATTTATAGGCTTCAATAATAATGAATACACATCAATACTTTAATAAAAATCAATGAACAAAGAGTCTACTTCGAAATGGATTATTTTTAATATGTTACATGATATATACATGTATTTCAAGAACGATTCAATCAGCTAGCATGGATTTAGTATCTTGGTAGACCAGTGCATGTTATCTTGATACCCCTCTTGAAGTAACAAATAAATAAATAAATAAGCAAAAACACAGGTTCGGAGATCAACCAAAGGTCAAACAAGTTCGTTGTGACAGATTCAGTGCCCCGCCCCACCTTTAAGAGTGACGTCACAGTATCGTGTGAATGAAAAGAAAGACGTGTTTAGTCGGTCTCTTTTCTGGAAGTGTAGCGCGTGTATGTAAAATCAAGATGTAATTAAAAAATAGGAAAATGGGAATTTAATTCCTAAAAGAGTTGATATCCACTTGTCTGCCCAGCTCTGCCTCCTCCCCCGTAATAAAGTAAAATTAAGTTAAAAAGAACAATTAGGCGTAACTCTCAAATTTAATAAATGTGTGACTTTTATTCGTATGCTTAGAAAATCGCTCTCAAATAAAGACCCAGTTAAAATTATCTGCGGGTTTAGCCCTTTTCCTCTCTACATATTTTTTTTTTGATTACAAACACTAGACGATGGTGATTATGATGACTGCGAACTTCAGCCCACTACGACCAATACGACGGCGAAATGCAGCGAACAACATGATGATGATGGTGGAGACAAAATGATACACACTACGATGATGATGACGACAGCGCTGGGCGTAAATATACAAAAAGAGAAAAGTATACGAGAATAGTGAAGTAAGTGAATATCTATTTGAAAAGAACTGGTTTTAAGAAACGACAACGTAACATAAATATGTGCTCCAATTTTAAGAATTAGAATATATTTGTATTTATTTTCTAATGAGTCACAACTTAGCAAGGCTAACATCCACCAAAAACAATAATTAAATAACATTATATTTGAAGATTCCCATTGTTTAATCCTCTTATGTGACTGTGTTTCATTTTGAACTCAATTCTTCTTGACCGAACTGACTGTTTTATATATTACGTATTTCACACATCCAAGACATTGGTATTACATGATAGAGATTGTATTACCTCCGAGTAATATACCAATAAATTCCAGTCTTCCTTATTATGACGCTTATGACTGAATGGTTAATGAAATGCTGCAAACATCACTCGAGAATAAACTTAAGCTTTTCGGAGAGTACTAGCATTTCAGGATTTATTAGGACGGTTTTATAACAGGTATTTATCTCTATTGTATTTGAAGATGACCATGTTGTAGGCCCCAGCGAAACAACCTTATGGCATCGTTTTCCACAGATGGTGGCTCTTTGTATATATCACATTACAATGCGAATAACATATACAATCAGTAGAAGCTATCTTATAAACTCCATTCTAAGCAACAAAAATATATATGGCACGCTTAAGACACTCTAAATAGGTATGTCGTTACCCCTACAAAATAAGTCTATATGTATTATAGCCTAACTCTAGTGAGCGGATAGACAAGCAGACAGAACCATACATGTCACTCTTATAGAACGTATATATATTTCTTATATATGTAACATGTTTACATGGATTCATAGGTAATATGATTTCTTTCTATAATTTTTTTTGTCCTCATGTCATATCCACATCGAAATATATATATATATATATATATATATATATATATATATATATATATATATGTTGGTTTGTTTGTTGGTTGATTGCGTGTTCGTTTTTAACGGCATATTAATCAACTGAGGTAATTTAATTCCATGAAGGTTATTCATCGTAGATTCCTATGGGTTTGTTATTTGCAGTAGAGCTGGATCGTATGTTTGTTTTGGGGTATTATTATCATTATTTAACGTAATAGTTGTAGGAATATTTAGGAGAAGGTAACAAGAGTTTTATGTTTTTTTAAGGTTCTTTTAAAGTCATTTCAGAAAATTGAATATATTGATTATGTAAACTTTGTTAAATAGATCTTTCAAAATGTCTGCTTTGGTTGTATTTATGTATGTTGGAGATATTTACAGGCAATATATATATATATATATATATATATATATATATATATATATATATATATATATAAATATATATATATAGAGAGAGAGAGAAGAGAGAGAGAGAGAGGGGGGGAAGGGGAGAGAGTCATATATATATATATATGTAGTTTTGTGGTGCATGTCAATTTGTACAAACGCAAAACGAACATCAACTAATAAAAAGACAGGCATCGAAATGAGGTCACATAGGCTGTCTAATCGGAACCACCAATTCAGCCAATGACTAACATCCCGGTTTACAATATGATGCTCTAATATATAAGCAATGACCAAGTTTTATATCAGAATGGAACATTTTTTTCTTCGATGGCGTGGAACAAACTCATCCTTCTATACATTGTCGAAACATTGCCTATGAGAGTGGTCGATAAGCAGAAGCTGGATGTTTTCGACAACTACTGCCTTTGCAGAGTTCTACGTCACCGATTTGCGGACCGGGTTACTATCGCCAGTCACCGTCTTTGTTTGTCCCTTCTGTGATCCTGCGGCGGCTTTTGCGATAGTTTCGCCATGGAGGGCGATTAGTGTGGTGATGTCATCCTCCCACACCACTTCCGAGCTGGTAAAGACGCAATGGTGCGCAGCTGAAGACCTGGGCAATGACGATCACGAAGGAACTCTTCGAGCTCTCGGGTCCGCAGGTGGCTGGTGTACGCCGATGGAATCGTGAATGGCGCGCTATTTCTAGTGAACTTGCATAGTTGTGCGTGGGTCGCCATTGTTCGGGATGCTGTTGAGATGAAACGAATAATAAGTAGTAAAGAACTCACGTGTCACTAAAACAGTTAATAGACAAAATATGTCATATATATATATATATATATATATATTTATATATATATATATATATATATATATATATATGTTCATTAAGTAGAACGCTCTTATGACGCGAAGCCGCCACATAAAGTGTTTACATTATCACCGTGTATTCGCTGTTCAACATGGCCGAGTTGTTCGGTAGTCGGGATTTGAGTTGCAAAATACTCGTAATCGGGGGTTTTGAATCGCATGCCCGGTAGTAAATAATCATATCACTATGCTGATGAGGCTCAATTATAAAGTACGAAACGTATACGTACATAGATAATAAACAAAACAAATATCATATATATATATATATATATATATATTAATCTACTTTGTCAATTAGCAATCAGATTAACATGTGTACACACTATTAAACCTGAATATGAGAGTCAATTTATAGTTTTCTAGTGTACTAATCTCGGTAAAATATCATGTATACTATCCATTGATTCTGGTTCTTGGATAATACAGTACAACGCAGATGCAGGTATTTTCATTTCCGTGATTAAATAATCTTACGACTGAAGTAAACTTGTACATCTAGAAACTTTTAACAAAAGAATAACATTATTAACAATATAACAAAGGAAGCTTCTACATAAATTAATATATCATATTTAGTGAATAACATTTAAATGTTTTCGTTCAATAAAAACTGTTCGTAATCTTATATTTCCATAAAATGATATTCCTGATACTAAAGAGAATTACTGGTTGAATTAGTATAGTCGTGTTCTATAGTTTTTTCACAAATGTTCTATAATTTGTTTATACATTCTGTATACTTTTTCTTACTATTACAAATCTATACACTTGTATTGAGCACTATTCAAGCAAATACTAGGGTACGAATATATATAATATATTATTTTTCGTCTATCCAAGCAGATGTATCTTGTAAATACGAAACAAGGGTGTGTATTTATAGATGTGTGTGGGATCGACTATTTTTTGAAGATTGAAACAATTTTCTAATCATGTTCGAAATAAAAAAAGGATACACACATGTATTAAAGTTTTTTAGATCAGTTAGAAGTTAATGCAACTATTACGTAATATAATGAAACATGATTTTGTTTCAAAACATTGAATGAGAACACATATTTCATTGAAACACAGAAAACAAACCACAACAACATCCACCATTCCCACCAAAAAAAAAAGAAAAATAACAATAAATCCATTAGCAAATACGTCCGAAATGTAAAATTCATTCCACATCAAAGTGCATATAAATATATTCAGCTACCGGTGTTCGTAAGTTGATGTTTTATTTGATGCAAAGCTGCATCTGTATATTGATATCGATATATATATATATATATATATATATATATATATATATATATATAAATGTATATATATATATATATATATATATATACATATATAACCAAACGTCCCTGAGCCAATTACATGTCAAACTGTATTAGAAGATAAGGAATTTTTCATATGAACGAAATCACCTTCTCTGAAGTGTAACTGTTACGTTTTTAAAAAGAAGAAAAAAAGCACGAAGTTTGGCAATAATGCAATCCAGTAATGTTAAACAGGAACGTGTCCGCGCATCCGCGAAGAAATATAGTGGATTTTCATAGATGTGAGCCACGATTCGAATGAGCAAAACTATTTATTAAAAACATTCATGAGAAATACGCGTTGCTTTTTACATCTTTTACCACATCTCTGATATAAAGGATAATATCAGTTTCATATAAAAGATAGATGTTCGTTTCTATATCTATAATCTACCTTTATTTACAATGTCCCTCATCTATATAGAGAAACGGCCGATGTATTACCTATCGGCATTTAAAAGAAATGCTGATCAATACTCTGATATTTATTCTCTATTGTAAACATCTAATACGTGCACTGTATGTGATAGTGAACTGTTTGTTCTACATATGGGATCGATAAACGCAATATTTGTAACATGATCACAGGTAAAATTACACGAAAAATAAAAAAACCATGCGGCTCTGGAGAAAAATCTCAGAATAATAATCAGCGAGACTCCATCGGCATCCTGCAAATGTTGGTCCTATTTATTTTAGATAACAGAATAAAACCGACTAAATACAAGTAAATATGATAGGCACAAACTATAGACGACACAGTTGTAAAAATGGGCTACAATTTATTGCTCGTCTAATAAAGTTATATTTCAATATATACCCCAACAAAAAGGTCCCATTACACATACAGAAAATAATTCAGAGGTGGTTCCATTAATGTTTTTAAACATTCTGCATGCAACATTTACACTTTGTTTTTAAAGCAAATTTGACCAGAATTCTCATTTACAAGAATAAAAAAAACAATATATATATATGTATATATGCACACTGGATATTACTAAAATAGGGATGGCACGCAGAAATTTCAAGCAGACGTTCTATGCACACCATTTACAGAAAGTGCTAAACGCTTCGCTACTGCTCCAGTATGGAAAATTTGGATATTGGCGTAAATGAACACCTAAATTAGTGTCAAGTGGAGAATACTAGAATACAACTTGTTTCATCCAACACTAAACCCTGTGATCTATGTAAAACTGTACAATTGAGAACCATTCAGAAAGAACGTTCCTCCATAAGTATCGTAATGTGAGGACGGATGTATTGAAAGCATGTCTACATAGAAGTAAACACTTATTAACAAAGGCATCCGGCAGACAACCACTCACGATTATATGATATGCGTTTTATATTGCTGTATTACTTGTTCCTTTATTTTGTTTATGTTTTGAACGTTGTAGCGAGACTTTTCTGCAACCCTGTACACCATCATATATTAGTAATGAAAACGGAAAGCTTGTTAGTAAGAATAGTATCAAAAGTATTGTATCAATAAAAAGTAGGTGAAAATCGGTTTCTATATGAATTTTAAATTCTTTGATTAAGAAATAAATATTAACGAAAGAATGTTGATAAATGTTCATGTTAACCGAGGTTATTATTAATTAACATACAGGGTGACCACTAAAAAAGGTTATTATTATTAAACATACAGGGTGACCAATAAAAATATCACACATGGACTCGTTGATAAAATTCACAATCTCTCCTGTAAATTAACAATATTTTGTTAAAATACACTTCCGTCTACGCCTGACTTGTAAACACCTCCTCCTAATGAGACGACTACCAAAGTGTCCCTGCATATTATGTTGCGCTGATAAAACAAGGACTCCTGGAGATTTATGAGTTATATTTAGTTGGCAAGTTAGTCATAGACTGAAGTTTATTTGTACCGTTTATACTTGCATTTCTGAAACGATTTGAATGTTTTCAATGATTCCATGTGTTGCATTTTTGCGAAGGCACTGTCTATTTTCGATCAACATCCTAGTAAGACGTTATTAAAATTCATTTCGACATACATGCCAGAAAGAAGAAATCAGAAAAAAAACACAAAATGTATCTACTCTTGAAAAAGACGTTATATCGTTGAAACTAAGTTGATTTGAAATAAATTAATAGTTATTTAATATATATATATATATATATATATATATATATATATATATATATAAAGGGAGGCGCGAGAGCGCTCTATCCCTTAATAGACTACACGAATGGCCTATGCTGGAAATCTCATTTTTTTGATCAATCATAACTCAAAAACCAATAAACCAAATTAGTTAAAACTTTGCAAAAAAAAATTATTTGATAGGTTCTATAAGTGTGTAGAATTTTTCAGCATCATTAATTAAGACAACCCAGAGATCCAGAAATTTCAATCATGAAATCATGTTATCTGTGTGTACGTGCGTGCGTACGTACGTACTACGTAGTATGTGCCACCCTCTATCTCATCAACTATTTGATGGATTCAGCTGATTTTTGTCAGAGATAGAGGTTCTAGGGTCTAAGTTGATGGAATTTTAATTTCAGTTT
Organism: Sepiola atlantica; assembly: GCA_963556195.1. NCBI lineage: Eukaryota > Metazoa > Mollusca > Cephalopoda > Sepiida > Sepiolidae > Sepiola > Sepiola atlantica. The sequence goes on along the minus strand of OY744524.1, from coordinate 27,852,373 downwards.
ACCATATACCTTAGTTTTCTAGAAAATTCCAAAAAAACCTTATGAGAAGGCATTGTATTGATGCATAGCATGTACAAAGTAGTAACACTCTATGAAAATGCAGTATACTGAAATCATATGCCCTTAATAGGGTTAAGATGAAAATTCATATACACTAAATGTACAAAAGCAAGGAAATTTCCAAATTTTTACACTTTTATTGTCATTAAGTGTATGACTACATATAAACCAAACCATTTCATTATCACATCACTACAGTATAAATCTCTATGCATGAATGGATGAAGTGTGTGAGGTGCGCTGAAGAAAAATTCCTACCAGTAAAATACATAGCCCTGTTGTGCTCGCATACCCTTAATGACAATAAAAGTGTAACAATTTGGGAATTTCCTTGCTTCTGTACATTTAGTGTATATGAATTTTCATCTTAACCTCATTAAGGGCATATGATTTCAGTAGACTGGCATTTGTCATGGAATATATATATATATATACTTAATCGCACAGCATTTAACGTTACCTCACTGTGTTGAACACCAAAATTCTGTCTCCAGATTGCATATTTCTCGGATGTTTTAAGAGGAACGCCTTACTGTTCCGTAATACTGTCGGTCTATCTTTTTCGGTTCTTACGTTCGAGAAATGTATTTTATATTTGGAATTTATAATCCCGCTACTTCTAGCAACATGCCCAAACCATCGAAGCCTCCTAGCAGACACCAAATTATAGATGGTTTCCGTTATGACCAGCGCTTCGCGTATGCAAGCATTACTAAGCTTGTCATTTCTCGTAAGCTTGAGGATTGTCCTAAGACATTTCATCTAAACTACAAACAGAGCTCTGACTTCTTGTTCTTCAGTAGGCTATGTCTCTAAACCGTATATGGCTATTGGCAGAATGAGTGCCTTATACAATCCAACTATCGTATATTTCAGTAAGTAGAACGCTCTTATGACGTCAAGCCGCCAGATTAAGTGTTAATATTATCTCTGTTCATTCGCTATTCAGCGTTGGCCGAGAGGTTCTAGACGTCGGGATTTGAGTTGCAAAATACTCGCAATCAGGGGTGTCGATTCGCATGCCCAGTAGTGAATAGTCATATTTCCATACTGATGAGTCCCGATTATAAAAGACATAACGTATACGTACATAGATAATACACAAAACAAATATTTATCATATATATATGTTGTTCCTTGTAACCTTTTTAATCCTTAAACCCATTTTATCTCCCTAATTCTTTTAGAAGGCACATCATTAAACCACCTAAACAGTAACGGCCAAATATACGATACTCATAATATAGGCTCACGGGATTTATGTAGAAATATATTTTTATTTTTTAAATTTTTTAAATTTTTTATATCTCTTTAAATCTTTCCGGTTGAAAACTACACTGTTACTTCTCCCCCTTTATTCAAACCTTCCTTACATTAAATTTAAACAAACACACTTAACACTGTAAGCAAATAACGCGTCTAAACGAGAGTGGCACGTGACTTCACATTTCTGAAACAGATGATAACAGAAGCTGAAAAGAGCCGGATGGCTAAGACCTTCTGTTCTTCAAACCGACGGTACGAATGTTGTACTAATTTTTCTGTACCAATATATATATATATATATATATATATATATATATATATATATAATGTATGTATATCTGCATAGTTTTGGTTTCTAAAACTTACAAATTACAAATTACTTAACGTACATCGCTCGGTGGCTCTGTCACGTTCCAGTTAAACATAGCATTTCATCTAAATCACCGATGCTAAATAAGATGTTTTAGAGGATTTCAAAGTATCCCTATGATATGTTCATTGGGATACGTTTACATTTTAAATAGACTTGCCATGAGACTTCGACATCGTATAGGCGATGTTCTCTTCTCATCTCTACCACTTTCAAACAGAAGAGACGTTGTTAGTCTTTCTCGACTCTAAGTTTACTTCCATGGGAGGTGCTCGACTGAGCTTCCCTCTTCTGTGAAACACTCACGACAAAAACTCGTCTAGCTACAACCACTGTTAATTAGCCCTTCTCTCGCTGCTTGCCTAAAAGTAAACGAAAATTCCATGGCCAAAGTTTATTTCTTTGAACTTCTTGTCTGTGGAACACAACACCGCGGGGCTGCTCCCAGGCTTACTTCCACATATTCGTATTCATGTCCAATGTTAAAAAAATTATTGTTTAGTCGTTCTCTTAAATAATCAAATTCTGCCCAATTTCAACCATCACGGCGTTGTCACCGTCTTGCTGACACTCATTAATTCTTATCCTACAGTGGCTTTTTGGCCTTGATAATTGGTAACTTTTTAGTAAAGAAAAGTCTGTTGTGAGCAATTGTTTTAATCGAATTTTCGTTGGACGGTCAGGGTTAAGTGTAAAAATAATATTTTCGAGATCCCATCCAACCGATGTAGGGGAGAGCGCCACTTATTCTCCTGGCTTACGTAACTTACTCTTAGTCATCACCTTTTAATGCTGAGTGTTTATTAAGGATTTATCAAGCAGCATTGTTTTAGTCTTTAGTATGACACCCTCAGAATAAACACAGGTCTACCTTAGTGTTTGTACGATTTATCCGAATCGGAATCGGGAATCACTTAAAATCGAAATTTGTTGGTGTATAAGAACTGATATCGGAATCGGTAAACAAAAATGTGCCTATTTTCCCACGCAAAAAAAAATTATTTTCTTTCTTTTTTCTTCTTTTTTTCTTAAAAACTTAATATTCTCTTGCTAGCATTAATGATAAATGATAAATATTAATTGATTTTTAATTATCAATCAAACTAAAATCTCTAGATAACCCCCTACAAGTGTATGTTTACGTTAGTGAAAAGCATATGCACATACTACATGGGTGTTGACGGTAGTGCGAAAACTAAATAAAATATAAAATCTCTATGACTAAATATTTACAGATCTTAAAAGAATCGGAATCACGAATCGGTAATTGTATCGGAATCGGAAAAAAATATTGGAATCGTCCCATCACTACTACCGGGGCGGTAGTAGTGATGGGACGATTCCAATATTTTAGCGAACACTGGAACCATTCTCTCGATGAACATTCGTTTTATTTTTTTTTTCAAGCTTAATTTTAAATTGGCATCTTTAATGATCTGGTACACTTCAGTGTTAAAAACATCTTCTTTGTCAAACTTTAGTTTGAAATCGTAGTTTCTGCCGTTAAAAACCCATGTTTAATAAGCGCATCTTAAGAATATTGGTACCTGTTATTTTATTTAGGCCAGTTGTTCAGGGAGTGACACGATGTCAGATTCACTGTGTTAGACCAGCTCTTAAACCATGGTGCTATATTAATCGACCGTGTTGTCCTATTCCATTTCGTTTTCCATCAAGTCTAATCTTCAACACATCAACACCCATTAATCCGATTAGGCCTTCCGTCGCACATACGAACCTAACACTGGCTCACCCCATTCCTTAACCCTTGTATTGGTTTTCTGTTTCGTTCTTCTTTCTACTGCTCTCCTGTCTCTTCTACGCTTCCCTCGATTTGGCTATGCCGCTATTTACAGTTTCTTTTTTTACAGTTGGGTACTCCAAAATGTTTATATCTCTCCCGGGAACCATTTTCTTGGCACTGGTTACAAGCTATAAACCAGGAATCTTGATACATAGCAACAAAAAAACAACAAAACACTGTCCGGCTTTATACATAAACAAATAATGTTGTGCTGTAACGTCATGATCTTAGCAACAACCGTTATTTCGTTTTCTGATTAGACAGAACCAATTCATGTCTTACTGGATCACTGATCGTTTTATAACAAAAATTGTGGCTGCCATTTTTTCTGCCAGCCTCGTCGTTTTTAAAACCATCACAACCGTCAAACTAGGATCAATATGTAATATCCGTTCTTTTATTAACTAAAAGGGCAGAAATCTTTCTTGCCTGAGGCAATTTTTATTTTGACCGATGTGGAGAGCTCTTTTATTGTTCACCATCAAAAGGCATATTGCCACAATAGCGTAGAAGGCCACTCTGATTGGAGTCATATTTTTTTTGGGGGGGGGGGGCAATGTTGGTGAGATGTTGGTTTGCAAGATGTTTGTTCACATTACATTTAACTGTATGCATGTTTTTACGGTTGGGAACGCAGGAAGCAGGGATAAAATACAAAAAGAAAGCGGTCTGAGGAATAAAGCTATCAAAGTAAAAAAAATCTCCCGACACCTATGTACTTCTACAGTAAAGAGGTGCGATGTTGCTGCTAGTCAGGTGGGTAGGGAGAATTTACGTTTGGGTGATATAAGTCCAGCGAGTTCATATAAGTACATTTTAAAGTCCTTATAAAACAGGCCTAGGGATGCAACTTTGCGGCGATACGACCGGGGCGAGAACTGAGCAGACAGTGTGGAATTTATTAAGTTAGATATTCTTTATTTGTGCCCTGTCAAAGAGTTAGAGGCTAGTGGTTGGTACACTAGCCAAGTATAAACTACCAATGATAAAAATGTTTTATGTCTAACTTCACACATATACGTATTTTTTTTACATCTGACTGTTTTCGCATTAGTACGTGATTTTCTGACCCAAATGTCCATTACCATCGGACGATGAAGAAGAAAAAAAAGAAAACACTGCTTTAACAAGAAGAATTTTATTTCTCGAACGCTCAGATTAAAACAAATTATATTTCTTTTAACATTACACATTGTTATGTTTTTTTTTCAAAAAAAAAAATACTATTCAAAACAATACTTTAAAAAATATGTCTACACACGCTTTCTATTTCAAATTGGCATAGCCGCGCTTTGACACATAACGTGATTTTTTTACCTAAAAGTCCATTACCATCCGACGGTGAAAGAAAAACAGGAAAGAAAGACACTGTTTTGACAAGTATAATTTTATTTCTCGAAAGCTCAGATTAAAATAAATTGTATTTATTTTAACACTAAACATTGTTATGCTTTTTTCCAAAAAAAATAATACTATCTGCACCAATGGTTTAAAAAATATGTTTACACATCCTTTCTATTCCAAATTGGCGTAGCCGCGCAGAGACATACCGTGATTTTCTGACCCAAAAGTCCATTAACATCGGACGATGAAGTAAAAAAAGCAAAGAAACACACTGCTTTGACAAGGAGAATTTTATTTATAAAGCTCAGATTAAAATAAATTTTATTTATTTTAACACTACACATTGTTGTATTTTTAAAAAAGTTTCTCAACCATTAAAACTATATAAACAAAAATTTTAAAAACAACTTTTAGTCCTAAGTCGTTGAGTGGAAAATCACTCATGTAAGTCAATTTATTTTTTACAGTTATTATAATAGTTTGCTTCTAACATTATGTAAGGGATCATCAGTTGTTTACCATGAATAACTGTTTCTAATATATATATATATATATATATATATATATATATATATATATATATATATATATATATTAGAAAAAAGTTCCACTGTATAGATTGCATTTAAATTTTGTAATTGAAACGGGTTGTTTTTCAAACCATTATTACACAACGAGCTTCGTTAACATAAGTACAAAGTAAAACAACCCCATGTCGTTTAAATAAAGGAAGGAAAAATATTGTCCATTAGCCTGATGAAGACTCCTGTGTTAATCGAAAATGTGAATTTAAATAAATAATGTTTGTTTTTTTAAAAAGCCTCTGCATTTTATTGGTTTACAAAAAACAACAACAAACAACGTTTCAATTATATATATATATATATATATATATATATATATATATATATATATATAATATAGTAGTATTAGAGGTGGTATTATTATTATAAGTAGTAGAAGTAGTAGTAGTAGTAGTAGTAGTAGTACAAGTAGTAGTTTTATTATGCTATGATTTAGTGAATTAACGTTAGTTTGCAAAAAACTTGTAATTTAAAAAAAAAAAAAGGTAGACATTTAAAATATTCCTCAGGTATGGGATTCACGTATGTTTGAGAAATATCCATTTTAATTGTTCCAATGAGCCGAAATTTGCGATTAATTTATCAAGTGACCTGTTTTCTTACATAATTCTTCTGTCTACCATTTTTACACTTGCTCTCGTTCTCATCGAATGTTGTTTGAATAACTCTCTTATGTTATATGCTATATATCACTCTCGCTTCCGTATCTCTTTCGTTCTTTATTAGAAGCTACATTTAATAAAACTAACTATACAACTCGAGATACGAAATAATTAACTTACATCAACACATAACTTATCAACATAGGTATTAATACAGTGGAATCCCTAACTGAACAAGAAACCCTAACCCTAACCCTGACTCTAACCCTAACTGAACAAGCATCACCAGCGAGAGAGACGATGAACAGAACAAGAAATTTAGTTTTGTCTGTTTCATTTAAAAAAATCAAACCGGTTTTGCAAACTCACTATTTCCTTATTAAAACAATCTAAGCTGATATTAATGAGTGACCCCGCACATTGTTTTGTACATAAATGTGGAATGAATAGGTAACACAGTATATGTAAGCGAAAGATTACTGGGAGACTCTAATTCAGTAGCCTTCCAATGAAAACTAACTTGACATACACTTGAAAATACGAGATGCTTTGAGTATTACAAGATAACACACAAATAGGAAGAAGGACTGGTTTATTGTAGTAAGTATAGCTGTTCATTCGGATGTCTTAATTGTGTATGTGTGTGGAACTAGAAATATAAAAATATACTTATAGCAACGAAACTACAGAATAAAGTGTATGTTTTTTTTCTAGAGAAATTATCAAGACAATTACGTGGTTTGTGAAATATAGTTAGGTGTGAGTCAACTCTTCAATTTCTGTCGAAACGTTTGTTTTTACTAGTTCTTTGCATGGGTTGAAACTGCTTCTTATTTCAATTTGAATTCAACTCCATAAAAACTATATTTGGAAAACCCATTGGAATCCTTCAAATTGATTTTAATACACAACATACATCCTAAACATTTACATTGCGACCTTCTGCCATCCCGGGCATATCACTTTTTTCCGGATTGCTTCAGGAAGTCGTTTGCAATTTTAAATTCAGCAACGCTAGATGACATCACAGCACAAAATCGCATTACATTAAGCATTTTAAAATGTTACCACTAGTTTCATATGTGATGTTGTTAAATTGAGGTTGTTGTGTTTTTATGTAGATAGCTTCGAGTATCTTTATTTTTTTAGAATTGATTTCGGAATGTATAATTTTAGAATTTACAGAAAGTCAGAGAAAACTTAAAATAGAAAGCTCGTTGTAGAGAACCATACACTGACAGAAATAGTCACAGGTTGATATGTTAGTAGTATAGGGGGAGAACACAATGTTACCAACAAACCAAAACACTGATACACACAAAAATATGGATTATTTCTTCTGTATGTACTAGTGTTTAGATTTTCAGGTACCATTGTGTGGCCTCCTTCTATACTACTAACATATCACCAAGTGACTCTTTCTCTCAGTGGATGTTTCTCTACAACGAGGTTTTTATTTTTTCTGTAAGACGTGTTGCTAAAGGCGCTGATGAAGACGTTTTAGATTAGCTTTATTAATTTATAAAATAAAGTAAAGTATTTCCAAAATGTTTGGAAACGATCGTACGCCATACTGGACTTGATGTTCTAATTCTTGGAACACTTGTAATGTTTTAATTCATTGAATGTTTTTATTATAACTCTGGTTGAATTATCTATCATCCATCGAGCTGATACCTATATCTACAGTGCTCGGGTGTGGTAATCTCCGTTCTTGGGTGTTTATACTTGAAGCACCTCGGCCTTAGGTGATATACCCTGCATTAAAGTCAAAATTTCCTTTGATTTAAACTTATATATATAAGGCAATAAAAAGTGACAAATACTCTAATGAATCTTTAATACACCCCAGCTACCTACAATTTATAACCTTACATATGAAACAAGTAGCAGCATTTTAAAATGCTTAACGTAATACAGTTTTATCCTACAATTTATAACCTTACGTATGAAACAAGTAACAGCATTTTAAAATGATTAACGTAATACAATTATGGCGTAGCCGTATTTAAATTGTTAACGTATTTCCTGAACTGTGCGAGTTTGTACTTTTGACGTCTATATAAAATATATAAATATATACATATACATATATATATAGAGAGAGATAAGTGCTCATAACCTGGGTTATTTTTAGGTTAGACTTCTCTTCTTTTTTGTAATATATCCTGATTGTCCTTCAATTATGCAATTTTTCTCATTAGATTGTAAGATTCTCTTTAAATCTTTCAATTTACAAGTGATATCTTCTTCGGTTGTTCTGAATTATTTTCAATGGTGTAATGTAGTTATCTTCGATAGATTGATGTGTGTGATTGGAATAATTAATTACATACCACTCCCATGTTGTTTAAATATTAGAAATGCTCTATACTTACATTGAGTCCTCTCCTAAAATTTACCCAGCAAAAAATTGGTCAATTTGGCCTTTTGGCTAAGATCAAAGTGTAGTATCTGTTCCGATGGATACTGCACCCCATAGACTGGTATTGTTTTGGCCTTCGGGACTTGATTTACGCCGGTCTATGGGTCTGTCCTGTGCAGTTCTAGGAGGTCCACCCTCCCAAGCTTCGCCCCCCCCTCTTTGGGGAGGAGTAAGTTTATTGCTTACTGCCTGAGGCGCCCCTGCCGGGGAATGCCGACGGGGCTGCCCAGGCAATTTTTAAACCCCACTTTCCCGACCCGACCTTGGGCCACATCTTACTTGTGTGAGTAAGATAAAAACTGGCCTTGTGCCTAACTCCTGGAGAGGAGTAAATCAATACCCAGCAAACGACTGCGCACGGATGATTTTATATCCATCCTAACATGGATGTACCGATTATATATATATATATATATATATATATATATATGTGCGTGTGTGTACACATATATATACATATATATATATATATATATATATACATATACATATATATATATATATATATATATATATATATATATATATATATATATATATATAGAGAGAGAGAGAGAGAGAGAGGGGGGGAGAAAAAGACATATATATATATATATATATATATATATATATATATATATATATATATATATATATATATATTGAAGGCGCTAGGAAAAGGCTGGAAAGAAGATTTGTGCACTCGATCATTGGACAGAAACGTGAACCCCTATCCTTTAACTTTGGAAGAAGAGCCTGCCCAATCAGCGACTCTATTATTGTATGTCAACATGGTTATTGTGATGCAAAGTAATATGGTGATATGTGATCATGAACACAGAAACGTGGCGCCATCTATCGACGTTCCCTGTAACTAAACCGGACATGCTCGACTTCTTAGCGTCACGCTTTCCCTTAGTTCTTATGTGCGTCGTGGTGGGGACGATGTATGTTAGGAGCAGTGTCCATCCGACCAACCGGCAGGAGAATAGAGAGATTGGACGATATTATTTTCTATTTCTTTTTTTTTAATTTGTATATGGTGTACGTGTGTGTCTGTATATTTATGTCTCTGGTTCTTCCCTTTTCTCTCTTTGTCTTTCTTCATGTTTCCTTTTTTTCGGCCTGTGTCTTTTTAGTTGTTTATTTTATTTGTAGATGTCTACGCTCTTTTTTTTTTAAATTTGTGTTGAGTTAGCCACTTTTTGAGAGGGTTGGTGGCTGGCAGACAATTTTCGAAAACTCTAAATTATAATTCACTCATAAATCAAGTGTTTGTCTGATGAAAACAGTGTCTAAATATTTGCGTATGTAAGTGCACGTTTAATCTTTTAAATTCTATGCATACAACATCTGACATTTCAGAAGACACAACCACCCACCCCCACACACACACATATATATATATATATATATATATATATATATATATATATATATATATATATATATATATATATATATATATATACATATATATATATGTATGTATATATATAATCTAATATATAAAGTAAGTCAGCCGGATATTAAAAATAGAGCTATATTACTTGCAACTTACACGTCAATATTTACTTCTATTTTACGTATTTCTTTCGTTTAACTGCGGTGCATATCGTTAAGAATGTTGCATTTTCCCACGATTTAATTTATGTGAAATACAATTTATCTCCTTCGGGATATATTTCGCCGGCATCCATCAATCTCTCTTTTCGCCAACAAATGTGAGTTAGAAGTTGCAGTCATTTTTTTCTATTAGCAGGAAATTTCGCTATCATCAAGAACTAGTACTGTTTGGAGATTGGAGATGAAAAGTAATGGTGTGTACACCATAATGCTAAGAGCTGCTCATAACATTGGCTCAAGGCAGCAGCCCAGGAAAGGGAAAGAGCGAGTATACGGATACCTACTTCAGATCTCAGCCTTTATCAGAGAGAGAAGCACCAGATTTGGTGGGCACTGCTGGAGGGCAAACGATGAAATAATCAGCGATGTTCTTTCATGGATGCCAAAATAGAGATGTGTCTCAGTGGGAAGAGTATACCGAACCTAGAAAAGGCGACACCAGGCGGCTCACAATTCAACTATTAATACATGTTCTGATGAAGGATACGGCGAGATGGCGTGAGGGAGAAGGATATACCCTAGCACTACCACGACTAGATGATTAATACTACTGCTTATAAATTATACCATTTATTAATGCGAAACAACTTTTGAATAATTATATATTTATTTCGAAAGAATCTTAGTGGGAAATAAATAAGCAATACCTAAATACGTGTACACTTTGCATGTCGAATCATGCTGACGTAATTCGCCATTAAAAAGGTTGTTACAGAAATACATATTTTCTTCGTGTACCAAATTTTTTATTTTGCGTTATTTTTAGTACAGGCAGAAGAAAATACGTTAAGTGGTATTTACTTTTCAAACGCTAACAAACAAGCTTAGTTTGCTATTCATTGATTTATTTCATTTTATTTATTTACTTATTTATTTTTTATATTTATCCTAAGGTAAAGTATATTATGTCCTTACAATTGCTATTTCGTATCTAAATCTTAGTAATTAGGGAGGGGGCTTTAAAACTTAAAATGGCTATGTTCTCCTTCAAACATTATACACACAGATCGTATAAATATCTCTTTTTATACTGGCAAATAATGAACACGATAATAATTATTGTTATCGTTTTGTTATTGTTAATACTTCAGTTTTTTGTTTACATTTTAAACGCCCATATACACTTATATATAAATATACGTAAAAGCAAATTTGATTCATAGATTTTCGATAAAACATATCAATGATGAGTATTTTAGAAAGTGTTGTATATATGCACCAGTCGGAAGTTAACACTTCATTACATTTAGACAAACAGAGTCGTCTGCATATAAAGAAGATGATAACACACAGAAAATCTAGGATCACGTTTGAGTGTAGATATCACGAATTAGTAATGACCAATTGTCATGTCTAATCAACTAGAATATGTGTTCCTCGTTGTAATGGAATGGAAAAACGGACGAATAAAAAGAATCATTCGCTGTATGTACGATCTTTATACATTGGTAAACAAGATAATAATATATTGCTAGATATTAATTTTTCATATCTTTATTCTGAGGATTCCATTGCTTATCTGATTGGATAAACCGAGAACGAATGATTATTTTGTTGTTTTTTATCATTGTTACAGTTATTTTTATGACTATCCTTTTCCCAACCAGGCTGACGATTTATAGCATTCTATTTTGAAGGACCATCCTATTCATGCCGATAACTGTAACAATAATAAGTAGGTTTTGTACGTAGTCTCAGTAATATCTAGACGAGTAGGATAATTGGATATTCGCCAGTTATCATACCAGTCTTGGTTCGTCATGGCATAATTCTGGAAAACTAGAGGCTGAATTAAACAATCAGACAATTCTTTGCCAGAATGAAGTATTGTCCGGCATTGCTGTAGTAGGTACACTTTCCCATGAATTCTCTCCTCCTCGGGGTGTAAAGTTGGTACCTCGCCTAAAAACGCCTCTACCGGCGAATATATATATGTATATATATATATATATATATATATATATATATATATATATATATTCATACATACATATATATATATATATATATTTATACATACATATATATATATGTATTTATACATACATATATATATATATATACATACATATATATGTATATATATATATATATATGTATATATATGTATATATATACATATATATATATATACATATATATAATATATCTATATATTTATATATATACACATATATATACACACATATATATATATATATATATATATAAACGCTAAATTATTGAGCTTTGCAATTGTGTATATTTATTTTTAAATGACATTAAAAACATGCAAAATAACTAATACTAGATTCATCTTACATGCGCTTTCCGTAACATAAATTTTCTTGTGGGCATGCCGTCTGTAAGCTTCGTACAGTGGTGCGGGGTATTATTTTTTCAATCTTCTTTTACTGCCTCCCAAACTAGCTTGGATTATACACATTTTCTACCCGCGAATTTCTTGGAACAGTGTCCTTCAAGTTCTACATCAAGTTATAATAATGACCTTGTCATGACCATAACATTGGCTAAAAAGAGTTATAATTCAACAATTATTTCGTGTAATGTTTGTAAGCTAGACAGCAAACATTCAATTAATACTTAATAATAAAAGTGTGTTGTCATAACTTCTTTTAACATTTTTAAAACATGAACATTTTTCTTTGAAAAATAATTTGTCTGATTTAATATTCATTCTTGAAATAAGTTAATTCATTCCAGATTATCTTGTATGTTTGAGTTGTTTGTTATGACAACCTGGTCTACATCGAATGATAAGAATAGTATAAGAATTACTATTGGTTTATAAACACAAGAATACAAATCCCTTTTTTAGACTCTTATTCTATATATAAACATTTCATTATAATTAATTTTACCTGAATAATATGAGTTGATTTCATTACCCACAAAAATAAATAATTTTTCTTCAATTTTTAAACAAAACACAGGTTAAAATACAGTTATATCACAGTGTACTAAAAAGTGCATAAATGAATTTTTTATGAATATAAAGCATCGTAGATGTTAAATAATACAAACTCTTTTACAATATAGTTCTCATATATTACGAAATAAAAACCTTCTTAATTATGTATTAATCACGACCAAATAGATTAACACATTTTAATAAATTTATTTGTTTAATAAAATATAGTTTCTGAAAAGAAAAACAATCAACTTTATTTTCAATAAAGTAACATTTTAACCAAAACATTGTAATAAAATATAGTTACTGCAATTGACAGTGATTATTTTATAATTAACATTTTTATAAAACAGACATAATAATAAAACTATATTTCATTACAATGTTATAATAAATGTTTTTTTTAATTTTTTAATTACAAAAATCAATCAAACATGACAGATTACTAATTCATTAAAGCAACACAAAATCAATAATTCGAAATAATAGTACATTTATTGAAATAGATTAAAATGTGTGTATGTTTTTGTATTTTTTTGCAAACCGAAGTTTTTATACAACATTATAAACATGTGTAATAAATTAAAAGTCATGTTTTTTGGAGGTGGGGTGATGCAACTTATTAATTAGTCTAAAATTGTATATTTTATCTCGAAATAAAATTCTTATTAATTTTTTAACTTGCAATCCGAACGTCAATCACGGCCGTAGTAATATAATACAATGCTTTATCTTTGAACGCCATGATGGATTTACAAAAATGTATTTCGCTTAAAAAAGGAAATACGTTTGATAAAATGAACAAAGTAAAAATTATTTCAAGTGAATGAACAATCTTTATGAGGGTAGCCGTATTCTTGGTAGTGAATAATGCCACAATAGCAGAAACAATTCAAATATGATTTCCAAGTTAATGAATAATCCATGCTGCATATAGATATTGATTAAAGACGCGCGCATGAACATTACTGCACCGCTAACTTCCGGTCCTGATAGATCGTGGGTCTAAGAACCACGACCAATGACATCACCAGAAAATCTCGACTCGGTCATTAGGCCTTCTATTACAACGGCCACCACTGAGAGCGTCTATACTCTCATATATATGATGAAAAAGATGTTGAAATTTTTATTTTTGGCAATGACAACATTTCTGAACCTACGGTCAAATAGGTAAATAATGGACAAAGATAAATAACATTTATAAAACATTGGAAAGTAATACGCTGACGCATTTAACAACATTTAGCTGACAACTTCTAGTATTTATCCGATGACCAGAGGAACAATGAGATGAATGAAATCTGTGGAAAAGTGGGCTAAACTAAGTCATGAGAAAATTGATGAGCAAATTAAGTAATATAAAACGAAGTCAAATCATGAACTAATAGTATTATTTTGGAAATTGAAGAAAAACGACTGGACGTAGTATGATGGAAACGTGTGTTATGATATATTGGGGAAAGAACAAATTAGATGATTTGGTCTGATAAACGAAGCGAGACACATACGGAGTCAAACCAGTACAGTGTACAGTCGTTCTTCGTTTGAATTAGACGATTATCAGTTGTATACAATTTGCCTCTCTTGTTTCTTTAGTAAAATGACCTATGGAGTACTAACAAAAGTACACATTTGATTATTTCCCTTACATCCTAATTGATTTTAATTTTGAAAAAAAAATCCCTATAGGGCTACGCGAATATTAACGTTAATGTTTTTCATTGCATATAGTTTTTATTTAGGTTACCCCTCCCACGAGAGCATGATATGACACATGATTGACATTATTTTGATGCGTGACCAGGACGCCTTAGAATTTAGAATTAGTAGGTATAATTTACGTTTCAGGCAAACATTACGATGGTGTAACGATGGGAGCCTTCCTAAAATTAGTTAAATTTCATGATGAAGGAAGTCAATGATATTCAGCCGGATATGACATCCGATATACTGTGAAAAGAATAGTGGGATCCGTTATAAGCAGTTTCTTTTCAGGCGATCAATCTGAAAAGACGTATTGAAAATAGTCCATTTAGACGAGAATAATTAAACCTTAATAATCAAATTTAAGTAGAGTGTTTCACTCAGTCTACAGCTCCCTTTTGATATTGCCGTCATAGAACATTTCCATTCTAAAAGATCGTGTTGTGAATAATTAAATCAACAATAAGTTTAAGTATTAGATCTTTTAAGTATTAGAAAACAATAAAAATTGCATTTACTGAATAGAAAAAAAAGGATCACGATCCGATTTATACTGAAACGAAACAATATTGTATATTAATAAAAAGGGAATTATTTAAAACAGAATTGTTATAGTGTGCGTTACTGCGTTAAAGTAAATAAAAATCACGTTGTTTCATGGATTTTAAAGACTTAAGTTCGTTAATTATCTTAAACGTGAACAATCTGAAAGCAATTTTCTTTACAGAAATTATAGAAAATAAAAAAACATGAAAATTCGAGGAATAACAATTTTGATATTTGAAAGGTATAATATCAAACTATATAGTTCGTAGAACATATTGTTGGTTACGATGTATGTAATTATGTGTTTTAATCAGAAAAATTATCGGTACTTAAATTAAGACGAACATTAAAAATAAAATATAGACACTTTCAAAATAAAACAAAAGTGAATAAATATAAAAACAAACTAATGATATTTAAAATATAATTAAATAATGAATTTGTAAGTGTTAAACACATGTTGATACAAATAATTCACTAAAACACTATTTAGAAATATATATATATATATATATATATATATATATATATAAGTTATTTCTTTGCCCTTTTCAAATTGTTCACAGTGTATTTCTTGTAACGAAAATAAATTATTCTTAACTGTTCAGAAAGTAACTTTATTTCAATGTCATAATCGTTGGCGATCCTCGTCTCTTATTTAGCAGTAGAAATAGTTTAACCATTTTGGAATTTTATAATAAACTAAATATGTTTGACATACAAAACAAATTCGACCATTATTGTTATACCTAATTGTACAAATGTATGTTGAAAGCAAAAAGGTAGAAATTACAATTTGATATTATTTCATGAATAAAAATTGTCCATAAAAAGGTATTAAGTAGTTGGCATAATATTTTAATTTTATATACATCCAAAAGTAAATTAGAATTTTTTATCAGCAGAAACAAACGGTTAAAATTATGTTGACTTATTATTGTGTCCAAAGTGTTTCAACTTTTAAGAAAAAGTAGCAAATCAAGTCCTATTCATTTCCGATTTCCCAAAGCCATGTTGAATGTTTCTCTAAATTAGATTTAAAAAACTTTTACCTTCAAATGACTATCAGTCTTTAAAATGTACGTATAAAAACGTCCTTTGTAAATACTAAATAATTACTAGGTCAACATAAAATAATTTCAATCTAATATGAAGGCCATGCATATGTCCATCAATAAACCAAATGTCGTATCTGCCTTCGAAATGTCTTGTTTATTTGCTAGCAGCCACCACTGGGATGTAGGCAGATAAAGTCGACTCAATGAGCAGGCTGTCTTTTGACGAAGGCTATGCTTCAATCATCTGAGGAGACAAATACGCGCAAAAGGAGAACGTCGGTGAGTAGAAAATGGTATTTGTTTTAAATTTGATTGATTCATACAATCAGCCAATAAGATCACTTCTTTTTAATTATGACTCGCATCCAATCAGCCAATGGGATAAGTCATTATTGATTCTGAGAGGAATGCAATAAACATAAGGAGAAACCACATGTTGGGTTGAGTTATATGTAATCAACCATTGAGATAATGCTTATTTGATTTTTACTATTACATAGCCATCTAATCTAAACACATTTGTTTTTTGGGTTTTTTTTTGGGGGGGGGGGTATTACTCTTATGTAATCAGCCAATGAGATTACATCTTCGGAAGCATGTGTGTGTATATAAAGGTATGGTCGTTCGTTTTTAATTTAATAGTTAACCGTGTCATATGTAGGGCATATATATGTATATGCACATATATGTGAGAATGTGTATAAGTATATATAATAGATATTGTGTGATTGTGGTTAATCATGTATATATATATATATATATATATATATATATATATATATATATATATATATAGATGTGTGTGTGTGTCTGGCGTGCGTTTGTTGATGTGGGTTTACTCTGTTGCGCATATGTGTATATTTTTGCACACAATAGTATCAGTTAAATTAATGGGTAAGGTTTCAAAACAGAATTGTTGAAATTAAATAAATAAATAAAATAGGAGAGGAAGTTGATTTGGCAAGTTAAAATATAGAAAAGAATGGAACAGGTTTGCCACCTTACTCCTGTCCACATCATTTATTTAAGCCGGATGACTGAGTTTTCATGTAGGCGGCTGCTTCTAGTTGGAGAATCTCGATAATCTTAGATTTTCAAGTTTTACTTTTGTGGATACATTTGTTTCATTACGATATGTTAGTCCCGACAATGTGCAAGTTATACTGAAACATAATTGCATTTATGTAGGCCATTTTAAATATTTATATAATGTGTATTTATGAATTCCCTTCTTTTATTGAACACTTTTTAAAAAAAATATTGGTTTTAAGTGCACATTATCAATGACCTTTAACCTGTATAATATTATATATATATATATATATATATATATATATATATATATATATATATATATATATATAGTAAGTTTTTGAAAGGCTGTGGGCAATGCAAGTTCCGGGTAAGATGCAAGTTGTAAGGAACAAAAACAATAACAATAAGTCGAATACGAAATATGACTTACTATTTATTTTTCCTTTTTATCTAAAATCTTACATAACAGCAAGAGTGTTTTTTGCTGTTCGTGTGATGTCCGGGTGATTAAAAATCACTATTTGATATTTCGGGAAAAGACATCCCGTTTGTCAAAAATAATTAAACCAGAAGAAAAACTTTTTTCTTCTCCGACTGTGTAGAGAATACTACAAAACAAAATTGCTGCCAGATGTAGACCGCAGCGAAAAATATAGCAGTCTCGCAGGGAATGTAAATTAAATTAAATTTTATTTTAAGATTATGTTAAATATATGATTTGGTGTTCAAAAATATTGTGTAGTAAGTCATATTTCGTATTCGATTTATTGTTATTGTTTTTTTCCTTACAACTTGCATCTTACCCGGAACTTGCATTGCCCACAGCCTTTCAAAAACTTACTACTACTATCCCCAGCAATGCTTCAAGCAAACTACCATTCTCTACTATATATATATATATATATATATATATATATATATATATATATATATATATATATATATATATATATATATATATATATATATATATATATATGTAAGATAAATGAATTATCATAAAATTAAAAATAATTATACACAGGAAGAAATCATCAAATTGAGAGATTGCCCGATTTCGATCGGAACAACTAACGTGTTCAGAAAAAAATGAATACTTGAAATTTATCGTAAAAATGGCAAAACATAGAAAAACAAAAAAGATGGACAACGATATGCTTTTGCACGTGCGTAAATATTGAAAACATGGTGCAGCGCGTGCAACAAAGACGTTGAGTATGAAAAGCAAAAATATAGAAAAAAGGATGACTATGATAACATGGATAACATGCAGTCAAAAAACGAGTAGTATTTAACCGGAATTAGACTTTGTTATGCAGTAGTGGGGTGTATTGCATTGTTTGAGTGCGATTTTATCCAGAGGTTTGGTTAAGAAATACTATCTGAGCATAAGGTGTATATAGTGATGAGAGAAAGTTAAGGCACTTTCGATGCACTTGCAGTGATAGGGGGATAATATGCAGTTGTTCAAGTCAAAGTTATCGGTAAATCTCTTCCTTGTGCATTAGTAAGATTGTTGTGTTTTAGCTCCTGTTTATGTTCGTAAATGCGGGATTTTATATTTCTGACCGTCTCGCCTATGTGTATCCCATGTTTTATATATTGGAAAATATATTCAATGAATGAAAATATTATTGTTTTCTGTTCAATTGCAGTTAAATGAACCATCAAATCAATGTTATTGAATATACTTCCCTCTTAAAATATAGACGTCATTTTTTATTTCGTCCATGCTTATATATTAGTCTGACTATCATCATCCTACGTGTACACGAATAATAACCAAGCCATTTTGCAGATTTCAATTAGGAGTCGGATATTAAAATACATCGATGTGTCTGGCATCGACTTCAACGATTTTAGCGAGAGAAAACTAGGCATTGAAATGGAATCGCTTCGTCAATTGTGCTAATAATAAAGTCAGTGCAATAATCAGATGTAGTGATTCTTCAAAGCTCTATATCTATAAAAAAATGTTACGTTTATATGTTGTATATATGTGTATGTTAAGGAATAACACTTAACAAAAACGATCATTATTGAATTTTGGAACACAGATGCTAGGCATAAATATTCCGAATGTGGGCTATATTTAATTTAATTCAATGTAATGCTAAGAGGGTAAATGCTGAGAACACCGACTTTTGTAAAATTCTCCCAAAAATATGTATGATATATTAATTAGTAAATATTTCCAAAATCAGAGTTTTTTGGAGTATTTTATGACAGTTTAGTAGCAATAAGGTGACCGCAACCCCGATTGGAAACTACAAATATATCAGATTTCACTAATCAAGTAAATTTATTGAATTTTAATGTATTATTCAACTTACTTAAGCTTTAATTATAACTTGGAGAGTCATTCTCAAGTATAAATACATGTAATGTATGTTTGTCAAATTTGAATAAGAATTTTAGCCATGGGGCTTGGTATATATATATATATATATATATATATATATATATATATATATATATATATATATATATATATATGTGTGTGTGTGTGTGTGTCATTGCTATATAAATCTATATCTTTTAAACATGATGACAAACAAAACGAATGAAAGAGCAGCTGACCGGTTTCAAACCTCGCTCAATATAAGAAAATATATACTATGCAGATTATAGCAAGGGAAAGGTAAACATTTAATCAAATAGAAACTATATTAAGCCCCAGGAGATTTTAATTTTGCTTACAAAAAGAAGGTCGCAGAGACCTTATGTAAATAGTTCCTTGAATCTTCAGATTAAAGGGAGAGTGGGACTTACTGAGAATGGAGATAGAGTCAACACTGAAATTTGAGGCACAATTATTGTTATTTATTAGATGTTCGGCGATAGAATAACCATATGTATTATGATTTCGTCAGTTGATAAATAATTTGTGGGCACGTTTTGTTTGACCCGCATGTTAAATTGATTTTGACTCATTTCTCAACTGTATTTTGTTTAGAATAATTTATGTCGCCAAATGTAACATAAGACTACAAGTGCTGTTATTGACATTCTATTTAAAAAATGATGTAATTCCGAACTTAAATTAATCAGCACAAAATTTCAAGTCAACAGTTTTTAATATTGTTTTAAACTAAATGTATTACTTTGTGATAATTTTAAATTTGAAAGAGATTAGAAAGCTTTTAAACTCTTGAATAGACAGTAATTCGTGGCTTTAAATTGATTACAACATCTTTATGTATAACAAGATTCTATATTTTACATGAAAATATTTTATTAATAGAGATTTTAAATAAATTAATTATGTGAATTGCAAAACCCGTCTGCTGCCTGAGCAAGTTTTGGTAACAGTATATAAAGAAGTTTAAAGCCTAGTACATTTAGTAAGATTTTGTGTTCGAATCACAGTCTCGTCTTAAAATGTATTTCTACTTTATTTATATGTTATTAAATGTTATTTAATCTAAATTAAGTAAGTAATGCTTTCACACCCTAATTCTAAGGTATACATATATTAGAAACGATGACTTGAAAAATTAAGTAATCTTACGTTTACAAAAATACTTGCCGACGGACAGACAGACAGACATATTGACAGACAGACTGAGAAGGTGATCCTTACACAAGTATCATGGTTTTCTAGGCAGTTTGTTCGAGTCATAATTCAATAAAAATGCGATACTGTTATGATTAATGTTAACTTTTCTTAAAAAGCAAATAATAATCTGGTAAGAAAATCTAGCCTAGTCAGAAAAGAAAAAGACACACATAATTTAGTAAATCCTGGGTAATGCCCGATTATGAAACTAGTATTACTATAAAAATAATCTAGCACATAACAATAAGTTAAAAAAATAATGTTAGATGAAACGGCATGTTCAATTATTTTATGGATTAAAGAATAAAGATTTAAAATCGGATTTATAATTTCAAAATATTTATTATCGGTGAAAATTACATTGCATTTGGAATATATTAACGCAAAGTTTATTGATAGCAAAATAAAACTAGTTAAAGTCACACCAACAATTTAGTAAATTCGGTTAATATAATCTACGATTTATTAGTTTTATAATAAGTAAAACGTGAAATTAACATAAGTTTTTTTAAGATTCATAGTAAATTAACTTGTTTAGAAAATGTTAATGAAGACGATTACGCCTTTTTTCTTAATGTTGAACGCCACGTAAGTAAACTTCCCTATTAATCAAATAATACTTAATTAACATCATTTTTATCTTAAGTTTTATACTCATTAATCCTGTAAATTAAGTTATGCTGAGATACTATTCAAGATTCACATAACATTATATGGTTTTCTTGCAAGAAAGATTATCATTTGGTTTTTGTTGGTGATTGAAATCTTAAGATGTGGAGCATTGGGAATCTATTTGTAACAAGATTGATGTTTTGTAAAATTCCATTGCAATTTAATTATAAACTGTTCATGTAGATGTATGCATTTTCACTAATGCTTGCACACAAACTCTCTCTCTCTCTCTCTCTCTCTATCTTTCTCTCTCTCTCTCTCTCTCTCTCTCTCTCTCTCTCTCTATATATATATATATATATATATATATATATATATATATATATATGTAAGTCAGTTCATATTATATTCCAATAACCATGGTTTTATTTTATTATTTTTATTTTTTCACATTTCCAAAAAATATAACATTCCTGTGAGATATATTTTTAACGGTCCGTTTCATTTGTCTTGTGCTAAACAACATTTTTATGTCAATATCGTCTCTGCAACGCTACAAAATCATCAGAAAAAATTCACAAAGAGTAAAATGTTCTTAGATTAACGTGTCTTGAAAATACCTACACTATACAGTAGTTTCTGTTTAGAGTGAAAACAAACAAAAAACAAACAAAAAGAGAGAGCAAAAAGTCACAGGTAGGAGATCCCACTATTACGTTATTTTGAATATATATATATATATATATATATATATATATATATATATATATATATATATATATATATATATATATATATATATATATAAGAGGGTAGTGCAGTATTTGTGCAGTTATAACAAAAGAAAAGTATATATGAAATGGCTAAGGAAATTAACATTTGTTAAGAAAAATGTTTTCATCATTTATTTATCATTTTGTTATTTTATCATTTTATAATTTTACATGCCGCGTTTCAAGCGGTGGTGCGCTCTCATCAGATGTGTATATCCATTTGAAAAATGTCTTAAGAGCGTTATATAAACTTGAAACGCGTTATATAAACTTATAATTAAAACAAAATAATAAATAAATATTAAAAAAAAAAACTTTTACAAGTGTTGGTAGCCTTACTCTTATATATATATATATATATATATATATATATATATATATATATATATATATATATATATATATATATATATAGTAAGTTATGAAAATATATTTATGGAAATTAAGCTACACAGAGGCTCCCGCATTTAATCCCCAGGGGGAATTTTCAGGCTAAAAAGTGTTTTTATATACGCGGCTAGCTAGTTAACTGCTCATAATCTGTGGTGTTCTCTTAGCAAATCGTTGGGCTTCTCACGGACAAAGGTCCGGTTAGTTTTACTTCTTACTCCCTTTTCTGTATTTCTGTTTTCTATAGTGGCCTATACTCTGTTTCTTCGTTGTGCCAATATAATGAGTGAACTTATTTTTACACGTGGTGCCTTGTATTTCTATTTTAGGTTTTAGTTTTTTAAGTTGTTGGGTTTTAGGTTAGTTTAGTTTTTTTTACTTGTTTGTTTTGTTTATTTATGTATTGTTAGCCTGAGGTGAATCTTATCATGTGCAGGCAGCTGTTTTCTATCTCACTTCTACAGTTTAATACATTTGGGGGGGGGGGTTTAAAGTTTGGGATTTCAAATTTCTCATTTAGACATAATATACACGGGTCGTCTAAATTTTTACTTGTACTGGCCTGTCGTTTAATTTTCCATTCAATTATCGCTGAACGTCTATTTTATTTGAGCTTCAAATAATGGTTTTCTAGTGCTGTTTTAATTCGACGTTCTCTGTTTTTAAATGTATTTTTTGTGGTCATAAAATCTAGGGATGTCATACCCACGTAGTATTTCTTGTTATTCAGTCTTTCATTGGAAAATATTGTGGCTTGGTAAACAATACTTTTGGTTAGGCATCTATTTTGTAATCTCTTATTTTTTCATCCTCTCTTCTCTGCTCTTTTCTTGTAGTAGTTTGTTATTGTGTGCCTTAACTATCATTTCTAGGTTTCTGCAGTTTATATAATTTGTATTTAATGTATCCACACAACATTTCATAAGGAAATATAATTTTTTTATGTATCAATTTTCAGTATTTAGTACAACAGTGCTCGATACGTAAGTAGAGCAAGGTAGTAAGTTTTAAAAATATATTTATGCCAATTAAGCTACACAGATGCTCCCGCGTTTCATCCCCGATGGGAATCTTCAGGATAAAATGCATGGAGTTAGTTTTGCCGGGTGTTGTTATATACATGGCTAGCTAGTTAACCAATTAGATTCATTGTTGTTCTCTTAGCCAATCGTTGGGTTTGTCACGAACAAAGGGCCGGTCAGAAAATAGGAAGTCAAACTAACAGGACCTTTTCTCGTGACAAGCCTAACGATTGGCAAACAGAACAAGAGCATATGTGATTGGTTATCTAGTTTACCGTGTATATATACACATCCGGAAAATCTAACAATTATTTTACATAGTTCAGATCGATTTTTACGTGAATCAAATTGCAGTTAGAAGTGAAAATCAATGTTCAAATTTTAAAGAGGTTATTCGTAAATTTGTAACAGAGCTTTCATAGCTCTGTTTCAAATATATTAAAGCTACACTTACTTATGTATTTATTTCTTATTGATTTATATACATACATATATATATATATATATATATATATATATATATATGTGTGTGTTTGTGTGTGTATATGTGTGTATATATATATGTGTGCTTGTGTGTGTGTATACAAACAGGATCTAAACATAACACATAATATACAAGCTGATACCGTGAAACGTTTTTATTTAAATAATAATAATATAAACACATACTTAATTACAGACATGAAATAAACCCTCAAATATATGATGTAATTAGCAAAATAATCAGATTAATTCGACACTAAACATAAAAGCATCCGAACATGCTCGAAAACAGACTCGCAAACAAAACAGCTCGAAAACAGACTCGCAAACAAAACAAAGAATTGAATCAGAAATAAATATATTACCGCATCAAGTCTTTTCAAAAATATAAATATAAAGAGCAGTTGTCGCTAAAAGACTCCTTAACAAAATAAATAATTAAATAATCAAAAACACGCACTAACACCAGCTGTATTTACAAGGCAATATAAAATAACACGCCACGGAACTGCAACTGCTAACAGACTCGCAAACAACATTACTTATCAGATAGCACGTTACGAAACTGTAACCGAAAATAGACCCTAACGTATACCCACACCCTGTAAATTTGACAATATTACCAAACACAAATATGTAACGATATTATATTATGAGGGGTTCTATTCCGAACAGGTGAACTTCAGCTAGTATGGATCGTGACTAAGATCGAAATTGCCTATCTGGTTGTATGTCAGGCTGACACACATTTTGGGGGAACTTATCTGTTTTCCCACGAGTGAGTTACAGATAGGTGATTTCAAAATGAAGGGAGCAAAGCATTTGGGGGTCAATAAAAGTCAGAATAGAGACCCACAGATCGAGACGAAATGACGTAATTTGTTGTTCGCGCACAAAGAAACAATAGTTTCGACAGCATTTTTCTATGAAATCTCAAGCAAGCAGACGTGGAATAGGATGTGCTGAAACTTCAAGTCAAGTCTCGATGTGAGATTAAAGGCGACTCCCCCGTCTGTCTGTTTGGTCTATAATTGCCCTCCACTTTAGCAAGTTGTTAAGTAATAAGTTAAGTGGCTAAGAGATAACTAGAAGTATAAGTGTTTATGCTCTCTCTCCTCTCTGCGTGTCTTTTATATAAGAGAAAATTACCCCCCTGTGATTGCTCGAAAAAATGTCTGAGACCTCTATTGTCGCTAACTGTAAAGATTTATTCACGCGACCACCATGATGATAACCGACTCAGCAATTAATTGGGAGGGGACGTTTTTTAAATAACATTTTTTTACTCAGATAATTTCATAATTTTAATAGACTTTGGTAAATTTGTAAATTAACATCCTCAGCTAAATTACCCCCCCACCTCGCGCTTGAAAATGAGATAATTCTTTGTAGGCTCTAGATTATTAGTGCAGTTGATATGTTTTAACACCAACCCTAAGTTGGACTGGCACGATCGCAAAACCACATGCAATTGACACAGAAAGGTCATCCCCTCCCCAGAAAAGATAACGTACATAATTTATCTTCCATTGCAAATTAATTTGTAAACTGCAATAACACCCTAGAATGGCATGACAGTAGAGGATTATTTTACATTAATTGTATATGCCCAAGTGATACCCCAGTCTAAATTCTAAATTTTTGTTTCTTGTTTCTCTTTCGGCCAGGCTTTTCAGGATATTCACACGTAATCGCGTGAAAAATTACAATCTCCTTTTATCGGGGGTGGGATGGGATGATGTGGGATGGTTTTGATCTACAATAATATCCAAACATTAATATTTTAATTCATGGCATAAAAATAAAATATTTTATTAGTTTTATCCTTTTGAAGTTATTTATTAAATTTTAACCGGAAAAGCAAACACAACAAACATCAATTTCTTAAGATTAAAATATAAAAGGGAGGTATAGTAAGAAAAAAGTATAAGATTAAAAAAAAATGAAATATGAGTAAACTTGCAGATTAACACCCTCCATTAATACCTCACCACCCCGAAAAAATAACATTCTGCTTGTTTAGGGGATTACGTGGGTACACCATAGATAACAGAAAGAAAGAAAAACAAATGGTTTAAAATATAGAGTGAGGGATCAGTTGTATATATATTTAACATAAAATGTTCACACATTTCCGGCCGATTGTATATTTTAGGGAACTTAACAAAATGTTTTTACCACTAAGCCGAAGTCCGAGTGGCAGGGTTATCAAACTACAGTTAATCCGCGGCACCCTAAAAAAAATGCATAGGATTTACCTTCCATAACAAACAAATATGTTGGTAACTGACCTAAAACTGGCTCGAAAATTTTAATTTATATACGAACATTTCCCCCACTGTAAATTATACAATAAAAGTTTTTTGTAGATCAAGTTAAAAGAAGTAGACCTTTTTTAGGGAACGTGGGGTATTTAGCGTAGAATACTTATCTGCAATACAAAATATCAATCTATTTTTTTCGTAATCTGGACAGATCACAGTGCTACTAAATATTTGTCAATTAGAATAATGTAAAGCTCATTGTAAACATTAAAAATAAGTTTGTTGTTAAATTTATAAGTAAGGGTTCAACGTAATTAAGAAAAAAAAAAGATATTCATTTGTTTTCCACGGAAAATATAAAAACTGCAAAAAAAGAGCGATAATCAGGGTAGAGAGAGAGCGAGACTACTAACCTCTGTCTCCCACTTCCCCTTTTCTCTTCTCCCTTCTACCTCGCTTGTAGCAACCCACAACGTTCGGTAAGGTCGTCAGTGAGGGCATGGAGTTAAAACATAAGGTGTTTTAGTTATTTTCCGATTAATTTATTAGGTCACTTTAATTAATTACTGTTAATATAGACCAAACTATTGCATATAGATAGCAAAAATATGTCAATGCAATTCCAAATAAATATTACTAAACACCTATTAATTATGAAGGTTTTAAAATGTACTCATGCTAATTAGGCAGTAAACACGTTCTCTTAATCTTTTATTTTCACTATATATAACAAATATCAAGATTTTTTGTTGTATTATTGATTTAAATAACAGAAACCAGTTGTCATTATAAAAGTGATGAATGAAAAAGAAAAACTTCCAGTTTTTTTTTCAGATATATATATACATAATCATTTTTATTATTTTTTACGTACATGAATGTAATCCATGTAGACGTGTTTCTGTTATTAAAATAGCTAACTCTTACAAGGATCGAAACTCCAGTAGCATTGCCTATAGTTTTACTTCCGGAACATAACGCCTTGCCTGAAATATGTGTTGACATATTTTGGTATTTTTTTTTTACTGAACTTACTATCTTCTGCAATAATAGTTATGTAATAGAAATTATAATCGCTGAATTTTACTTTCAACACTAACATATGTAAAAATTATATATCAATCATCATAGCAGATATTTTTAATCTATAAACGCCAAATCAGCGGGCAAGTACAGCGAACAGAGGGCAGTGATTCGACAACAATAACAAACGGGGATTTAATCTCGCTTCACACACACATATATATATGAATATATATATATGTGTGTGTGTGTGTGTGCGTGTGTGTATTTGTGTGGGTGTGTGTGTGTTCATGGAAAAAAATAAACAGTGGCGCTTGTGGTTCATCTCTGAAGGAAATCATTAGGCTAATTTATCCTAAGCTCTGCATTGTGCACTGTTGAAAACAAAGTAAAATAAGGTACTATATTATTTCGTAATATATATGTATATGTATATATCAAGAAAATAATAATATACGATATATGTATATAGGCACTTATGTACATGTGAACCAATTCTGCAATATATATATATATATATATATATATATATATATATATATATATATATATATATATATATATATATATAACAACCCATATTGTTTTTAACCTTTAAACTACTATGTTTACATGTTAATTTTAAAATAAAATATATAATACTTTCGGAAATCATGTGTTATATACATCTATATACAATATAATCTATATATTAGAACATATAGCGTTTTTATGTTCTTAATCATAAACAAATTATGCGATTTAATATCTTTAACAAATACTGATTGTTCACTAATATTTTATGATCTTACATTGTTATCGTTATGATTTAAAATACATTTTCATTAGTACAAACCAACACAAAATAATGAGCGAAACGCAATTTCTTCTACAAATCTATATGTGCTAAAATATAGCACACACCCACATTATATTTTGTAATATATTTTGTTAATGAGGAAAACCTTATTTTAATCTACAATTTAAGAAACAGAAACAAAAACCAACTGTAACGCTAAGATATCTCCGGATTTATTATCTTCTCTTGGCCGAACTGCTAGTATATGTAAGCGCGTATAGAGGGCAGCACTATCAACTTCCGACATTTTGTTTTATTTTTATACTTTTTTTTTAGTTGCTGACTAAAACGGAAGTTGGTATCTTTTCGAGCGTTCCTGCGTAGAAGATGAAGACAACTCGAAAAACTGAAGAAAAGAAAGAAATATGAGAAATAAGGGAGTGTCATCACTTTTGCTTTTGTTGTTTTTTTTTGTTGTTGTTTTTGTTTGTATCGTGCATACGTCTACGTAAATATAGATCTGTTTATGTCTATTTATGCATGCGGAAATATCGGGTGCTCACGGAGGAGTCATAACAGAGAAAAACAAAAACAATGAAACAACTGATACGTTAGGAGCAAGTCAAATGGACCAATGCCTACGTCGCGTTGAAAAGGACGACTAATCGAATAGGGAGAAACTAATCGAACAAAAAAACGAATGGCATGTTTAGTTATATGTATAAAATAGTAAACGCTAATATTACCCACAATTCTTGGTTGGTTATATTAACAGAATACATTAACACACACACACACACACACACACCCACACACACACACACACACACACATATATATATATATATATATATATATATATATATATATATATGTATATGTATATGTATAATTAATGTTCCATAAAAATATATACACATAGCATAATTATATATATATATATATATATATATATATATATATATATATATATATATATGTGTGTGTGTGTGTGTGTGTATATATATATACTTATGTGCTGATACGTTATAGCGTGTATATTTTTAGGCTTTCGTATTTATTTTCGTTTTAGTATTTACTTAAAGAATAATCACTACATAATAGATCTATAGGGACCTCCAATTGGTTGTGAACTATTTAGCCCCCCCTATATATAACACGATGTAACTTTAATTTAGATTAAGATTATCAACAAAACTTTTTTACCATTCAAAAGAGGATACATTAAATAAACTGCTGATGATTTTTTAGAATTTTTTCCAGCATACGAAACTCATGAAAATGTGAAGTTAAAATGTTGTGTACTTTTTTTTACGTGATAAACTAACGTTCTTATGTATAAGCATTTATGTGCGCTGTGATAGGCACATTTTTAATAAATCTCGCATAAATCAAGTTATGGCCAGATCTTCACGAAATTTTCAATACTTATTCATTATAGGACTAATT
The DNA here is from genome assembly GCA_963556195.1 of Sepiola atlantica. Taxonomy (NCBI): domain Eukaryota; kingdom Metazoa; phylum Mollusca; class Cephalopoda; order Sepiida; family Sepiolidae; genus Sepiola; species Sepiola atlantica. The sequence goes on along the minus strand of OY744524.1, from coordinate 27,822,703 downwards.
TATCTTTAAAATGCTGTTTTCCTAAAATATATTAGGGAAAATATTTTTTTTACGTGATCCCCCCCCCCCCCCCTGTTTCATTTTATGAAATATTGAACGAAATATATTGTCATCCGGCGATTTTTTTTTCTTATATAAAACTAAACTCTTTTAAAAAACACATTGGATTAATTTTATTAAATTTTACGTAAACTGTTTTAGTAAACTGGTCCGTGAATGCACAAATAAAAAGTGGAAATAAAAGCAATATTATTATGTTTTGAATTTTTTTTTACCTTTTCTCAATAAAATATACTGTGATTTATTGAAATGCAAAAAAAAAAAAAGTTTTACGAAATAATTTTTATTTTCAGAGACATTTATTCATTTGATCGTATTGATCGAGTTTATCGGTTTTAAACATCATTTTTGAACATATTCGTGTTCGAAATTTTTCAAAATATTTTAATATAATATAGCCCGAAGTATTATGAATCGTAAAAGACAAAAGTTGTGGCGGATGTTATATTATGTACTTGGAAAAAACTACTTCATTTGCTAGAAGTAAGAAAATTTTTTTGCACTAACTGATTTTGCCGCAACTATGGAACGCAATACTAGCCATAATTAACACGTCAATTTTTAAAGTGAAATTGTCCCACGCGCATACATTTTTAGAGTAAAATTGGTGCACGCCGCACGCTAATTTGTAAACAGTAACACTAATAAGAAAAAACGTTGACAAAAGTAATTATTATTATTATTATTATTATTATTATTATTATTATATATTTATAATACTTTTTATCATTATATATATATATATATATATATATATATATATATATATATATATATATATATATATATATTAATATATTAAGTTTCGGAATCGCGGCACTTCCACATTCAGTAAAACAGCGCCAAAGTGAATATGTAAGTTATTCAGGCAATTCTGTTTTTTTTTTCAGTAAAAAAAAGTAATAATCTGTCTCAAGGAAGAAAAAAATGGTTAAAACAAACCGTTAATTTTGTTTACACCATAGTAGTAAAGTAATTTGTTTCACTTCTGTTCATCCGTACATAGATAATATCTTGCCATGTCTCACGCGATGTTTAGTAAACACTACCCCGTGTGTCGTAAAACAAGAAAATTTCGTAGTTTCATCGGACAATGAAGAAGGGTTTCTTTCAGAATTTGATAATGTAACCTTTAACTAAACTATTTTACTTTAAAACAAGTATAACTTTATTTGAGAGAGTTTTTTTTGCAATCGGTAAAGCAAAACGAATGTATGACTTCTTAACGTACACATGAAATA
>OY744524.1:27801402-27808902 GCA_963556195.1 Sepiola atlantica | reverse complement strand
ATATTACCTTAATATGATAATTATAGCTGTCTTAATGAATCTATTTTTGTTATTTGATCTCCAGAGAATTTCTGTAATTGGTTTCATTCGTTAACTAAAAGTTTCCTGAAAAATAATATACTTATATATATAAATTTATAATTTACGTAATGTTTGAAAATATGTATTCAAATAAAAGCGGTAATAAACATAAATAAATGAATGGGTAAACATTATCAACAGCATTGAAAATTGTTTTAATACTCCAACACAATTATTTTAATTTTCTAAAGCAATCAAACATGTGCGATCGAAGGGAGCATTTTTGTTTGCGTGGTTTTGAAAACCACAAAATAGTCAGATTTAAAAATTAGTTTGGATATTCAGTCACTTAAGTTTACTTTAGTTTAACAGTGGCTATTTCGTAGAATATATTTGAGAAATTTTCTTTTGTACTTCACGAATAATTTACTAAAATGATGTCCTTAAAAATTTAAACAAATGCTATGATATCACCTTTAATTTGGCTTAGTTAAGAAATAAAATCACGCCTGACCTGAATATATTTCATTCAGATTTTATAAAATAGAATGAAAGTGTCAATAGAAATGCAAGTTATTATGATTGAGAAATGGTTTACTTTGTTTCAACTCATCATGCTATTATCTGTTATATGGAAGTAATGTTAATCCTATACGATAATTTCTACCTTTAAATATTTCTTTTTCTTTCAAAAAATTTTTGTGGATGTAATTCTGGGAAGGATGAAAAAATTAGAAAAAATAAAATCCTAAAAAATCAAAGTTCTCGCCATTTATAAAAATGTTTGCTCCAAACTATTTTATTTATTGAGTGTACACGTCTTAAAAAATGTACAGCGAGGTAAAGCCACGTGTTTCATTGAATTGTTTTAATAACATGTAGTTTGTGAATTCGATTTCCTTGACTAATATCGAATCTAGAGTATTAGAAAAATAAATGTTTATATATAATCAGGAGAATAATTATTATACTAATACAATTAGTTTTAATATATATCACTGTTCGCATATTTAATTTTGCACTTAATAAAAGTATTCTTTTTAATTACTTTTAACAATAATTATGAAACATACTTCATGTATTTTTTAAAAATGTGTATTTAATTCAATGTGTCAAAAAAATTATAATTACTGAATTGTAATATATATATATATATATATATATATATATATATATATATATATATATATATATATATATATATATATATATATATATATATTATTATTATTATTATTATTATTATTATTAAAAATAACCGACAACTCATGTCTGGATATTTTTGTATGGATCCCTTCCATTTTCCGGATGAAAGTCCTAATCTCGGATGAGAATTGGCTGATGAATCTGCCGTAATTTTCTTTTAGGTCCATTTATATGAATCTATTTATATTTTATATTTAAACACACTATTTGTTTTTAATTATTTATAACTTTTTTTATTTTCAAGTGACCAATTATATCTTCATTATTTTTTAATGAAAATAATACAGATTATAAAAACGTAGTTATATTTCTAAAAAAAAATAGACAGTTTCTTTATATTTACAATTACCAATCCTTATTTCAAGTTGCCTCTAAAAACATTTTCGGTCCCTAAATACACAAATAAATGTTTATTAAATAAACAAGAATATAAATATGTAAAACATATGTATTTTTTTAAAGTTTTCATGATTGAGCTTAAAATAAATATCTTATAAAACGATTACAGCAATTTACTTTCGCTGACGGGTTGCGCACATCTAAAGGTTAATTGTTGCCTATATTTTCATTGGTTAATAACTTTTATGAACATGTTTTCATTGGCTTAAATATAAACAGACATAATTTGAAAATAAACATTGTAGCATGCAACGACTTATAACATGAACTAATATATAACGTTATATTTTCATTGTAAACTAATTACGCTGACGTGATAATACATATTTGATTTGATTCGTTAATAACATACTCGACTCTTACATTATTCGACTGTTTATCTATCTGTCTATACATCAATCTATGTATGTTTATAATTTGATACATGCTAACAACCAGACACCCACCTAGATTTACATGTAGAAAGAGTCCTCTCTTCCGTCTCGAGAGACAGTAGATACCCCCTTGTAAAGGTGTCTGTGCTAGGAGTCTACAGTGAAGTATTAGTTTCGCAATCTCCAACCTCTTCCGAAGCTGCCAGTGACAGATAAGAAATCTAGGCCGACTAGAAAAATATATGGAAATGAAAACAGTATACATATATTTATATATAAATATATATATATATATATATATATATATATATATATATATATATATATATATATATATATATATATTTATTTATATATGTATATATATATATATGTATATTTACATGTGTATATATATATATGCTTTAGTAATATGAGGAGTGAATCACACCCACGCATAAACACAATGAAACACATCAACACCCTCACATGTATACATATATATATATATATATATATATATATATATATATATATATATATATATATATATGTATATATATATATATATATATATATATACATACATATATACATATGTATATATAGATATATATGTATATATATATATGTATATATATATACATATATATTATATTTATATATATATATTATATTTATATATATATTATATTTATATATATATATATTATGTTTATATATATATCATATTTATATATATATATTATTTATATTTATATATATATATCATATTTATATATATATATTATTTATATATATATATATTATTATTTTTATATATATATATTATATATATATAGATATGTATATATATATATTATATATATATATATATATATATATAGAAAGAGAGAGAGAGCGAGATAGATATGTGTGTGTGTGTGTGTGTGTGTGTGTGTGTGTGTGTGTGTGTGTGGTTACGCGTGTATTATCATTTCTAACGTAAGTTAATCACTATGGTTTTAAAGTTACATTTAATTAAAAAATATTTTAAAATATTATCCATAAATATATGTTTAGCGATGGAGTATTTATTTATTTGCTTGCCACCGCAGTAATTTGTGGCCCAAAGCCGTAAGATTGGGAGAGCCAAGTTCCCCGAGGGTATACTCTGGTTAATAAAAACCTAGGCGTGAACGGACCAGTCGGAATTCCTTCGCAGAGACGCAAAACCCTCGTCCTCAATGCCTGGAAAGGTGTACCCCCTAAGAACGAGCTGAGTCATATATCTCTCCGAAAAGAAGGCCTGGTTGATAATGTCAGCCCCTAGGTTGTCACAATGATTGCTAAGACGGATCCTTAATACTTTTACACGTCTAAAACAAAATGACCTTGAAACAAAAAACATGAACAAAAATATAATAAGCGCTCCAGAAGTATATACAAAAACGCTGCTTTTTTCTACACTTCAAATTTATTGCAAATTTGTGAAACGAACAATGCACTATTTAAAATTTAAACGACGGTTCTGCGCCTACGATATTCGCTTAAATAAAAATTTAAAAAATCAAAGCACGTTTTGTAGTAAACAGAATACTTCAAATCAATGAGTATAGTCTTAGATCCCAGCACAGCATATATTTATTTAAAATTGCATTTACCTGTAACATATAATTCTGATTGAATAAAACAGATCTTATTTTAAAAAAATATATGTTTATACTTATATTTGTAAAGACAAACATGACTTGTGTGTATTTGATGCAATATTCAAATGGAAGTCTTAATCGGAAATACACATTCAAATCATAACACGTGACATTGCTTGTTTACAAAAAAAAAAATCAATTAAAACACAAGGCCGATATAAAAGTAAACATTATATTTTTAGTACCGCAAACCGGGTATACATATCATATCCCACAACTTTGGCTAAGATCAAAGTGTAGTATCTGTTCCGATGGATACTGCACGCCTGTCCTGTGCAGTTCTAGGAGGTCCACCCTCCCAGGCTTCGCCTCCACTCTTTGGGGAGGAGTAAGTTTATTGCTTACTGTCTGAGGCGCCCCTACCGGGGAATGCCGACGGGGCTGCCCAGGCAATTTTTAAATGGCCAGAGTGCTCACCTCTCGAGCGCTGGCTTTTAACCCCACTTGCTCGACCCGATCTTGGGTCACATCTTACTTGTGGGAGTAAGATAAAACTGGCCTTGTGCCTAACTCCGCGAGGAGTAAATAAATATCATATCCCACAACTACAAATGTAAAAAAGTATTCGCAAACGGACTACACAATAAAAGTTAGTTAATTTGCCTCGAATATTTTGACCAAAATAATAATGCCCCAATATTGACCATGTGATATTATCGATATACACAATAATTTTGACTGCATCACTTCCGGTTTGTTTTACTATATCCTCAGAATAATGCACAATAATTGATATTTTCTATTTATTTCACCAGTTAAAATAACAAGAAATTATATTTACGTATACCGTACTGAATATACGTTTAAAAATAAATTAACAATTATTACAAAATGTATAGCAACACAAAGTTTATGAATAAATTATCGATAAAAATGATAATTTACATATGTTTAATGAGCATATGCATTAGTATAACACTTGTTGATATAAACACATTTTACATAATAGGAGATGCAGCAGATGCATTACTTATAAACCTAATGTACACAATTAAAAAGTAGTCATATATGTATAATTTTTGTTATTCTTACTACATTTCTTATTTTGAGTGTTACTATCACAACGTTTCGGCCGCTGTAACCTCCAGCCTTCTTCGGCTGTATCTCTTCGAATTTGGCAATGTTTCTGTCGAATTTTAGAATCTGGACGGGATTTCCGCAAGGGCCTATGGCGAAGTGGATATAGTACTAAGTTACATCAGTTTTTAGTTATAGTGATCTGAAGGTTGAAGAGCGATACAAATAATTGCGAATTACTTAAGACTTCCTCCTGTCACGGCTAACGGAACGAGAGCATGCTATTCCGTGGATTAAATAAAGGGTCCCGTTCGAAATTCCATCGGCAAAGACACACCTGAAGAAGGCCGGAGATTGCAGCGGCCGAAATGTTGTCATGATAATACTGAAGATGAGAAATGTAGTCTGAATAAGCAAAATTATACAAATAATCAATCCTCATCTCAAAAATTCAGAAATATAGTAGTAATATATGTTATTCAGTTTCTCCCTCACTATATATATATATACATGGACGGAGGCACCGGGGGGGGGGGGAGCAAGCCCCCGCCCCCACTTTTTGACTTCCCCCCCCCCCACACTTTACGGTCATCAATAATGAAGTTATATATGCATGTGTTTAACCGCCCCCCCCCACTTTTTAGGAGAGCCCCCCCCCCACTTTTATAACTGTGCCGCCGGTCCTGATATATATATATATATATATATATATATATATATATATATATATATATATATATATATATATATAATCATCCACATACACACACATACACACACTCAGATACACGGTAAGCAAAATGCAGACATATATGTGCGTATAAAAATATCAATTTGCTTATTATAATGTTTTAAATAGATATGAGCTGATTGTGAATGTCACTGTCTTCCTATACACACACACATATATAAATATATAGAGATATTAAATAATATGAAACAATATAAATAGAGTTTGAATTACCTACTAAACACCATCCTCAAACGTCGTCGGTCTATGTGGATAAAAAGTTGTCGGGATAACCTGACATGAGGATACTTCACTCTACAAGTAACCCTGACCAACTATTCAAAATAACACAGTATTCGAAGCCTAAATAAGATTCCCTTCGATACGGCTAATACGAGGAAAGATGCACTTAGCTGGATCCTGTACGACTAGTTTAATTGTTTGTCCTGGGATCCAGTAAGACCAAGAGAAACAGAAATACATCTTATAACATTGTTAACATTGTTAACATTGTTAATTGGTCAATTGGGAAGAAAAATAGGTCTTAACTTCTTTACCAACTCAACGTTTGACAAGTAAAAGAGAACATTAATGGAATATTTGAATATCTATGTATCTCATACAGAGGTCAAGTATTAGCCCCAGGAAGGGGCTAACACTTGATTGTGGGAGGACTTCGACTGAAGTAAAATGAAACAAAATACATATAAATATTTAGTAATACACATACTGTCTTGCTACTTACATACATAAATATACATTTACATATACATGCATATATATCTTAGTCTTATGATAAAGAATGTTGTATGTCTGTGTGTGTTCACGGGTAAAGTTTGATATTCAAAGCAGGTTAGATTTTAAACAATTATGATCAATTAATTTATTTACCAAACAATATCTTATTATAATTCCAATTTAAGAAAATGCAAATATTTCCCAGCATGCAACAGGTTTTATTTTTCATATTTATCAAGAATCCGTGCATTTCAAACTCGTCTAAGTTTGCAGGTAATATTTTAAATTATTATTTTGTTTACTGTTGATTACAGATTTCAATTTAACATTTTCATTTTTTTCCAAACTTTTTTTCTATTTCAGACATTTTTGGTATTATTCGTGTTTGTAAAATTGGAGGATTTTCCTCGATTTCTGTTTTATTTTTATTTACAACTACATTTTATTTAATAGGAATAATGTATCTTTTAATTATTTTTTCTAATAAAAAAAGTCCTATTAAAATTAAAAAAATACAAAATGAAGTTTACCATGATGGATTTCATTTCTTCAAAAAGAAGTCAGGCATTTTAATTATTCATTAAGAGTTGTACAAAAAATGAATAACTTCGTGGTCATTAAGAAACATAACACATTTGAAAGCAATGTTGAATAACGCTTTATTTCTTATTTAATAATACTTAGCTGATCCTGATGTATGAGAAGATGGAGAGTTTCTTTTTTAACCTTTTTCAATCCAATAATTTCCTGAGTACAAAACTAATAATTGTGTAATGCTTAGTAGAAAACTACTTAGCATTACATAATTATTTACAACAGTATCCTGATTCGGATGAATTAATAATTTTATGACCAAACAATACAGTAATAATTTAATTTAAAATTCTAATTAATTACAAATTCTATTTAGCATGTATTATAGTATTTTCCATGAAGTCGTCGGTCAGTGAAAGAGGAACCTTTCTAGACTGAGGGAATTCTAATGTTGTTCCAAATTTAAAATGCCCTTGATTTTTCCCACAATAAAAAACCGACGTTATGACTAACTCTGGCCTCGTGGAGAAGCAAGAGAAGTAAATAAATACCCCAAGCAATCCTTAATATGTATGGCTAGTATATATGTTTGATAAATATATACTAGCCATATAAATATATAGGCTTAAGGACGTGTAGTTTTTATATTTGTTTTTTCTGTCCAGTATTGTTTTCTTTTACAGCTACGTTTTCATAGATCAAGTCTTATTGATGTGTATGTTTGGATTGATGTACGGATCCGTTTAAATGTTTACATTTATGTTGATAAGGAAAATCACCACAATTTAACTATAGAAACCATTGTTATAAC
>OY744524.1:27781402-27791402 GCA_963556195.1 Sepiola atlantica | reverse complement strand
AGCAACAACAAAAAGAAAAAATTCTAAATAAGCCGTTATTTTTCTGGCTAGATATATATATTTGTTCGCTTTCCCTTAATTTATTTCTGTCTCTGACTACGAGTTAAATTGTATAAGTGATACTGGTGGCATCCTATTTTGTTTATAATGGACTATTCCTATATGTTCATGTTTTATTTTTTTAGTCTCTTCGACTGGTAATAAACACACACAGCGAAAGAGAGAGAGAACGAGAGAGAGAGGGAGAGCGCGCGTGCGTGTGTGTGTACGTGTGTGTGTGTGAGAGAGAGTGGAAGAATAAGAGTAATAAAGGTTCACAGAATAAAAGTGGGAGTTCAAAACACATATAGTGAGAGAGGGTGAGAATGATAGAATAATATAAAGGGGTGGGTCACTTCAGTTATAGAAAATTGCGCTTAATTAGAACAATTAAAATATATCTTCTTTAAACATAACTGAATGATGGAATAGTTTAACATGTATTTTGTGTGTGTGTATATAGGGAAAATGTCCTGGAAAGTTTCTGTAATTCAATTTTAGTTTAATAAATAATATATCAGTCGTGAAAATAGTACTAATACACATATATTAAATTATACTAGTGGACACCTTCCGTGAAACTGATATAAAATACGTATGTTTCACTAGGTTGCACACTATTATTCATATAAAAATACAGAATTATTTTAGTCATTTAAATTTTCATACATAAGTTATTATTATCATTTCTGATGACCTAAAGAATAATAGAAACCTTCAAATTGTTTCATCCGGGGACTAGAACAATTACGTTTTACTGGTTAACATCTGTGTGACGATACGGATTTAAACATATTTATATACAAATACACATTACATTAGTATTTATTATAGGGTTAGGGGTTGTAGAACAATAACTATATATCAATATATATATATCAATATATATATATATAAATATATATATATATATATATATATATATATATATATATATATATATATATATATATAGAACAACTAATAAACATATTGAAAATAATACTACTGATAATATGGTACAAAAATAAATAAACAAACAATAAGTTGAGAAACATTAAATTATTACATGAGGCAGAATTTGGAGTATTACACCACCTTCGTATAAGTAAAGCGTTTTTAATTGTTGCGTTGAACTAACTACATTCACATAATTTAAATATGAATAAAGCTACAACAGAAAAAGTCATTTACCGATTGCCTCCCTTTGGGCATGGCACACGATGTAGTGTTGGATATGTAAGTTGAGTCGTAGCTTGTATATATATATATATGTATATATATATATATATATATATATATATATATATATATATATATATATATATATATGTATATGTATATATATATATATGTATGTATATATATATATATATATATATATATATATATATATATATGTTGCATCTTATTTTATCTGATGAGATTTTGAAAATAGTTGGACTCAAACAGCATTTAAGCTTTGATTCTGACGAACAAAGTGTATCTGTTATTGTTGTACCAAGCGTACTTAGCTAAACTTTATTTAAAAAAATAAGAAATCCTGTAGGAGAAAGTGTAATGTAGAATCATTTTTTAAATTTTCACCGAGAAATAAAAATCAGCAATGGGGAATAATACATAGTTTTTAATTGAATAATATAAAAAGGTTGACGCCTTAAAATTGAAATATAATTTCTTCTCTTGTGTAATTGTCAAAATGTGCATTGTATTTCGGGCAACATCGAGTACTTACAGTTAGATTCTCTCTCTCTCTCTCTCTCTCTCTCTCTCTCTCTCTCTGTTTCTCTGTCTCTGTCTCTGTCTCTGTCTCTGTCTCTCTCTCTCTCTCTCTCTCTCTCTCTCTCTCTCTCTCTCTCTCTCTCTCTCTATCCCTGTTTATCTATAACGAGGTGTCAATAGTTTGTACATATATAAATGTATCTATATTAATTACATATATACTTCACACTCAAACCTGATGATTGCAAGAAGGTATGTAATGACACACAGTGAGATAGTTAAGTACATACAATTAACATATACAATAAATATATTTATATGAACAAAATAATTTCGTTTGAATCCGGCAAATTGATTCGAAATACGTGCAACAGCGAATAACCGCACGAATCAAATCAGACTCACGTGAATTAAAACTGTTTAAATATACCAATTAGATATATTTAAAATATTACGTCAATTTTACACACAAAAAACTTATTTATATGCATTTTGTGTATACACATTTATTTAAACACATTGTTAAACATAAAATTACATTGAAATTAATGTTCTTCAGTTCTTTACTGGGAGGTAAAGGAGAACATTGAGATAAAGTGTTAGCCCTTTAAAAAAAAGGTGACATTTATACATATAGATTATATATATATATATATATATATATATATATATATATATATATATATATATATATATATATATATATTCATAAACTTTTTAATTAAAAAATAATTATTAAATAGGGAGGTGGTGTCTGATCAACTCTGCTGGGATGCCATAATAAAGAAATACTGTTTTATTTTTAAAATCCCGAAACAGTTTTCATGGTAAACAACTGACGATTCCTTATATAAAAAAACATATAAAAATCTATTTATATAAGAGTACATTTTTGGAAGTTAACTAATATAGTGATTGCAGTAGATTGATTGACTTACTAGACAAAAATCTTTCAACGAAAATATTTTTTTTTTCAGTTTTCAAGGTGAAAAAAACTTCCGAATATATATATATATATATATATATATATATATATATATATATATATATATATACGCTATAGTATATGTTTCGACTATAGCCTTAGCCGCGTCAGTCTAATTTGTCAAATTGAAAACGAAAAGGTAATACGACGCCTGACTCTTATATTTTTGGCTATACATTGTTTCTTCTGTATTTTAGTATATTATCATTTTATTGCCTCGAATGACATGAAAGTCGGTAGTAACGAATAATAGTAACGGATTTCAAATTTGATGATCTGTAAAAGTCTTAATGTTTTGGGAAGAAAAAAATAAACTCACCTGATGGTGCTCAGTTTTCAGTGCGTATTTATTTTTCTCAATAATCTTACGGCACAAAATATATCCATACGGATTTATAGACACATCAGCATGTATTTATATTAACGCGCATACATATATAGACACGCACACCTGTGTTGTGGAGGCTCAGCCAAACACGTTTAGAGCCGGAACATGCATGCACATATGTAGCTCAAAATATTTAAACAAATTAAAATCTGTACTGAATATATATGTATCGTGTGTTGTGTGTATATATATATTAATACATATATATATATATATATATATATATATATTCAAATATTAACATAATGAACAAAACCAATATTTTAAAAAGTGCTCAATATATATTAGAGCTTTTTATATTAAAATAAAGATAGTTTGAGTATCCGACAATTATTTCGAAACATCTTCGGCTCCTCTTCCGGGATATATATATATATATATATATATATATATATATATATATATATATATATATATATATATATATATATATATATATGTATATATATATTCCTGAAGAGGAGCCGAAGAAGTTCTGAAACAATTGTCAGATAATACAACTATTTTTATTTTGATATATATATATATATATATATATATATATATGTGTGTGTGTGTGTGTGTGGGTGTGTGTGTGCATGTGTGTGTGTGCATGTGCGCGCACGCGCGCATGTGCTTTCACGTATCTGGGTGTATACTTTTTGTGTGTCAAGGTTAGTTGAAATATTATTACCAGCCTCATCAACACGGCATTACTTTGCAATATGTTTTATTTCATTTTGCATTGCTTTATTTTCTTTCGTTTTTTTTTAAACTGGACCTATTTTTTATACTTAATTCTTTTAATACAAATTGAGATTCGCCCGTCAAAATTCTTTTAAACGTTAATGTTGTCTCATTTCAAAATATATCATTAATACTAAATAATGAATTACTAACTAATAAAGGTAATGTCATGACTGAAAATCGAAACCTAAATCTTCAAGATCTTCAGTCTGAGGTGCTGCCAACTGACCTATTTCGACTTGCTTATAAATAGTTTCTAACATCGTCTTAAACAAAATAATTATAGTTTTGGCGTAGCGTCACAGATTTATTAGTTACGTCATGTTTCAAAACCTGAATTTAAACATCAGCGACAGTGTAAAGTAAATAAATGAATGGGCAAACAGTATCAGTAAGGTTGAAAATGATTTTAATATTCCAAAACATTTTTTTTAACTATGCATTGTATACAGTTTTTTTTTTACATTTATATAATCCTCCAAGCCCCGCAAACATATGCGACTGGAGGGAGGATATATTTGCTATTTTTAAAAATAAATTTTGGTAATAAATTTAATTATTCCCGTATGATTTTTTCATTAAATTATTAATAGATCTGAATTATTATAAAATAAGTAATACATTTTGTTATTATCAAATAAGTAATATATTTTGTTATTATTAAATAAGTAATAAATTTTGCTATTATAAAATAATTATTTTGTTATTATAAAATAAGTAATACATTTTGTTATTATAAAACAAGTAATACATTTTGTTATTATAAAATAAGTAATACATTTTGTTATTATAAAATAAGTAATAAATTTTACTATTATAAAATAATTATTTTGTTATTATAAAATAAGTAATACATTTTGTTATTATAAAACAAGTAATACATTTTGTTATTATAAAATAAGTAATACATTTTGTTATTATAAAACAAGTAATACATTTTGTTATTATAAAATAAGTAATACATTTTGTTATTATAAAATAAGTAATACATTTTGTTATTATCAAATAAGTAATACATTTTGTTATTATAAAATAAGTAATAAATTTTACTATTATAAAATAATTATTTTGTTATTATAAAATAAGTAATACATTTTGTTATTATAAAATAAGTAATACATTTTGTTATTATAAAATAAGTAATACATTTTTATATTATAAGATAAGTGATACATTTTGTTATTCTAAAATAAGTAATATATTTTGTTATTATAAAATAAGTAATACATTTTGTTATTATAAAATAAGTAATACATTTTGTTATTATAAAATAAGTAATAAATTTTGTTATTATAAAATAAGTAATACATTTTGTTATTATAAAATAAGTAATACATTTTGTTATTATAAAATAAGTAATACATTTTGTTATTATAAAATAAGTAATATATTTTGTTATTATTAAATAAGTAATAAATGTTGTTATTATAAAATAAGTAATACATTTTGTTATTATAAAATAAGTAATACATTTTGTTATTATAAAATAAGTAATACATTTTGTTATTATAAAATAAGTAATATATTTTGTTATTATTAAATAAGTAATAAATGTTGTTATTATAAAATAAGTAATACATTTTGTTATTATAAAATAAGTAATACATTTTGTTATTATAAAATAAGTAATACATTTTGTTATTATCAAATAAGTAATATATTTTGTTATTATTAAATAAGTAATGAATTTTGCTATTATAAAATAATTATTTTGTTATTATAAAATAAGTAATAAATGTTGTTATTATAAAATAAGTAATACATTTTGTTATTATAAAATAAGTAATACATTTTGTTATTATCAAATAAGTAATATATTTTGTTATTATTAAATAAGTAATACATTTTGCTATTATAAAATAATTATTTTGTTATTATAAAATAAGTAATACATTTTGTTATTATAAAATAAGTAATACATTTTGTTATTATAAAACAAGTAATACATTTTGTTATTATAAAATAAGTAATAAATTTTGTTATTATAAAATAAGTAATAATTTTTGTTATTATAAAATAAGTAATGAATTGTGTTTTTATAAAATAAGTAATAATTTTTTTATTATAAAATAAGTAATACATTTTGTTATTATAAAATAAGTGATACATTTTGTTATTATAAAATAAGTAATACAGTTTTATTATTATAAAATAAGTAATACTTTTTCTTATTATAAAATAAGTAATACATTTTGTAATGGTAATATTCTTTGATCCCCTATTCGTAACATTATTGAATGTGTATCGCTTCCAAAACCTGGATCATTTAAGAACATGATAATTTAGTAAATATTTGAAACTATAACTGCTTTTTTCTAATCGACAGTTTGAAGGCTTTAAAATTACTTTAACATTGTGAAGTATCACAATGTTTGCTCTTACATGTGATCATAAGTTCATAAGTCATTAAAATTACTGATTGTTTACGAACGAACCGGCATTCATTTATGTAGATTTAATATCGTATTTAAAGTGTTATTTTAAATATGATTTTTTAATTTTCTATTTTATTTTATGTTATTGATTTTTATATTATTATTTTAATATGAAATCTATGATAACATTTGAAAATATGAACTTACTTCTTGTAGTCGCGATAAAAAGAACACACATAAACACAAACACACGTGCATGATTTTCGCATTAATAGAAAGATAAGCAGGAAGTCGCTTACATATCAAGTTGTCTAGCTATATCTATCATTATAGCAAAGTTAAATTAATCAACGTTTGTTTCCTAAAGGTTATGTTTCGATATATTTGAATCACACAAGGTCGAACATAGTTTTTGTCTAATACTCTCTTCCTATCCAAGTAAAAAGAACGATCAAAATTGTTTATTATGAGCAAAATTGAATAACATTATAAGTAATAATATGATTATACCGCAACTGAGATGGTAAAAGAGAGAGAAATAGTGAAATTATATGAGAGAGAGAGAGAGAGAGAGAGAGAGAAAACGAGAAAGACAGAGAGAGAGAGAGGGGCGGGATATATAGCGAGTATTGATTTACTCCTCTCCATGAGTTAGGTACAAGGCCAGTTTTTATCTTACTCCCACAAGTAAGATGTGAACAAAGGTCGGGTCGGGAAAGTGGGGTTTTAAAATTGCCTGGGCAGTCCCGTCGGCATTCCCCGGTAGGGGCGCCCCAGGCAGTAAGCAATAAACTTACTCCTCCCCAAAGAGGGGGAGCGAAGCCTGGGAGGGTGGACCTCCTAGAACTGCACAGGACAGACCCATAGACCGACGTAAATCAAGCACCGAAGGCCAAGACAATACCAGTCTATAGGGTGCAGTATCCATCGGAACAGATACTACAATTTGATCTTAGCCAAAAGGCCAAGCGAGTATTGATTTACTCCTCTCCAGGAGTTAGGCACAAGGCCAGTTTTTATCCTACTCCCACAAGTAAGATGTGACCCAAAGTCGGGTCGGGAAAGTGGGGTTATAAAAGCCAGCGCCCGAGAGGTGAGCACTCTGGCCATTTAAAATTGCCTGGACAGGCCCGTCGGGATTCCCCGATAGGGGCAGCTCAGACAGCAAGCAATAAACTTACTCCTCCCCAAAGAGGGGAGGCAAAGCCTGGGAGGGTGCACCTCCTAGAACTGCACAGGACAATCCCATTGACCGGCATAAGTCAAGCTCCGAGGGCAAGAAAATACCAGTTTATGGGGAGTAGTATCCATCGGAACAGATACTCCACTTTGATCTTAGCAAAAAGGCCAAAAGGCCAAGCGAGTAGAAAGCCACTAATTTGGGATTTATTCTTTACTTTTTTATATTTGAGTGTCTTTGCTGGTAAAACTGTTTGGATTAAAACAATCTAAGCCGAGCTCAATAGGTGACCTAACTGTTCACATTGTTTTGTAAATATATATATATATATATATATATATATATATATATATATATATATATATATATATATATATATGTATATATATATATATATATATATTTGATAAATCCTAAATAAACAATCGTTTCTAAGACGATCTCTCTCTCTCTCTCTCTCTCTCTCTCTACATTTTTATCTATATATATATATATTGTTTCAAGATTAATAAATTTATGACACATTTATTTACATATATTCCAAGAATTCAACATACACAATAGTTGTGTGTATAATCGTTTCTGAGACGATATATATATATATATATATTATATATATATATATATATATATATATATATATATATATATATATATGTGTGTGTGGGGGGTGCATATGTATTTATGTATGTGAGTATGGGTGTGTGTGTGTGGGTGGGTGTATTTGCATTGGCTGTATATATGTATATATGTTTGCTCACCTGAGTACGTCTTCGAATGTGAAAGTGTAGGTTAACTCACATGTGTGAGGTGTACGTGTATTGTGCATATTTCTTCTATAGAAATATAAAACGACGTATAAATATCGTCATCGAGTATCGATCAGTCAGTTAACTGATTTTTAATTTTTGATGAGTACAAAAGGATTATAAATTCAATGCAGTTCTTTTTCAATTTTATTTTGATGTAAGTTGAATGCATGTTCATATGTGCATATGTTGTTGCGTGTGTGAGTTTTCAAAGCTAGTCACTCACACGGCAAACCTATGCCACGCACTCTTCTTTTCTTTTTTCAATCAAAAAATGGAGGCTACTTCGTGTCAACAAATCGATGACTTTTTGTTTGGTATTCTAATCACTAAATGTGCCGAATTTTGATGACACATTCAGGAGTAGTTTAATTCAATAAATGTTATCCTTCGTACGATATGTTTTCAAATTTCACATACTAGCGATTTGCACATCGGTGAAAGTCGGTTTCAGATTAACGCACATGTTATGAATTAAACAAAATATATATAAAGCGACGCCATCCATTTTTTTTTTTTCTAAGATCATTTTAGGTAGGAAATAAAAAAAATGAAAAAATAAAAAAATAAAAATAAACAAAGTGCCCGGATGACTGCTGGACGACTCATCCGGGACCTCCAGCAGGTGGGTTCCCCCACTACGCTCGTTGGAGAAAGATAGCGCGGGCTCTGCAGCGGGTGTGTGCTCTCTAGTGAAAATATACATTTCTCCCTCATATATATTTTAACATCTCAATTAAACGAGTCCATCGGTTGTTTTATTGATGGATACACAGATTATCAAATCACGATTTTAGAAGAAATGGCACGCATGTTTGTTGTTGTTTCTTTTCTAGACGTACGTCCTGCCAATCGGAACAGTTGCGTTTCTCGATCCTCAAGGAGTAAGCATTACACGCACGTGTGCGCTGACACACGTAAGCACACACGCATTTTCAAAGATATATGTGTTTGCTTAACGGTTAATACGCATACACACAAACACGCCCACACATGCTCACACACGCAGACAAATATATAAGTGTGTATGTGCTTGTGTAGACGTGTATAGACAAATTGGTTTCATTGGAACCTAAGAAGACGACAGCCGACCATCATCCTACTCCACTCAAGTTCGGCCTTGTGCCACATCTAATTTTATAAGGGCAAAATGTGCTATACTGTGAACTTTACCTTACATAAACATATAATGCATATTATCGGTTTAAAAATGCAAATACAACAATGTCGAATGTAAACGTGTATATTTCAGCAAAATCATACGCACACGTGTCTATATATCCTACGTTTTCTTCATTTAAGTACACTTTAATATATATATATATATATATATATATATATATATATGTTTATATGTATATATATATATATATATATATATATATATATATATATATATATATATATGTTTATATGTATATATATATATATATATATATATATATATATATATATATATATATATATATATATATATGTTTATATGTATATATATATATATATGAGGTGTGTTCTTAGTTTATAGGTGTTAATCTGATGAAGATATGGTGAATAAAAAGTAGATCTGTATTTTAGTAAAAAAAAAATATTTATATGATCATTTTGGGTTACATATGTGCATACATGTTTGAGCAACGATCTTATTCAGGGGTTAGCTTCTGGAGGCCACTGACAGATACGTTTGAATCAGATCGTAGCTGAAACATGTTACATATGAAGTCAAACACTTTTTTTACAAATATTTTTTTACTGAATATATATATATATATATATATATATACATATATATATACATAT
>OY744524.1:27756402-27763902 GCA_963556195.1 Sepiola atlantica | reverse complement strand
TCTCTGTGTCTTTCCCTTGTTCTACCTCTTTCTATCTATACATCCACTTTTCTTATTTTTTAAGCCAGTTCAAGAGAAGAGACGATAAGGGAGAACACTTTGATGGTTCGTATCAATAAACATGGTAGATCGACTTTCCTTTATATACCTTTTCTTCTATGGCCAAATTCTACAGTCAATAGCCATGACTGCAGATGATTGCGCTTGCATCTTGACCTCAATCTTAATCCAGGTGCTCAACATTGTCTATATCAGGCCAAACTACTCTCTGAAGAGTTAATCTTTATGAAGGCCACACTTCTTTATTGCTGGACAAAAAGAGAAAATTGAATTAAATAAAAAAAAATAAAAAATGATCCGCTACCACCCCCACTAACTACTACTACTACTACTACTACTATTGTTTCTTACTGAGGCGGGTAGGCGTCAATAGTGTCCTTTCCCTTTCACTCTTCACTGGAACCGTCTAAAAAGTTGTGGTGAGTTAATTAAATTTGGACATTGGTATTAGCTATCCTGCTGCCACGCATGTTAGAATAAACACAAATAACGGACCAAGAATTCTAATTTAATGCAAGTCGTGAATGTTAGTGATGTATTTATGAAACAACATTATTTTTCATTAAACTCACACATTAGACATTTATGCATATATATATATATATATATATATATATATATATATATATATATATATATATATATATATATATATATGTGTGTGTGTGTGTGTGTGTGTGTATGTGTGTGTTTGTGTGTGTGTTTGTGTGTGAGTGTTTGTGTCGGTGATTGCATACGTTCAAATTTGCTTGATGCCAACTGAAGTGTCCCGCTTCTCACAGCAAATACGAATACAAAACAGCAACACACACGGACTGGATTTTAATGAAAAGAGAACAGGACACAAATAATCAGTGCAGGGAGATCAAATAATAATGTGAGTCCGTTGGTAACCAGTACGCGTAGACCCAAACAGTCACTATACACACATATATATATATATATACATATATATATATATATATATATATATATACAGGGTGTCCCAAAATAATGTATACATCGTTTGAATCGTTATAACTCGTTCAATTTACTGAGTTTGATTTGCAAACAAAATTGATAAAAGAGTAGAAGTGTAAGAATACACATTTAAAGATACTGAAAGTAAAATTAACAAAAACATAGAAAATTAACTTTTAATAAACGTAAAGGCTACAATGTTTAAAGCAAGAAACCTGAAGTAATTGCAAACAAATGGGAGTAGTAATTGTAGTAGAATGTGCTCAAATACCGGAGTAAATGTCGCAGGACGTTTGTAGGTACAATTCTTCACGTCTTCACTATATGGAAAGTGTATTGAGCAGAACGGGTTGGGGTTAGGATGAGGGTTCATTTTATGAACATTCTGAAATTACCCTAAGTAGCCTTTATCTTTGTTAAAAGTTAATTTTCTATGTTTTTGTTAATTTTACTGTCAGTATTTTTAAATGAATATTCTTACTCAATCTTGTTTAGCAATCTTGCAAATACAAATCAGTAAATTGAACGACTTATAACAATTCAAAGGGTGTATACATTATTTTGGGACACCCTGTATATATGTATATATATATATATATATATATGTATATATATATATATATATATATGTATATATATATATATATATACATATATATATATATGTATATATATATATATATATATATATATATATATATATATATATATATATATATATATATATAATACTAAATTGTCACCACTTATCAAGAGCAGACGCTTCTCAAGGGTACGGGTTAATTAGAGGGAATGATTGATTGTCAGGACAAAGTTAAAATACTGGAGAATATATAGTTTTATATAAAAAATATAACAAATATTCATGAATAGAATTCATCGGTGTATAATATCCCACACAGGCTTAAAAATTAAAATGCAACAGGCATTCATTCAATTCATACATGTTTCTTTAAATGCGTGTTTGTGTTTGTGTGCTGATGTACGTGTGTAAAAATATGCATTATTAGTGGTGTACACATCTGCATACACACATACACACTATATATATATATATATATATATATATATATATATATACATTTAAAAATGATATGCGGAAATCTCTCTAAGGCTCTTTCGACTATCATCTCGTCAGGAGAAAATCGATAGTTTTAATTAATAATATTGTTGAAAGAAAAAGCAAATGGGGGTTTGAAAGTGCCTAAATAAACAATAGAGCGATTAAAAGTCAATTTAATGATTTACTTAAAAAACGATTAAAAGGCACTGCGTTAGGGGAGAGAAAAAAAAGAGGGAGGGAGTTCAAAGTTATATATAAATATATATATATATATATATATATATATATATATATATATATATATATATATATAAATATAGATAGATAGATAGATAGATAGGTATATATATAGATAGATATAGTCATCTACATAATACTTTTTCGCTGTATCACAAACGTTCAGTGCGGCTAAAGCAGCTAGTGTCTCAGGCTAGGATCAAAACTCGACTTTCGAGCTGAAAGTCGGCGCTTGCTTCAGATCTATTTTATGTTGAAAGTATTGTATCTTGATGGTATTTCAAAATAACGACGACAATTCACACGTCTTGAACGACACACCCACATATTATACTAAAGCTTACTTAATCAACGTGTGTTTCCCCTAAGTCTTCTCCTTATATCTTTCAGACTCGGTCATTGTATGTTGTTTGTTCTTATTTTATACGTTGTCTATCTAGGTAACTATGGGGGGGGGGGGTTCTACAGTTATCCTTCAAAAATAATCATCGATATGATTCCTATATTAAGTAATTAATAAAAAACAGAATAAGCTATCAGGGTTCATAAAAACTATGAAAAAAGGGGTCCACAGGTTAAAAAAGTATTCGCATCAAATAAACAATTTATAATAATAAAAGCGAATTTGTGTCTGTTTGTTTGGTTACACAGAGAGAGAGAGAGAGAGAGAGAAAGCGAGACAGACAGACAGACATACAGACAGACAAACAGACAGACAGACAGAGAAAAAGGGTTGAGGATAAGAATACAAGAAGAGAGAGTGGGGGGGGGGTAACACAACTAAATTGAACATTTTTTTATTAACAGTCGAAGTAATAAAGTCCGAAACATGTTCAGCAGCAATAAATAATCATGGATTTCTTCATAGTAGTTTATGCTAGCAGGGCTACCCGGCGTTGCCCGGCCAACAAAAAATATAAGAGGTTAAAAAGTGTGTGTAACATGTTTATATAAACACTCCTGTCTCTCTACCCTGCTCTCTCAATCCGTCTCTCTATCTGTCTATCTTTGCCCCTTCCCTGTTTTTCCACACCCCTCTTCACCACGACTCTTTCACATCCGCCCAGCCATCAATCTCTCTGTTTTAATGTAGTGAAAATAATAATAATGTAAGTCATTCATCTCTTCTTTATATAATAGGTAACATTAAAAATGGCTGGAAAACCGAACCCCCTCCCTGACGAAACAAGGCCGGTTGACCCCAATAAATGATTTGTGTTTAATGTTTAAATATTATTAACCAGGGAATGCTGATCAAACATATGCCACCGTTATGGATGCTTGTTTTGTAGTTTTTCTTTTAACTTCAGGTGGGCATATACACCCATATACACACATACACACACGCACACTCATACAACTGCCTTACTTTTCATCAATACAACGTACGCGCAACATGCGTGCGAAACATATCACACAACGTCTTACACTTTTCAATATATATATATATATATATATATATATATATATATATATATATATATATATATGTGTGTGTGTGTGTGTGTGTGTGTGTCTGTGTGTGTCTGTCTGCATGCGGGTGCATTGCAAGTAAACACTTCGATAATATGAGATGTTAAAAGGATACTTTAAGAAAAATTATATAAAGCATTTTTATGAATAACGCTTTTCTCTAACAGGGGCTCACGAATTCAAAATGTTATTATGGATAGGTATACATAAACACGTATATATTTAAATGTATATATATATATATATATATATATATATGTATATATATATATATATATATGTGTATATGTATATATATATACTTATGTATATTCTTTTTTCTTTCTCCGAAATAAATCACACAAACAAAGCTTGATAGTCTAGGCTACACGACTATATACACACCAGTTAGAAGAAATATATATATAGCTTTGTATATATATATATATATATATATATATATATATATATATATATATATATATATATATATATATATATAAATATCTATAAATATATATAGATATGTGTATATATTCATAAGTACTTATAAATAAACATACATACGTATGAAAATATATATGTATGTATTCATATATATGTATATCCCACAGATGGGTATATAAGAATGTACATTATGTATGTATATATATATATATATATATATATATATATATATATATATATATATATATATATATATATATATATATTCGGCCATTATTATATACATGCATACATAATTATATATATATATATATAAATATATATATATATTTATATAAAATATGTTTATATATATATATGTGTGTGTGTGTGGGTGTGTGTGTGGGGGGCGTGTGTTTGTGTGGGCGTGTGTGGGGGGGCGTGTGGGGGGTGTATGTATATTACATAGTTTCTCCTTCAGAAATCCATGCATCTTTGTAAACTTTTAATTAGATAAAGAAAAGTATGCAGCATGCAATTTCAAATAATTGAATTGTATGGCGAAACGAAGCTGCGCCCGAAGTCAAGGCCACGTATGTCTAGTGCTGCAATTCCGACCTGAGCTTAGTAACTAGCGTCGTATAGAAAATCAGATCATCGCGACATAGCGCACAACTCGCCGTCATTCGCTGCCGATTGCAGCTCGTAGTTTTCCATTTTACGGTGACTTTATTTTTTCCAATGATAATTACTTACATTTAAAACGAAAATACATTCGAGAGAAGACATAGATAGAGGAGGTAAAGAGGAAGGGGGAGCCCGAGTGTGAAAGAGTAATACACATGAACTAATAAAATGAGAAAGAGAGTTAGAGAGAGAGGGAAAAGATGCGAAGATGAAGGTCAGCATCTTCTTTTTCACAGCATATCATCCCCTTTCCAGTTTAAAATGTTTCAAACAATGTTTATATTTAGAGGTTTGTAGGATATGGTATGTTCGGCACGCGTATACATTTTGCATATATCGAATTTCATAAACATAAATTACCATTAAATAAATACAAAGAGAATATTTTTGTCCGTGTAAATCTAGATGAATGTCTACATCTGTACGTACATATGTATTATCTGTATTTCGTAAGGTTTTGCAGATGGACTCCCCCCCTCCCCCTATAACCTTATATATTATGAAATCACATTTTCTAGGGGCCTCGGACGACTATGTATAATTTTGAATAAAGAAAAGCACAACGTTATCGATGGGTCAGCGTTTTAGGTTCATTTAAAACTTCAATATAATAGAAATAAAAGCATAAGACTAAACATGTTAATACGTGGTTCAAGGCTTGACGTTGGGTTGCACAGAGATCCCTATTGATTTTCTAAAAATCACAGATGAACCTCAAAGTTGGTGAACACTATAAACCCACCAGAATGGATCACAATTAATATAACTTTACTTAAATTTCTTCCAACCGAATCAATTCTGCGTATAGCATTGTGGACCCACCCCCGAAATTAAATTATGGAAATAATAAATACAATAAAATTAAATAGATAATATGGTGTCATGCACTTGAGGAAGAATGGGGAAAGTTGGGTCTCATGCACTCGCGAGTGAAGCCGGGTATGCATGCTTGTATAAATAAAGTTTTTATTATATACACACACACATATATTTATATATATATATATATATATATATATATATATATATATATATATATATATATATATATATATATATATATGTATATATATATATGTATGTATATATATATATATATATATATATATATATATATATATATATATATATATATATATATATATATGTATATGTATATATATAAGTATCTGTATATATATATATATATATATATATATATATATATATATATACAGGGTGGGCAAAAATAAGGGTCCTATTTTTAAAAATTCATAACTTTTTTATTTATTGATTTTTTTTAATTTTTTTTTTAGAATAAGTAAAGGACCCCTTCCGAAGCAAGCATGAGCCGTATTAGCCCTAAGGAACGTACCCTCATTTAGAAAACATTATTTTTGCTTAAAAAACTCGAAACAGTGTAAAAAACAATACTTTAGTTTTTGTAAGTTTTAAGAAGTGTTTTTCGGCTAAAATTTGTTTTGTTTATTTCAAAAAATCTCGGAAGGGTCAGTCTACACACACATAAAGTTTGGTGAGTTTAACTTTTATTTTGTGGAAGTTATTCAAATTCAAGTTATTCAAATTTAAAGATAGGACCCTTATTTTGGCCCACCCTGTATATATATGTATATGTATATGTATATATATATATATGTATATGTATATGTATATATACATATATATATATATATATATATATATATATATATATATATATATATATATATATATATATATGCAATACATCTTTATTTATACCAATATTACAATGCTATATGTCAACCTGAAGTTACGATCGAAACATTTTCACTTGATGTGTAGCCTTGATGGTTTGTACAAATACATTTTTTATTATAAATAAATAGCTCTATTTACTATTGAGCACCAGTAAAACACACAGTAGGTATTCTCCGATTTTTTCACGCTGTGGATAGAAAACTTAACCTGGATTACTATATATATATATATATATATATATATATATATATATATATATATATATATATATAATTACACAATGTCATGTATTTATATTTCTTTCGGTATTTACTTCAACAGTACTCAATATATAGGCAGAGAGTAGTAGTTCGAATATACTTATGGCAAGTAAGATACACATATACATTGCTGTTTCATTATAGGTTTATAAAAAAAATATTCAATTCATAATTTAATTGTCAACCGAAACCGTGATGATAAATTTAACATTTAAAATATGATTTTAATAGTGGTAAAAAATATTGCATAGTTTTTTTTTTTTTGTTTTTTTGTTAGTGAAACAAGACTCCCAAGAAACACTGGGTTGTTGTAGGTAGTTTTATGTATCGATATGTAATCAGCTGTTTGGAGCTTTTAATCGAAACACCTATGATCATATTTCAGTTAATTTATTTGCCTCATTTTAATCTATCCGAATACGTGTTCACAGTTCAAAGTATTTCTCAATAATATAAAAGCGTATTATTTAACCGACTTCTTCTTTCTTTATCTTTTAATAAATGTCCACCGTTAGTGAAAGAGAACTCCTTCTAGACTGAGGCAATTTAAATTTGTGTCCCAATCTAGAGTACCTTTGTGTGGGAGCCGGGTTTCACCAAAGTTAAACACTGATTTTGTGTCTAACTCTGCCATCG
>OY744524.1:27728902-27751402 GCA_963556195.1 Sepiola atlantica | reverse complement strand
GAGAGACAAAACCGCACAATAAAACCAATATTTACCCTCTTACGACTCCAGGAAAGTAAGATATTGAGTCAGTTTAACATTGGGGAAAACAGTTCCATCGAGTGGGCACTCTCGAATGTTGTCAAAGTAGCCAAGAACGGATCGCGTCGGCATTCACCGGTTAAGATGCCCTAGTCAACCGGCAATACATCAATCCCCACTCCTGGAGTAAGGAAAACTGTCTAGGAGAGTGTACCTCTTAATACCAAGCTGGACCATACCTCATCCCAACAAAGTAGAGTCTAATCGTTGAGGATAAGAACTGGGTTTCCAGAACCGCGGCTGGAATTACAACTTACAATACCACCCACTTAATTAACACAATGCTTAGCACTATATATAGATGAAGCTCTATGAGTCATCTTTTTTCAAATGAAATTTTCTAAATATTGTTTTATAATACTATTAAGCTTTCTAACAGAAGTTTTGATTTACTCCCCTCCAGGAGTTAGGCACAAGGCCAGTTTTTATCTTACTCCCACAAGTAAGATGTGACCCAAGGTCGGGTCGGGAAAGTGGGGTTTAAAAATTGACTGGGCAGTCCCGTCGGCATTCCCCGGTAGGGGCGCCTCAGACAGTAAGCAATAAACTTACTCCTCCCCAAAGAAGGGAGGCGAAGCCTGGGAGGGTTGACCTCCTAGAACTGCACAGGACAGACCCATAGACCGGCGTAAATCAAGCTCCGAAGGCCAAGACAATACCAGTCTATGGGGTGCAGTATCCATCGGAACAGATACTACACTTTGAGTTTCTAACAGGAGTTAACCTGCTAGATACCATACACTTATCTCAGATCTTACATTCTGACTCTCTCCCACGTTATTTCTCTCTCTGTACATCTCTCTCTCTCTCTTTCACTCCCCCTCTCTCTCTCATATATATATATATATATATATATATATATATATATATATATATATATATAATCACTGTGCTTGTTTTACAAGTACCATCAGGGAATGTTCCCTGACGCACGTACGGCACTTTTTCCCCCCTCAACAAAAACAACTCGCGACCAACTCGAACTAACAGCAAAACCCACCCTTTCACTGTAGAGGTTCCCAGAGGCCGGAAAAGTTTCTTATCTAATAGCTTCTTTCCTCGAACTGCTACATTTGTAATTCCCTCCCTGCTTCTTGTTGCTACGACTGTACTTAAATGCAGAAATGTATATGTAATGTGAGAAAAGATCTTGCTGCACAACACCCCACTTAGGATTACCTATTATAACTCTAGCCCCTAAACATCGTAGCCCCTGGCGTCTAACTTGCATAATGTCTTATTTGGGATGAAGTAAAAAAGAATGTTTACACCGCCTCAGTGTCCAGTTCTTTTAATGGGTTGGTTTCTCATACTAAAACTTAAAATCCTCTTAATATTATGCAATTTATCTATTTTGCGTGTTAACGTCTAGAAGGAGACTTGATTAAAGCATGACCAGGTTACTAGTTCAACCTGTATGCCGTTTAAAACCCGCATCAAGCTATGTAGTCGGTACATCATTGACGATTCAATACAGAATATCTTCCAAATACATAAGACAATAAAAGTACACATACACGCCGTGATTTGAAAGTAGATTCCTATTAGTAAGAGCTCGTGCTGTATTACTAAGATACAATTCTTATGAGACATGTATTTCATGAAAAAATGTTCTGCGTGCGGTTTTATTTCGAATTCAATACTGGCGCCAGTCTTCCCTACTAGCTGCTAAAACCATCTGGGAACCGCATTAACTGCTTTCATAAAAGATTGAGAAATTGACAGTTAAATGATGTTGGACACCGTGAGAGGATTGTAACACTCCACATATGTCATCACTAACTCTAAACAACAGCCGACCTAGAAAAACAACCATTATTCAATCTTTGTCAGAAACCTCGCTCATGAAAGGTGACCACTAATGAACAAGAGAAGAGGCAGCAAAAGCTACTAAGCTTCTCCTTGATACATATATATATATATATATATATATATATATATATATATATATATATATATATATATATAATGCCAATTTTAATTTGAAGAACCAAAACGATTTCGATGTTACCAGGAGATTAAATAATACAATATGTATTATTTAAGAAATTAGACATTAGTAATCCCTAGGATATATTAAATACTGTAGATGAACAAGTTCAATGGTTATCAATGGTAATCTAGCGAATTACAATATTATATATATATATATATATATATATATATATATATATATATATATATATATATATATATATATATATATATATGTTACGAGTTCATCAAAACGACCCGGTAAACATTGCAAAGGAAACTGCGTTCAGCAACATCCGCTCCTTGAAGCAAGTAAACGTCCGCCAGATGCAGGACCAATGGCTGAGCACCAAAGCAAACGAGATTCAGAGCTACGCGGATAGACACAATACGAAGAGATTCATTTACGCGCTGAAAGCAGTCTACGGACCGCAGCACTGCGTTGCATCCCCCGTATACAGTTTGGACTGCATCACACTTCTATCCGAAAAACAAACTGATACTGTCGAGATGGGCAGAACACTTCAAAAGCATTTTAAATAGATCAATGAGAAAGTTATTGTCCGGCTACCCGATGCACCGATAAACATTATCTTGACGCCCTTCTATCAACTGGAGAAGTTTCAAACGCAATCAAACTAATCAAATAAATGTCGAACGGCAAAGCTCCAGGGTCAGATGCCATACCGTCTGAAGTCTACAAGGCTGGCGGTCCTGCAATGACCAACCATCTCACAACATTGTATCAGTCAATGTGGAAAGAAGACACATTACCCCAGGAGTTCCGTGATACAACGATCGTACACATATTCAAGCTAAACGGAAATCGCGGGCAAGATTTTTTCCGAGCTCTGCTAAACTGACTGCTGACATACTTGGAACGCGAACTCCTCACAGAGAGTGAATGTGGCTTCCGCCCCGGACGAGGCACGCCGAACATGATCTTTGTTGCACGCCAACTCCAACAAAAATGTTTCGAACAAAACCGTGAGATCTACATAACGTTGGCGGATCTCACTAAGGCATTCGACTCAGTCATTCGAAAAGGTCTCTGGAAGACCATGGGAACATTCGGCTGCCCCTCCAAGTTCATTGGAATCGTTCGCCAGTTCCTTGGAGGAATGACGGCCAGGATTCTAAATGACGGCGATGCATCTGATTCTTTCCAGATGACAAACGGAGTCAAACAGGGTTGTGTCCTAGCGCCCCCGCTATTCTGCGTGATGTTATCAGCCATGCTATACGACGCGTTCGCAGAGGACAAAAACGGCGTCGCAATTCAGTACGGAATAGACGGAAACATGTTTAACGCCAGGCGACTGCTTGCGGCGACCAATGTAAAGGAAACAATTATTCAGTAACTTATCAGGCACGACGAAGGGGAGATGCAACGCCAAATGGATCGTCTCGCGACAGACTGCAACAACTTTGGTCTGACAATCAGTACAAACAGGACCTAGGTACTGTTTCAATCGTCCCCAGAAGAAGAACACTCCCATCCACGAATTGCAGTGGGCAGTTTCACCTACCTTGGCAGTACAATTTCCAGGAGCACTAACATTGACGAAGAGCTAAACTACAGGATCTCATCATCCAGCAGCACTTTTGGCTGACTGCGATATCGAGTGTGGAATCGAAGAGGCATCAGCCTACAAACCAAGCTGAAGGTTTACAGAGCAGCTGTCGTCCCCGTCTTGACCTATTGCTGTGAGACGTGGACGTGTTACCGCAGACATGAGCGCCGGATTGACCGATTCCACACAAAATATCTTCGGAAAATCCTCCGTATTCGATGGCAGGACAAGATCCTTGATACTTCTGTGATCCCTGATGGTTCTGTTTAGAGCGGGAATGTTCAGC
Organism: Sepiola atlantica; assembly: GCA_963556195.1. NCBI lineage: Eukaryota > Metazoa > Mollusca > Cephalopoda > Sepiida > Sepiolidae > Sepiola > Sepiola atlantica. The sequence continues at coordinate 27,747,487 of OY744524.1, read as the reverse complement.
GGATGAACCCTCCTGCGCCAAGCCCTGCGCTGATCAGGCCACGTTGCCCGCATGAGAGAGGAGAGAATACCTAAAGAAGTCATGTTGGTGAGCTGAGCTGCGGAAAACGAAACATTGGTCGACCTAAAAAGATGTACAAGGATAGCCTGAAAGAAAGGCTAACTAGCTTCGAAATAGATCACCGAACGTGGGGAGAGACTGCCTCAAGTCGAACTGGTTAGAGGGCAGTGATCAAGAAAGGCGTTGCGCTCGCTGAAGCCTCTCGATCAACAAGGGCTCGTGAGAAGAGAATGACACGTACAGCCAAACAGGCACCATGACCTACTCGATCTTCTGTCGTCGTCGTTGATACCATTTGGTCATCTTCGTCGGAAAACTTTTTGATATGATTATGCATCAAGCAAAAATAGGTTTGTATACCACAAATAAGCAAACACTATCGAGTAGAATTGTAATAACAAAATAAAAAAAATCGTTATATCTTTTAATCGGGTTCGGCCATTGATTCGAGCGAAAAACACAGAATTCAGGGGTAGATAACTTAGTCTGTCATATTAACAAGTAATAAATCAATGGCATTCACCAAACTACGATAAAATTGATGTGTATTTTTTATTAAAATTCTACTCGATTATTTTTCCCATTTTTTGTTGCGTAAGTATATAATAATGTTCTTTTATGCTATGTATTCTTTAATACTCACACGTCTCTGTACAGGCACCTTATTTTCTGTCCTTTTATAATTACACGTTTTAGTATAAGTGTTGACTGATGATGCCATTGGAACTCTGTCGGATCCGGAATTGCATTAATAAAAAGCACTAAACAATTTTTATTTTAAAATCCAAATTTGGTAACACGTTAAATCAACTTATGATTGTTTTATGTCAATTGTTCTTTTATTTTCATCTATTTTGTACTACGAAACAAAACAGAAGTGTCTCTTTAGTTTCGATAGGCTGTGTTTAATTTTTAGTAATGCAAAATGTACAAAATATGAAAATAAAATCACAAATTACATATTTTTCTGGGAGTTATTTATTAATACAATTGTTAGAAAAGCCATTTGCTTGTTTTACTAATATTAGAAACCGTTTACTGATATTTTGTTACGTCATCATTACACATTCTTTGTCATAATGTGTCACCACTTATCAAGACTGAAAGCCACTCGAGTATAATTGGTAATGAGATGAAATGATTACGAGTTGAAAGATGAAGACACTTTTTAGAGGATTTTAATGAGAATACACTATGTTTACGTACTCGCTCGGAGCATTCATGAAGGGCATCTGTTGATATTGGATTTAAAAACAATCATGTTGTAATCTGAAGGGAAGCAAACCCGGGGTACACGTAAATCGGGTTCGGCTATTGATTTGAGCGAAATACACGAAATTCAGGGGGAGATAACTAAGTCTGTCATATTAACAAGTGATAAATCAATGGGTTTCACCAAAATACGATAAAACTGATGTTTATTTTTAATTAAAATTCTACCCAATCATTTTTCCCACTTTTTGGAGAGAATATTTACAGACACAGAGGCCCTTGAGATATCTCTGTTCGTTAAAAGTTTCTCTGGCGCTAAGCACACGGAGGAAGAAAGAAGGAGGGTTGCTGTCGTTGTAGTTGAACAGGAGTATTTGCTGTGAATATAATACAAGGAGGAACTAGAGATTAGATCTCAGTCGAGCACGTTCCCTGCAAGTAACGATAAAGTAGATATACTAGCGATGCCCATTCTGTGAGAAATAGGTTTTAAAAAGAAGGAAATATCACTTCCATTAGATTTCGAAGTAGAATTGTAACTATGTCTTGACAAAGAAGGGTGCTCTGACCGGCATCCCCCCAGCAGTACTCCATCGTATTTGAAACGTATATGTGTAGAGAATTGCATCAGGGGGCATGTATACGCCGAAGTTGGAGAATGAGCCAACAATTTTACAACGACCTTAGATGGATGTAAGCTTTCCATTTTACATCTGGAGTTAAAGTCAGTCCGGGAAGCTTCTCAAATCAACAGGCATCCTCGAGTAGAGTTGTCGATTTTAACTGTAAGAAAACAAGATTCCAATCGTTTGTGATGGAGAGAAACACTTTTTATCTGGGGGGGGGGGTTAAGCGTGACAACCCAGCGTTTCCCCATTATTCCGTGTTCACAAGATCAGCAGAGTGAACACTTTAGAAAACCTCTATTAAAAGTGCTTTCAGAATTACTCCCATAGACAGTTGTGTAATCTGCGTAGATGCCAACAGATTATTTCAGAATATGACTTTGAAGTTCATTAATGATGATCAGCAAGATGGTTGGATGCAGGATAGATCCTTAAGCTACAACCGTATTCATACTATGCACTTCAGAGTTCTGTTCATCAACACCTACTTTTGTAGACTTATCAGAAAGAAGATATCAATGGTCGAAAGACATTACCAGATATTCCATAGCAAGCAAGTTTGTAAAATAAATCTTTGTAACAAACCTTATCCCAAACCGTTTCTAACATCAAGAGCTATTACTGTAAAAAAAATTCCTTAAAAAGGATCATAACTAAATTGTATGTACAAAGTTGTATTTCTTCGGTTCATAGTGTCTCGTGTACAGCATACAAACCTTTATTAGTTAATTTAATGCTGAAGTATATTAACGATACATTGTATATCGCCACTTTAACACTCATGGCTATGCACCTTATTGAAGGGATCATTCGTTTAACAATTATTCAATCATCGTCTATCCACGTGCACATGTCAAATAGCTTCACTATATGATTGGGAACAAAACTCGGCTAATATATGAATAGCTCTATTACAAACATTGAAATTACTATTTACATTTTTATTATTTGTATTATTCGGACTACAGTTCTCACCTTGAGTGTTATTCTCACAACGTTTCGGCCGATGTTATCCAATAGTCCGAATAATCTAAATAATACACATTATCAATCCTCATCTGAAAAAAATCAGAAACATGCTATTACAATGTTTGGAGATTTAGTCTCACTTTACTCTGAAATTTGAGTCCCATGAGAATCGATCTGCACAATAATATTGTTTTATATTATCGACCGTATGTATATATATATATATATATATATATATATATATATATATATATATATATATATATATATATATATATATATATATGCATGTGTGGTAGTGTGGGGGATATACAGGGTGGCCCAAAAGTAGGTTTACAGTTATCATTTAATATTTTAGGGTTTTTTTTTAACTGGGTTATGCTTGTAATTAGCAAGTAACGTCAACCATATAAAATAGTTTAATAACTGTAAACCTACTTTTGGGCCACCCTGTATGCATATCATTATAAAGGTATTACAATTATAGATGTCAGCGCATGAATTCACTCGTGATAACAACGTGGATCCTGTCTTTCTTCTTTAACTGAAGAATTGGTTAATTCACTATGAAAGCTGACGGACGTAGGTGTTATGTCTTCTACAGTTTGTCAGAAACGACTTGCTCTCTCTCTTACTCTCTCTCTCTCCTTCTCTCTCTCTCTCTCTCTCTCTATATATATATATATATATATATATATATATATATATATATATATGTATACTTTGATAATAAATATTTTATTTGAGATATATATATATATAGAGAGAGAGAGAGAGAGAAGGAATCAGACATATATAGATACACCAGGATACACATATAAAAAGACAGAAATAAAAAAAATATTACTTTCTATAAATATGTATATAACAGATATAAATTATATGTATATATAAAACTATGTCCATTTTATTATAGTTTGTTATTGATATACATGTATATATATATATATATATATATATATATATATATATATATATATAGTTATTGCTATTGTATATGCGTGATCGTGCTCATATTTACTTATTTTGTATTTATTATTTTTATATATCTAAAAACCAAAGAGCGCTCACTCTATTCTGTTAACACAGTTACCTCCCTTGCTTTCTGTGCAATGCGTTCCATCATCCATGACCGTTAAGAAAATATGTAATCGACAAGAAGGCGCTCATAATCACAAAGGTAAAGTAAATATAAACACATAATCTTATTTTTGTTTTTGTTATGATCCATATTATGTTGCATTTTGTATTAAGAATCGGTATAATTTTATAATCACTGCCCCCACACGCTCGTATTTGAGTACCGTTTCATGCATTGTTTTTCCAAACGGTTGGTGCGCGTATATTAAAAATGACGATCGATGAGATGAAGGAGTACATTTAAAAATGATGTAATTATTTCTTTTTTTCACGACTAGTATATTAATAAAAATTCTTATTACTACTTCGAGCATGTTATTAATATTCAGGTAAATTAAGGAATTAAAAAATATTGTTGACACATGATGAAAATAAACATCTATCAAGGATCGAAATAGACGATGTATGTTTATTTATTCATGTTGATTTTTTCATAAAATCACATGCTCTTCACAAACCAGATCCATAAATCTCAGTATAAAAAACAAGAAAATTCGAAATATACTTCTTGAAAAAACAAAACATTTTTGTTTGTTTCGTTTATTCAGCAAAAAAAAATATGGGGAAAATAAGGAAAACTCTGCTGACATACATCCCAGTCAACGGTGATTATACATTTTCATCTATGAGTTGAGGTAAAAAAAAAACGGTTTTTCGCAAATTAAATCAAGAAATATTGTTATTTCTTTCCATTCCAAATTCGTACCTTGTATATTCACGTCATCATTCTTTGTTACCTTGTTTCTATTCATCGCTGATATTGCACTTAATTACTAATCACTAAAGTGTCAATCTTCCAACGTCTTATTTTTTTCTCAGTCTTTCTCTTTCTCCTCCGCCATCTTTATTTATGTGCCTCCCCATTCTCTCTATATATGGATGCGCACCCATGCATACACTCCAATCAACTTTCGTCGTCCAACGCACAAGTAAAGCCTGCATGCATCAGCGTTTTTCTAATCACATATATGTTTCTAAGCAATTTGCATTGAACCAGTCTTTTAAAAAAATAAACGATTCGCAAAGAATACGAAGAAAATGTAATCTCAATTGTTTAAAAACTAATACTTGTATTCACTACTGTAGTTTGTATAAACATTATTCTTAAATCTAAATGAATAAATGCGAAATTATGTTTCATTTAACCTAAGTATAGTAACATCAAAACGGATCACTTTTATTTATATCAATATTACAACATAGTACTTTGAACTAATACATACATAGTAGATACGAAAGACCCAAAACACAGCTCTTTGCATGCCTAATTTGCATAACTGTTTTTTAAAAGTTTATGATGAATAAATAATTATTCCATTTTAATTTTATTGTCATACTTTCCTATAAATATGCCATAGTTTTTTGCGTTATTAACTGTAATAAGTTATTTAATTTAAAAAAATGGATAAACAATAAATGTCTACAATAATTACCAAAACTGTTAATGCTTACCTATTTATATGAATAAATGCGACATATTTTGCATGTTACAACAAACCTATGAAAGCGATTATTATTATTTAAAGTTTTTTATTGGAATAATGTCAAGTAACGAACATTGCATTTGGCGTGCCCCGCGAATTAAAATAGCATGGAGATTGAACTACAATAACTAAATAGTTTTGTTTAATGTATAATACTTGCTTAAACCTCCGTGTAGCTCGTCGATTAATAAAAAAATCTCTTCTGCTCTAAACCCTGAACTCCATATGTGGTATTTTATTTTTTATTATTTTCTAAAATACTGTAAGACTATACATTTACTGTAGATAGATGTTAAGCTTGAATGCTAACCTCACAGCCTTTAAAAAAACCTCAATACAAAATAGTTACCACCACTGTGTTTTTGGTAACATTTTAGTCGAGAAAAGTTGTGCTTGATCTTGTCATATGACTTAGTTTTTAATTACATCCCTGCACAGCGATACAAGAAATCGACAATTGAACAATTGTATTTCCAAATCAAATCGCTTGAAAATGTGAATGGTGTCATGGATTTAAAAAAAAAGTTATCATCATTTAAACTGATTTTTAGTTGTAAATATATATTTCTATAACAAAGTTTTGCATTTATCTATCTATCTATCTATCTATCTATCTATCTACCTACCTATCTATTTATCTATCTATCTATCTACCTATCTATTTATCTATCTATCTATCTATCTATCTATCTATATATATATATATATATATATATATATATATAATTCCAGCCAAACAGCTTCTATAAATACTACACGTGGTCTAGACTGATAAACATTATTCCCCCTGAAGATGGACCCATATGGGTCCGAAAGTACTTGGAAGACAGATGCAAATTATGGCAAATTCATCAGCCAATTCCCATCCGAAACTAAGAGCCTAATTCGGACTATTGAAAGTATCTACCAACGGATATCTAGACACGAGTTGTCTATTATATTCTACAATACTTGCCTGAAAGAGAAGATACGGCCCATATATTCATATATATATATATATATATATATATATATATATATATATATGTGTGTGTGTGTATATATATATATATATATATATATATATAAAGAGAGAGAGAGGATGATAGAGATAGAATGATAGAGATAGAGAGACGAGGTAAGTTGAGACAAATAAATTATTTCAGTTCCAAGAATTCAATATCAACAATGATTAGATGTACGATCGTTACTAAGACGATAAGGATTTTGTTTTAATGTTATTATTTGTTACATTTTAATCTCAATATGTCACGTCTTCAGCTCGTTGTACATTTATAAATAGACTTATATTTTTCGGTTGTAGACGAATATTTTAATATAGAAAACTACACTAATTTACAAAAAACTTATGCTTTGAGAGAAGCGAGTTGATGAGTACCTTATTTTAATGATTTGAACCAGCACATCTAGCTTTGAGTTTTACATTTCATGTGTCGCTTTTCACTATGATGAATATATTCATAATATAGTCTGGTTATTTAATACGCTATCAAAAAATGACATATTACAGAACACATGTGAAAAGTATAGTGACCCTTTTTAATTCCCCACAGGAAAAAGCCAATGTAACAGACTTTCTATCGCCCTCCGTGAGAGACACGCAAGAATCGAACACATTACAGTTCAAAATGTTAGCCGTCGGGTAATCCTTTATATAATAAGCACTGTGTGAGATCAATCCATTTGATAAAAGCATAATATGTGTTAAAGGTCAAAACAGCTGTCGCAATGTCACCTGTGACTGAAATATTTTATATGTCTGTCTTTTATTGTGTATACTTGTTCTATCTCTCTCGTTCTCTCTTTCTCTCTCTCTCTCTCTCTCTCTCTCTCTCTCTCTCTCTCTATCCATCTTCCTCTCACTTAATTGCAGCGAGATAGATTTTACAGTAGTTTGGATTTTGTACGTTGTGCGCGTAGGTCAAACGACAACTCCAGCCGACTTTCGTGTTTCTGTTATCATTTTTTGTCGAAAATAAATAATTATATTTTTACTATATAAAGTAATGTCCTGTTCCCTTATTACAAGCCTTCAATTTCTGTCTGATAGTTTCAGCGAGAATTAATTCATGGGAGAGTATTAATGACGCTAAATTAAACCGCCCGGTCTCGACTGTGGACATCCCCTTTTGTTAAAAAGATGCGTCTATCGTTTGTCACTCGAGGAGTTGGGTACCGTTCCAGGATGATAACATACCTTTTAAAGATATGCCTACGGCGCGGACACCCCAAGGTACACTCTCCAGCAAACGGTCGTGTTACAACGAAGATGGAAATAAACACTATTATCATATTATGAAATATATACACATAATAGTACATCAGCATGTCAGAAGCGAGTAATTTTGGCCATACATTTAACACTATTTTCTTTGATTTCGCCTATGTAGGTACATGTTTACATTTATATCTACAGGTGTTAAATGACATCAGCAACGAAACACTTAAACATATTGATCTCTATTTATTTCTTACGTCCAAGATAAAAGTACGATAAATATCAATTTTTAATATATCGAAATTAAAATCCAAAAAACTAGGCATTCTGAATTGGAACACAACTTATTGCCCCGTCGGTACTCCGTCACGGATGAGGTTGATCAGTGAGCAGACACTGAACACCACAACCAAAAGCTAATGCCTGGAACTGATGTCCTGCGAAAGTGGGACATATACTACACTTTGAACTACTTATTCGCAAAATGAAAAATATATATTACATTTATAAACGAGGCAGGAAGCCGTAAAAACAAGGGGAATGAGTCATCTGCGGTCATCCACTGTTATGTTTACGTTTAACAAGATGCGTTTTGAGCAATTTGTACAAACTCTTTCCTTTCATTCTTTTACTATTTGTCTACCACTTTCACTTAAGCAATATTGACAATACCACATTTACGTTATGGTAAATCTGTCATAAAATTGCCTGAATAGTTTTAAATTAGTTTAATTTATAACTAGCTGACCTGTGTCCCGGCGTTGCCCGAGAAAGTACATTACTTCAATATATTCTATTCTTGAACGATCCGGCGCAAACACAGACCCTCCAATGTTAAAAGGAAATAACCCAGTGAATATGAATGACGTGGGAAGACTTAATAGCAGGGGAGTGAAATTGTTTCCTTCCTTCCTTGTGGGATTACGTATTTGTGAGAAGCAGTTTAGTCGGAATAAATCTAATACTTTTTAAACGGCGACGAAATGTACGCATATTTTCTTTGAAACACGCTTTAGGAAGTGCTGTAAGTGTTAAGTGTAAAGGATTTGCAGACGAACCGTTCAGTTATTTTCCTATTGTTACTGCAGTAGCAGGCGAAAATCGAATTTACTTTATTACTATAAAGATGAAAAATAATGATGTTTGGAACAGCAAAGCAATGAAACACAAATAGACCAGAGAAAAACCGACGTTTAATTCCGGATAATTGCGAGCTTATTCATTTATTGTGTAAGTCAGAGTTATTACATTATTGTGTATATTCATTGAGAATTACATTTTAAATGAAAAAAAAAGATTGCATATCATGACAAGAAAACTGTATTTCTAAAAATGTGTCACAAATTATCAAGTTTACATAAAAACTCAATCTTACAAGCTCATACAATTAATAGCTCGATAGTTCAATGATGTTGACTATTATTAGAAAATTGAAAATCTTTATGTAACAATTTCTAATAGCAACACCAATTAGTCTCCCTTCATCAGAAACCATCCCATGAATTGTGAGGATTAGAGCACAACAGAGGGGGAGGCGATAGTAACCTGGTTGTCGAAAATAAACCTCGTGTCGACCTGGTAATACCCATTACAACAAATATATGTATCATATGTTTCATCCATAACGACTTATAATACGTCTCCTGATAATTTCACTTTTTCATCTCAGCCATCAAAGCTTAAACATATATTTAATCTAACACTTTTTGGCGATATTTCTTCAGTTAGCTGTTTTTCAAAAGCAAAACTTCCAGTATATTCTACTGTATTTCTTATAGCATGGGTCTGTGGAAACGAATCCATACATGTTCTAGATGTGTTTGGGCAATTGCTGCAATAGACTCCGACTGAACTTGAACACGACATGTAAAATCCATAATACTGATTGCAAAATTGCACAATTTGCGTATCTAGCTGTAAACTTTAAAGTATCAGATATACGTAATTTATCAACCATATCTTGATTAACGATTTACTTTTCAGGCACACAAATACGTGTTACTATTGTGTAAGCATTTATCACGACTAAAAGCAACCCAAGGAAAAGTGTTAATGATTTTGTTAATGATTTTGACAAGCTAATGATTTTGACAAGTACTTGCTGATATTATATTTGAATACAACTATGGGTTTATAGCCAAGGAAACAGTCCCATTAATGTGTTCCAAGGGCAGAAAGCTCTTGTAAAGACTCTCTACCCATGGGAATTGCACTTGACGTAGTGAATACGGAGGAAGAAGTGAACGTCTTTATGACTAGCAAGAGGTGACCCTGTTGTGAATGGTGATGAACAGGGGCCATGAATTGATCCTAATCGAACACCTACCATATATATATATATATATATATATATATATATATATATATACGAGAAACAGCTAATATGAGATAGAAATAGTAGGTAAGAGAAGTTGATGTTGTACTCTGTCGAAGAAGTAGAAAAGGCTTCGAGTTGCACATCTCCAGATGTGATAGTAGTACTCCATCTCAGGTCGTGTATGGATGTTTTATAGGTAGAGGGTTACCCCTAAAATCAGTTGCTTTCTGGAGCAATAGAATGATCTCGCCATTTTTTTAGCGACTTTAGCCACATAATGGGTTTTTCAATTTAGATCTGGAGTGATAGTCAGTCCTAACAGATTATCAAAACAAAGAGCTTCTTTAAGCAGAGATCTATTTTTTGACTAAGCAACGACACGGATACGAGCATTGCTAAGCTGTGTTATAGAGGTGTTCAAAGTAAAAAGACCACGTTCCCGTATTGGCCGACATAGTTCAGATCCAGAGAGAGAGAATCCGCGATATCTGATTCACCAGTGGTCTCCGAGGTGCTGCGTATATATCAACAAATAGCATCAATATATGATTTGGTATATGGTTAGTAAAGATCGTGAAGTTTACCACTAGAATAGATCTTTGAGTCATCCTAGCTTTGCTTCCATGTGTTTCCGACCTCTGCTCATTAACAACTACTTTACTAAACATATCAGAGTAAGAGGATTCTATTGTTGCGAGGACATTGCAAGGTATGGTATAATTTGAAAGTTTGTGGAGACACTCTTTGTGCCGACCACTATCGAAGGCCTTTGATATGTTAAATGCTATTGCTTTAGAAACAAATCTGCCGTAATGAATTTCAGTGGCCCGATGTGATATTGCAGTGAGTACATTAGTCGTTGACATTCAAGACCAAGTCCATATCGCTTGTTACTAAGTATATTTCTTTGGCAGAGAGAGTTGACGATTTTTAGATTTATCACAGATTCAAAAAGCTATTTTTATGAACAAACTCTCAAAACTATAGGCATTAGAAAGCATAAATCATTACAATAGAACTAATACTCGAAACGTCTATAGTATGCATGCAACTACATGGTATCCCACATATATACACATAACTATATATATATATATATATATATATATATATATATATATATAATTAACTTGTTACAAATATCCAAGGGGTATAGATCCGAAGGCCGTTGAAACCGGGTTCATGAGAGTTATATATATATATATATATATATATATATATATATATATATATGCACATACAGATTGAGTGAAGGAAATAAATAACGTGAAGGGAAAATGAAGATTCCTTATGAATAAATAACAGAGCAAAATTAAACGGAAGATCCAGTTCCACAAAAAAGAAAAATTAATGGGAACAAAAGTATCTGTACATTTCTGTACAGAAAATCTTCCGAATGAGGGAGATTCTGGCAACAAGTAAAAATCCATCCCCGCCATTGAAAAGAGGGAATTCCAGCATAAGATTATAAACCCTAAAGAGCAAGCCAATTTGGTTTCCTGTCTCTAGCAAAGGTAATGCAAGACACGGGCTCAGTTAATTATGGGAAGCCAGCTCCCCAAGACATAGCACTCTGGTCAACTGAAGAAATTCTTTGTTCCGTCAGCTCTCATTCAAAGATGATGACCCCCTGACACCAAGCGACACCTAACACAACCACGCCATTTCCGAAAAGACGACACAAATGGCTAGCATTTCTCCGAACACTGGTACATAATTTCTAGAATTAAGAGAGATACTGCATTTCGATTCTAGCTCTTTCTTTAATTACTTTCATACACACACACATACACCCCCACACCCCCACACACACACCCACACACACACACACACACACACACACATATATATATATATATATATATATATATATATATATATATAGTCTTGGAAGTTTCTCGACCATTAAAACTATATTAAAAAAAACAAAAAAAAACGTGAGTCCCAAGTCGTTCAGTGGAAAATCACTCACCTAAGTCAACTTAACTTTTTCAGTTATTATATTAGTTTGCTTCTAACATTATTTAAGGGATCATCAGTTGTTTACCATGAAAAACTGTTTCGGGAATTTTAAAACAAGACAGTATTTAATTTCATGGCTTCCCAGCAGAGTTTATCAGACCCCACTTCCCTTAAAAGACAAAAACATAAATGTTCCGTATACTAAACCTAAGTTTTGTTCCGTATAAATGTTTTGCTAACTTATATTTGTTATCCAAAAAGAAAAATGTCCTCCTTATCGTTGTTGTTCGTCTGTCTAATAAAATTTAACCGTTACTTACAAACATGTTGCTGAATTTTTAGTGTGTAGACGGATCCATTAAAAACATTTTCAAATTATATATATATATATGTATATATATATATATATATATATATATATATATACATATATATATATGCTTTTAGTCCTTTTTTCTCCCACTCTTCCTCCTCCTCCTCCTCCTTTTTGTTCAATTCCTTGACATCAATTTCAAATAAATATTAATCCTCCTTGTCAACTCACAGTGTTCATAAGCTTAACTTATATATATATATATATATATATATATATATATATATATATATATATATATATATATATATATATATGCATTCTCGTTTGTGTCTTATCCGATCGTTTTTACCTCCCTCCTCTCATTAACGTACGATGTGATCTAAGTGTAATTTTAACACTTCACCTGTTTTCTTAAGACCCCCAACATTTTGGAAGATTCTAACAAATATTCGATTAACATGGACACATATATTGATATAATATAGCCAGGACCTTTGAAAATATTAGCTAGGAAGTAAATTTCCATATGAAAGTAAATGACACCCTGAAATTAATGTGGAAGTAAATAACAATGCTGCAGTAGATGACAATATAAGAGTGATTAATTCACTATGCTGTACATTCGGAAAGAAAGTAGTTATCTCCGTTTGAGGTAAGCTGAGAGTAAATGGAGAACACATGTATCAGATTTCCGGTAGAAAATAGATACAATTAAAGGAAACTGACTGTTGTGTTCAGATGAGTTAGACGGGTCCGAAGAGAATGGCGTGAGGATGAAATGAGCAGATGAGTTGGAGGAGAATTACGAAATTGAGTCCGAGGACATCGACAGGTAGTTCGGCGGTGAATAATCTCGACAGGCAGATAGTTTCTGTGAAATCCGAGTTAAGTCGGCTGATAACCTTAACTTGGGAGATGGGAGTGTTATCTCAGAAGAGACCCACAAACACCAGTGTTTAACAAGTCATTTTATAAAATTAGTCTATTATTCCTTCCTTTTGTATTCCTTTCCTGTTTCTTTTCTCATTCTGGGTGTATTAAAAGTGCATTCTTATTAATTGTAATGGTTCGACTATTTTCACCTGTTCGATTCTGTTACCGGCATAGATTTTCTAACTTATTTATAAAATCAGTTATTTCCAGGAAGAATCACCTTAATGGTTTCAGTATCACTAGCAAAAACCTATGCTATGAAATAGACAGGATCTGAATTTGGAATTCCAGATCGTCAGTCCATATCGACTTTAACAGCATCACTCTCATTGCTGTATTGATGTATACATGAACGTCATTCTGACATTATTATTTACGGTTATCTTTTTTATCTTTCTGTCTGCCATTTACTATTTTTTATTCGTATTTTTGTATTCTAAATATTTTTTTACTTGAAATCGCCCCAGACAAAGCATGAAACCACTTGATGTAACGATCTAAAATACTACTACTTAAACGCAAACAACTAACTAACGATAAGTGTTAGATAGATAGATTCCGACCCAAGAAAGTAGCAATTATTGCCCCCTTTGTCAGAAACATCGCTCATGGAATGTGAGGACTAAAGAAAAACCTAAGGGAAGCGGGAGTTATGATACTGCCGACAGTAAACCAAAGGTCCACATTCTACTGCTGCTTGCATACCTGCAACTCCTTGCTTATTAATTTTTTTCCGTCCAACATTTTATTGTTTTTCTTTCCTAACAATCTGTTTCTTCTGTCTTTCATTCATTCTTTCATTTTTTTGTATTTATTCAATTTATCCTCACATTCTCGTTTTTTATTAGTTCTTTAATGTGTGTATACTTTTTACGTTCGTATAACATAGAACAAGTCTGATTCCAAAATAAGCAAGCCTTTTCATTCTTCTCAATCATCTCAACACTAATCAAAAATTTAAACGTGTCGAGCAAATCCGTGGCGCTAATCTTTCTATTGTAGACTCCTTTCAAATCCGCTCGTGAACACTTGAATATTTTTAGTGAGATTTGAACACGACCTAATCCACAATATTTGACTCTCAAAAAACGTGCTTTCCTGAGCTAAATTCTTTTTACAAGTGATTTTTGACTGGCTAAATGAAATTACATTTTGAGATCAGTATGTGGCGTAAAGCTGTAACGGAAACAAGCTGCCAATCAAATCGTCTCTTATTTCGACTATTTTCTTTCTGTATAACTATAGTAAATACGCGATTTTCTCTATCCTTTTGATATCTCCTGGTCGCAATATCGATTATTTCTCAACCTTTTTTAGTTGACCTACCCCAAGGAGGTCATATTTTTGTCGGCATTTATTTGCTTATCTCTTTGTTCTTTAAACCACTTAAGAACAACAAGCCACTCAACCGATGTTAACAAAATTCGGTGAAATAGTGGAACATGTTCCATACACACACAGGCATGCACCCCCCCCACATATATATATATATATATATATATATATATATATATATATATATGTGTGTGTGTGTGTGTGTGTGTGTGTGTGTGTGTGTAAGATAACCCTAGAATATTTATTTATACATGAATTATAAAAGATCAGAACATCAGAAGAACACTACAGATTGTGTGTTCTTTAATAAGTGTATATATATATACATATATATATATATATATATATATATATATATATATATATATATATATATATATATATATATATATATCTATATATATATATATGTATATGTATATGTACGAACAAAAAAATATATATAACTTAATCACTTAGGAAGTGAAAATAAAAACATAACCCGCTGCAATCACTTGTAAAAACAATTACATAAAAATACGTAAACTATTCAGGTGATAAAAAACGTACATATTTCTAGGCAGAGCATCGTAGTTCAATGGTAAGAGGCTAGACTCTTGACATCAATATGGAAGGTTCGATCCTTGTCTGAGTTAGCTACGTTGGTGACGGGTGTGAGCCAGAAACACGTGTCTATGAATTACGTATTTGTACGTATAAAATTAATATATATATATATATATATATATATATATATATATATATATATTCACGAAAAATACGTTCTATGAAATTAAAGGCGCCTAACTATGCAATTTTCTGCATCTTAATTACTTAGGAAGTGAAAGTAAAAACAATGAACGTTGTAATCACTGATGAAAACAATTACATAAAAATACAAATATATATATATATATATATATATATATATATATATATATATATATCCAAGCAAGTGTTGTTGAACGTCACAGAACGTTCTCGTTTGTTAATCTTCTTAGTGACGTTCTCAAACCGTCGAGCTATCCTTCTGAAGAATTAGTAAAATAAATAAATAAACAATAAGATGAAATACACAAACGATAAAATAAACTCAACCACTCATTCTCTTTTTTCTTTCATTCGCTCTTAACGATACCTATAAAACATTAACTCTTCTTAAGGTCTTCTTATTTAAAAAAAAACTAATCCTGACGACGACAAGAAAGTCCACAGCGCTCGAAAAAATGCCCGAATAAAAAGCAATGTAGGAAATACTCCACAGACTGCCACCTGCAACCAGAAGGATAGCTCGACGGTTTGAGAACCTCACGAAGAAGATTTACAAACGAGAAAGTTCTGTGACGTTCAACAACGCTTGATTGGATAATGACTTGCTGCCTATTATATAATGAAGCTTGGTGAATCAATGTTTATTATTAGATTTATTTATAATTGAAAATATTCCATTTTTTGTTTTAATTAGCCGTACGTTTTTAGAAATTAATCAAGTAACCCATCTTTTACTTTTCTGCGAATAACTTGCACCCTTTCTTACTAAGTGTTTTTGTGCGCCTTCTCATGTTTTATATGGTTCTTTATATAGTAGGGGTTTGCCTTTTTCTCACTTTTTCTCTCGGTCTGTATATTTGAGTCAAAAATCACAAAATTAAAGATAACACTCAAAATGATCTATTATTTACGTCAACAAACTGTAATATACCCACATGTTGTGATACTACTTCTCAGTCAAATATCCGCTGTCTATTTTTATCATTTTCTTAACATAGTTCACCCCAAACAAAGCGGGCCGCCTGGCCACTGTATACGTAAGGGGCTACCGAAGAAAAAGGGTGATAGTTTGGGGTGGGGGTCAATCTAAGTTGTGAGCTGTGCAGCGAGATGTCGATTTACATTTCTGCATGTCAGTACCGTCACGAAAGCAGGAGGCAGGGAGGGAGTCGCAGAGTCCAGAAGCAAGAGGAACAAAGCTTTTTGAGAAGAAAGCTCTTCGGCATCTTGGGATCTCCCCAGTAAATGGATGGGCTTTGGCACATTGTCGGGTTAGTCTAGTGAATTTACGTGGTGGTGGTACCAGAAGCAATCTCATTCGAGCACAATCCATTGAAGTACTTGTAAAACAGGCACAAGGAAGCAACATTGCGGCGATGGGACAGGGGATGGAGCTTTGTGGATAGTGAGGGACTTATAAAGTTTGACCTATTCTAAGAGGGAGAGACTAGTGGAGGATACCCCAGCCCATATGTGGCAAGAACGCTCTATACATGGGCGGATGGTGGCTTTGACGAGATATAGGATAATGTCAGGTGTAAGAAGTGCCAGACCTTATCAAAGTCCTTGGATATATCACGCGCTTCCGCTCTAGCTTGTCCTGCATTGTCCAGTGTATGATATATGCGTTCAGAGATGACCGTTAGGATATCTGCGGTTGATCGTGCTTGTCTAAATCCATATCGATGATCAGAAAGAATTTAACATTAACTAGGTGCCGGACTATCGCTAGATTGATTAATGATTCACAGATGTTAGCAAATATCAGGAGTAGACTGATTGGGCGTTCGTTTAAAGGATCAGTTCTATCTCCAGAATTCTTGAAGACTGGTACCATAGAAGCAATTTTCCAACTATCAGGGAAACAAGATTCAGCAAGGCATTTTTTGTGTAGTTTGGATAGGACAAATGCCAGCCCAGTGGAGCATTTCTTTATTACTATTACTGGTATAAGATCAGGCTCACAGGCTTTGTAGGTGTCAAGGTTTTTTATTGTCTCTGACCTGAGATGGGGTGATGACCAGGTTCTCAAGTACAGTTTCAGTCCGCAATGGTAATTTAGCGAGAGTGTTGTTTGCTGACTCCAAACTGGAGTTTAAGGCGAAACACTGGGCAAGTAGTTCAGCCTCATCAGTTGCCGTGCAAACAACATCGTTGTGATTTGATAGCAGGGGAATTGTCGATTATCCATTGTTCATCACATTTTTGTCGATTTTACAGAAATCACGGGTACCTAATTTCTGTGACTGAATGTGTTTTTGGTAATCTCTGTATACATTCTCTTTGCTTCATCTATCACTACTTTGCAATCAATTCTTGCCTTCATAAATTTCTCTCTATTCGCAGTTGACAGCCGACTTCATGGCGCCCGAATTTTTGGAATGCCTTCTGCCTGTCAGCAATAGCAGATTCACATTCTAAGGTGAACCATTGAAGAGAGTGGGGTTAGCTGAAGAATTTTCGTTTGGGGACATAAGCATCAATGCCTGCTTTGACCTATTCGTTTTGCTCATTTGCACACGGATCAGCAGGGAGTGAGACGGGTACACCCCATGGAGCGTCGCAATTTGATTCAAATCAGTCTGCTCATAGTTTCTCGTCGTTTTGAGCAGCGTCTATCGATGTTTGTTTTATTTAATGTTAAAAAAATCTTCAGATGCAGATAAAGTATATGTTTTAAATAAATTATATCAACATATTTGTTTGTCGTTTAGATCATCGACAAACATCTCGCAGAAAAAGCTGACGAATACAAATCATACACTGATTTTTTTCAGAAGAAGCTATTCACCATAAATATTCTAGTAACTAAAGTCATATTTACTAGCGCTGTCGTATTATAAGTCTAGTTGTTGTTGTTTTTTTTTTTAAATTATTGCTGATGGCAGATTTTTAAAGAAAATTGGTCAAGAAAAATATTTGATTTAGGTTATTCGAATGTGATAGATCTGAAGCATAAATAAAATTAGGTAAATAATGTGTGAGAAAAAGGGTTACATGAAGAAATTTAATAAAGAAAAAAAGGCACGACAGACAGAAAGAAAGAGGGACCACAAGAGAGTAAAAACAATAAGAGTTAGAAAGTAGACGAAAGAGATAATAAAAAAGAAATAAAACATACTAAAAAGAATAATGTATTATCTAAATGTATATTTAATCAAATTCTAAGATGCAGACATGCAAAATAAGCAGCTGACCAACAGACAGGTGATGCTGATCATACGGCGAATACAGTGAGGGGGGGAAGTTGCTACACAGTGCCA